>OZ010580.1:95198729-95286229 GCA_963932145.1 Acanthosepion lycidas
CAACCCTTTGTGGGTCATTTAACGCCGAGACATATTTAATTCTTCTTTTGTAAGTGAACATCACATTAATTTTTTTTTTTTTGTTTTTTGAGATAATAATTTTTGTAAACGCAAGTCCTAATATTTAACCCATAGCTGGGGATAAGAGATAACTTTTCCAAGGGTAATTGCGCAAAAGTGAATGTAAAGAAGTGGATTTGAACTACGCTCTATGATTTCTCATGCTTCACCGTTATATATTGCACCTCCTGCACATGTTGCAAAAATGAAACCGTTCTGTTCGTTAAGAATAGAACAGAGACCCTGCTCGAGAGAGTATCTGATAGTCCATATAGATATGTGTGAGAAAATGAGAGCGATCAAAAAAAGAAACAAAGGCGAATAAATAAAAGAAGTTTCTGTTCCATTTAAAGCTGACATGTTCCAAGAAAAACAGCTGGTGCTTGAATCCACGAATAACAGTGATATTTTATGTAAATAGAGTTCTAAAAAAAAACAATTGCCCTATGGCCATTCAAGTGCTTTACGTGATACACGCTTCGGCCATTGTGTCTCTTCTGGTTTATACAGATGTGACTAGGAAGACTTTCCTGTAGACGGCTGGTCCAGCCTATTCAACGCATAGATGGGAGAAAGGATATTTGGGCATAAGTGAATGAAATAAACCAGACTGGAATCCGAACTCGGCTCTGATTTCTTAAAAACCAGCAGATATCCACGACACCACACATAAACTTCTGCAAATCTGATTAGAAATTCTAGAATTAAACCATTTTTAATTGTCAGGGTTTATTAGGATGAAGCTATTTCCTCGACATCCACTAATGATAAATATTTAATTCTTAATAAAATATTTTAACTAAAACTAATAATAAAATAAAACAACAAAAGAAATAATAATAAAATGTAAAAAAAGATTAACAACAATAACTAATAATAAAATAGAACAATTCTAACAATAGACTGTAATAAAAGTTATGTGACGGATAGAAGATTCGTTCTTACCGTAGATCTTATTAGGCACAATAAGAGATTAACAACAATAACTAATAATAAAATAGAACAATTCTAATAATAGACTGTAATAAAAGTTATGTGACGGATAGAAGATTCGTTCTTACCGTAGATCTTATTAGGCACAATAAGAGATTAACAACAATAACTAATAATAAAATAGAACAATTCTAATAATAGACTGTAATAAAAGTTTTGTGACGGATAGAATATTCGTTCTTACCGTAGATCTTATTAGGCACAATAAGAGATTAACAACAATAACTAATAATAAAATAGAACAATTCTAATAATAGACTGTAATAAAAGTTATTTTGCGGATAGAAGATTCGTTCTTACCGTAGATCTTATTAGGCACAATAAGAGATTAACAACAATGATTAATAATAAAATAGAACAATTCTAATAATAGACTGTAATAAAAGTTATTTTACGGATAGAAGATTCGTTCTTACCGTAGATCTTATTAGGCACAATAAGAGATTAACAACAATAACTAATAATAAAATAGAACAATTCTAATAATAGACTGTAATAAAAGTTATGTGACAGATAGAAGATTCGTTCTTACCGTAGATCTTATTAGGCACAATAAGAGATTAACAACAATAACTAATAATAAAATAGAACAATTCTAATAATAGACTGTAATAAAAGTTATGTGTCGGATAGAAGATTCGTTCTTATTGTAGAACTTATTAGGCACAATAAGAGATTAACAACAATAACTAATAATAAAATAGAACAATTCTAATAATAGACTGTAATAAAAGTTATGTGTCGGATAGAAGATTCGTTCTTATTGTAGATCTTATTAGGCACAATAAGAGATTAACAACAATAACTAATAATAAAATAGAACAATTCTAATAATAGACTGTAATATAAGTTATGTGTCGGATAGAAGATTCGTTCTTATTGTAGATCTTATTAGGCACAATAAGAGATTAACAACAATAACTAATAATAAAATAGAACAATTCTAATAATAGACTGTAATAAAAGTTATTTTACGGATAGAAGATTCGTTCTTACCGTAGATCTTATTAGGCACAATAAGAGATTAACAACAATAACTAATAATAAAATAGAACAATTCTAATAATAGACTGTAATAAAAGTTATTTTACGGATAGAAGATTCGTTCTTACCGTAGATCTTATTAGACACAATAAGAGATTAACAACAATAACTAATAATAAAATAGAACCATTCTAATAATAGACTCTAACAAAAGTTATGTGACGGATAGAAGATTAGTTCTTACCGTAGATCTTATTAGGCACAATAAGAGATTAACAACAATAACTAATAATAAAATAGAACAATTCTAATAATAGACTGTAATAAAAGTTATTTTACGGATAGAAGATTCGTTCTTACCGTAGATCTTATTAGGCACAATAAGAGATTAACAACAATAACTAATAATAAAATAGAACAATTCTAATAATAGACTGTAATAAAAGTTATTTTACGGATAGAAGATTCGTTCTTACCGTAGATCTTATTAGGCACAATAAGAGGTTAACAACAATAACTAATAATAAATTAGAACAATTCTAATAATAGACTGTAATAAAAGTTATGTAATGGATAGAATATTCGTTCTTACCGTAGATCTTATTAGGCACAATATGAGATTAACAACAATAACTAATAATAAAATAGAACAATTCTAATAATAGACTGTAATAAAAGTTATGTGTCGGAAAGAAGATTCGTTCTTACCGTAGATCTTATTAGGCACAATAACAGATTAACAAAAATAACTAATAATAAAACAGAACAATTCTAATAATAGACTGTAATAAAAGTTATGTGTCGGAAAGAAGATTCGTTCTTACCGTAGATCTTATTAGGCACAATAAGAGATTAACAACATTAACTAATAAGAAAATAGAACAATTCTAATAATAGACTGTAATAAAAGTTATGTGTCGGATAGAAGATTCTTTCTTATTGTAGATCTTATTAGGCACAATAAGAGATTAACAACAATAACTAATAATAAAATAGAACAATTCTAATAATAGACTGTAATAAAAGTTATTTTACGGATAGAAGATTCGTTCTTACCGTAGATCTTATTAGGCACAATAAGAGATTAACAACAATAACTAATAATAAAATAGAACAATTCTAATAATAGACTGTAATAAAAGTTATGTAATGGATAGAATATTCGTTCTTACCGTAGATCTTATTAGGCACAATATGAGATTAACAACAATAACTAATAATAAAATAGAACAATTCTAATAATAGACTGTAATAAAAGTTATGTGTCGGAAAGAAGATTCGTTCTTACCGTAGATCTTATTAGGCACAATAACAGATTAACAAAAATAACTAATAATAAAACAGAACAATTCTAATAATAGACTGTAATAAAAGTTATGTGTCGGAAAGAAGATTCGTTCTTACCGTAGATCTTATTAGGCACAATAAGAGATTAACAACATTAACTAATAAGAAAATAGAACAATTCTAATAATAGACTCTAATAAAAGTTATGTGTCGGATAGAAGATTCTTTCTTATTGTAGATCTTATTAGGCACAATAAGAGATTAACAACAATAACTAATAATAAAATAGAACAATTCTAATAATAGACTGTAATAAAAGTTATTTTACGGATAGAAGATTCGTTCTTACCGTAGATCTTATTAGGCACAATAAGAGATTAACAACAATAACTAATAATAAAATAGAACAATTCTAATAATAGACTGTAATAAAAGTTATTTTACGGATAGAAGATTCGTTCTTACCGTAGATCTTATTAGGCACAATAAGAGATTAACAACAATAACTAATAATAAAATAGAACAATTCTAATAATAGACTGTAATAAAAGTTATTTTACGGACAGAAGATTCGTTCTTACCGTAGATCTTATTAGGCACAATAAGAGGTTAACAACAATAACTAATAATAAATTAGAACAATTCTAATAATAGACTGTAATAAAAGCTATGTGTCGGAAAGAAGATTCGTTCTTACCGTAGATCTTATTAGGCACAATAAGTGATTAACAACAATAACTAATAATAAAATAGAACAATTCTAATAATAGACTGTAATAAAAGTTATGTAATGGATAGAATATTCGTTCTTACCGTAGATCTTATTAGGCACAATATGAGATTAACAACAATAACTAATAATAAAATAGAACAATTCTAATAATAGACTGTAATAAAAGTTATGTGTCGGAAAGAAGATTCGTTCTTACCGTAGATCTTATTAGGCACAATAAGAGATTAACAAAAATAACTAATAATAAAACAGAACAATTCTAATAATAGACTGTAATAAAAGTTATGTGTCGGAAAGAAGATTCGTTCTTACCGTAGATCTTATTAGGCACAATAAAAGATTAACAACATTAACTAATAAGAAAATAGAACAATTCTAATAATAGACTCTAATAAAAGTTATGTGTCGGATAGAAGATTCTTTCTTATTGTAGATCTTATTAGGCACAATAAGAGATTAACAACAATAACTAATAATAAAATAGAACAATTCTAATAATAGACTGTAATAAAAGTTATTTTACGGATAGAAGATTCGTTCTTAACGTAGATCTTATTAGGCACAATAAGAGATTAACAACAATAACTAATAATAAAATAGAACAATTCTAATAATAGACTGTAATAAAAGTTATTTTACGGATAGAAGATTCGTTCTTACCGTAGATCTTATTAGGCATAATAAGAGATTAACAACAATAACTAATAATAAAATAGAACAATTCTAATAATAGACTGTAATAAAAGTTATTTTACGGATAGAAGATTCGTTCTTAACGTAGATCTTATTAGGCACAATAAGAGATTAACAACAATAACTAATAATAAAATAGAACAATTCTAATAATAGACTGTAATAAAAGTTATTTTACGGATAGAAGATTCGTTCTTAACGTAGATCTTATTAGGCACAATAAGAGATTAACAACAATAACTAATAATAAAATAGAACAATTCTAATAATAGACTGTAATAAAAGTTATTTTACGGATAGAAGATTCGTTCTTAACGTAGATCTTATTAGGCATAATAAGAGATTAACAACAATAACTAATAATAAAATAGAACAATTCTAATAATAGACTGTAATAAAAGTTATGTGACGGATAGAAGATTCGTTCTTACCGTAGATCTTATTAGGCACAATAAGAGATTAACAACAATAACTAATAATAAAATAGAACCATTCTAATAATAGACTGTAATAAAAGTTATGTGACGGATAGAAGATTCGTTCTTACCGTAGATCTTATTAGACACAATAAGAGATTAACAACAATAACTATTAATATAATAGAACAATTCTAATAATAGACTGTAATAAAAGTTATGTGACGGATAGAAGATTCGTTCTTACCGTAGATCTTATTAGACACAATAAGAGATTAACAACAATAACTATTTATAAAATAGAACAATTCTAATAATAGACTGCAATAAAAGTTATGTGACGGATAGAAGTTTCGTTCTTACCGTAGATCTTATTAGGCACAATAAGAGATTAACAACAATAACTAATAATAAAATAGAACAATTCTAATAATAGACTGTAATAAAAGTTATGTGATGGATAGAAGTTTCGTTCTTACCGTAGATCTTATTAGGCACAATAAAAGATTAACAACAATAACTAATAATAAAATAGAACAATTCTAATCATAGACTGTAATAAAAGTTATGTGATGGATAGAAGATTCGTTCTTACCGTAGATCTTATTAGGCACACTATGAGAAAACGTCAGAAAGCGATCACGCCATTATATCCCTATTAGTTTTACTGGAGGTACTATTGATGACGTTGAAAAAATGGCAAAGATATTCATTTTTGCGTGTGCTATGATTTTGTCTGTATGGGCCGAATGGTTATCACGTACCGTCCTGACCATGAGCTCCGGGTTTGAATCTCCCCATGATCGATTTGTCAGGAATGGAGTTTTCCTAATATTTTCGAAGTATAGGGTCAATCCCAGCGTCCGGCAAGTGTGAAGTGTCTGAAAATCATTGTGATAATGACGGTATCCTTGGGGCCGTCGATGGCACGTTGTCACAAATCATCGTGTCCGATGGCTTGATCGTGCTGGCCTTGTATATGTTGTTGATATCGCTAGATAACTCTCTCTTTCAGAGAAACTCTAATGTCTGCTCGGCATAATGGTATTATAAACCACAGATGTGCCCTGTGGGTGTTGAATTAATATAAATGCGCTTGAGCAAGCAATAGGGAGTGGCTAGCCACATTAGTAGGAGGGTATCCTCGAATACGAATAGCCAGCGATACATACATACATGATTTTGGTTAGAAATTATCGCACGAATTAAGTAGTATAACTTAGTGTCTGGTACCACTTTTGCAGTTCAACCTTACAGACGATATTGACAAAGACTTTTCCAAACGGAGGGTAAAAATAGCTTATCTCACAGACTCCCGCTTGTCCTCCCGAAATTTCACTCACCTGAGCTTAACTTCCAGTTCCTTCTTCCTTTTTTTTCTGGAATGGCTCCACACCTTCAATTTTCTTTCTTTTACATTTTTTTTCTTCTTAGAATCGTCTATTTATCTTCTCAGACGACTGTAGATATTTTTGAGTTTTGATTTACTGGGTCGAGGTGGCGAGTGGGAATGTCTAAGAGATTTTAGATTTTTCAAGTATTCAATCGCTGGCTTTCCCAACCCACTTGCCAAAAGCATCGACCGAGCCCAATTGATAAACTGCTATCGCAAATAATCTCGTAGGAGAAAGGTCATCCGATATCGCCCGGCGTCAAACAACCAACTTTCTGCTGAGTGTTCTTTGCTTGATTGTCATTCGTTTGGACAGGATATTGAGTTGATGAGAAAATTTACAGCATTTCTAATGACAAAATGTTTTATTTATATAAATCCATATCATTGTTATTTAGACATTAATTATTTGTATTGGCTCCCTATGGCCTTATGCCATCTTTCAGCTAATTTGTGTATTTGTTAATCCTTTGCCAGCATTTTTTCGGCAAAATGCTTTCGTCCCCTGAATACCATTGATGCCAAAGACATTCGCCATAGGCACAAAACCGGTAATTGAAAAAATCCTTATTCTATTCAACAATAGATAGATAGATAGATAGATAGATAGATAGATAGATAGATATTAATACACATAGATTGATACATATTAATAGACAGAGATATTAATAGACACATATATATATATATATATAGATATTAAGAGACATAGATATTAAGAGACATAGATGGATAGATAGGTAGATAGATTTTGATAGCCATAGATATCTTTATATTAATATAGATAGATGGATATTATTAGGTTGGTGCAAAAATAATGACGTAATAATGTCGTTTTTGACGTTAAGAAATGTGTCAAAAAACGACATTATTACGTCATTATTTTTGCACCAACCTAATAATATAGATAGATATTTATATAAATAAATATTAATAGAAAGAGATAGATTGATATTAATATAGATAGATAGATATTAACAGAGATAGATAGATATCAATAGAGATAGATAGATAGATAGATATTAAGATAGATAGATAGATAGATAGATAGATATTAATATAGATAGTTATTAATAGAGATTGATAGATAGATAGATATTAATATAGATAGTTATTAATAGAGATTGATAGATAGATAGATATTAAGATAGATAATTAGATAGACATTAATAGAAATAGATAGATATTAAGATAGATAGATATTAAGATAGATAGATAGATACATAGATAGATAGATAGGTAGATAGATAGATAGACATTAATAGAAATAGATAGATATTAAGATAGATAGATATTAAGATAGGTAGATAGATAGATAGATAGACATTAATAGAAATAGATAGATATTAAGATAGATAGATATTAAGATAGGTAGATAGATAGATAGACATTAATAGAAATAGATAGATATTAAGATAGATAGATATTAAGATAGGTAGATAGATAGATAGACATTAATAGAAATAGATAGATATTAAGATAGATAGATAGATAGATAGATAGATAGATAGATAGATAGACATTAATAGAAATAGATAGATATTAAGATAGATAGATAGATAGACATTAATAGAAATAGATAGATAGATAGATAGATAGACATTAATAGAAATAGATAGATAGATATTAATAGACATTAATAGAAATAGATAGATAGATATTAATAGACATAGATAGATAGATAGATAGATAGATAGATAGATAGATAGATAGACATTAATAGAAATAGATAGATAGATAGATAGATAGATAGATAGATAGCATCACAATCTAAGAATAATTATAAGGCAGAAAAAATTACTGAGAATCACTATATGGATTTAGAGTTCCATAATTTTCAATGTCTTTAAGCAACGTAACAGCGGGAGAAAGAAAGTGGGGCACCCAAATTTGAATAAACATCTTTATTTTTAAGCGTTTTCTTGACTGTCGGGGGTGTCCTTTATTTCCCACAGGCACTTTCAGCCTATCTCACTACCCCCCTACTTAAAAATAATAGACAAAACAATCTACTCAACCTATTTCGCTTATTAGGTCAGTATATACCTTCGATTTTCTGATAAACTATGGGATCGACAGACCCTTGGCTAAGTCAGGGTCCCGGTTCTCCCAGATAATAATTTGCCCATCTCACCGTGTAAAAATGTTCTAAACTAATTCTAACGCGCAAATTCTTCCTCTCGACCCCTTTCATTTAAATACCTTTCCTCTTAAAACATACTAAAGACGGGCCTAGACATCATTGTGCAAGCAATAAGAACCCTTGCTTTCCAAAGCATTCTTTCTGTGACAAATACGAATAAGAATGTTATAATCTTATTAAGTGTTACACTCGTTAAAGCGCATGTTTTTCTTATGATTTCTAATCCAAAGGTGAACACGGCCACCATTGACTAAGAGATCTGCCGCCTTTTTCGATCAACTTCTTTGTTTTAAATATGTCGATTCAAAGTTCGTTTGCCTAGTGAGCGATTACTTCTGCCACGGTCGAATCAGATCATCTTCGTAATCGGGAAATTAAGGAAACATTTATTCAAAGCTAAATCCTTTCAACAGAAAAGTCATTAAGTAAATAGTGACCAGTGACAGCTCTAACACATATACCGGAAGAATGACTACGGTTGCAACTCACTTCCGGCAAATCAAATAAAAAGCCAGATTTCCTTTGAACAGATTTAATGAATAAATAATATTTTCTCCTTTTGGCATGTCATGGACGTTGTCAATGTCAGCTCCAATTTTCATACCGAAAGTAACTTTTAAACGATTTCTTTTTCGTTAGCGGAATATTGGTATTTATTTGAATAATTAACTGTTTTGAGAATAAGGGTGACATTAACTGTTTCCATTCAGGAAACATTCGACATTCATTAACTGCAGATAGCGTTAGTGTCGTTTGAAATTTATAAAATCCTTCTCTTAAAACAATTTTTCAAAAAATTAAACTTCTCTTTCCAGTATTAACGGAAGTTTCCTTCCTAACCCTTTTTTTAAGTAGTATAAAAAATATAGGGGGGAAACTATTAATGTATTTTTTCTTGGTTCGGTGAAAAGAAATTGGGAGATACTGGAGATCAAGCGACAACAAGGCCTACTCTAAAAAAAAAAACAAATGACGAGAGATACTCGGTGGCATATAAAAGCAAAACAATTTTATTAAAATAAAATAAATGTAATTTGACTAAATATTAGGGAAGCAAATTTTTAGTGGTTTGTGCCCCTCCCACACCGGAAAAGATGTAATAAATACCTGGACAAGTAACTTATTTTTTACACTATTTAAATATTCGGACTATTGTCCTCATATTCGTCGCCATATTTATTACAACATTTCCCCCGTTGTACGCTCCGGCCTTCTTCAAGTGGTTGGAATGTCGAATTGAACCCTTTATTTCGCTCACTGTTCTAGTTCCACATGCCATGTTCATAACTGACATCCATTAAACATGGCACGTGGAATTAGAAGTCTACCCCAGTGAGCGAAATAAAGGTTTTAGTTCAACATTCCAACCAACTGAAGAAGGCCGGAGCGTACAACGGCCGAAAGGTTGTAATAAATATAGCGACAAAGATAAGGACAATAGTCCGATTAATGTAAATAATCCACTTTCATTTGTTAAACATTAAATTATAGCCCTTAGCATCTTCCATAGTTTATCTCGACTTTCAGTTAGCGTGGCGTTAATTTTCAGCGTTCTTAAATTGAAAAAATGTTCAAATTAACGAAACTTTCACTCCTGTTTATAAATTCTTATTGCAAAATAAAATCCTAACAATTGCCCTTATAAAGTCTCTCAGAGGACGAAACGTGACGGTTAAGATAATTTTTCTTTCGTTTTTATTCATATTTTTAATAATATCTGAATTTTTACATATATATATATATATATATATATATATATATATATATATATATATATATATATATATACCGTATTTTTCTGCTTATAAGATGCATTTTTCCTATATAATATCCAAAAAAACAAAAACACTGTGCTTTCGATTGAGGTGTGGGGTGAGTGTCAGCTTAATGGATGTCAGTTATCAGTTATCTCCTGTTAATTCCCCTCTCCGAGTTCTCCACTGCCTTAACCGTGTATTGAACTCACACTCTTTGAGTCCTGTCATTGAGGAGAGGTTTCGCACATCGCACAGTGAAAAAAGGCGTTACTTAGATCCAGTGACAGGACCCAAAGAGTGTGAGTTCAATACTTGGTTTAAGGCATTGGAGAACTTTCAGAGGGGAATTAACAGGAGATAACTGATAACTGTCATCCATTAAAACATGGCACGAGGAACTAGAACAGTCTACCCCAGCGAGTGAAAAAAAGGGTTCAGTTCGACATTCCAACCACCTGAAGAAGGGCGAAACGTCGTAATAAATATGACAACAAAGATGAGGACAATAGGCCTAATAATGTAAATAGTGTACATAATACCTCATTTCAGAAATATAGACAGATAATGGAAGGCCGAAATGTTGTAATAAATATGTCAACAAAGATGAGGATAATAGTCCGAATAATGTAAATAGTGTACATAATACCTCATCTCAGAAATATAGACAGATACTGAAAGGCCGAAACGTTGTAATAAATATGGCAACAAAGATGAGGACAATAGTCTGAATAATGTAAATAGTCTACATAATACCTCATCTCAGAAATATAGACAGATACTGAAAGGCCGGAACGTTGTAATAAATATGGCAATAAAGATGGTATTTATCAATCCACCCACGAGGATCGAATGTGGCACAATGCCTTTTTAATGTGGGTATCTCCGAGCCCGTAAGCCCAGCCAAAAATAAATAACCATCCAAACCCGCCGAGGCGGGCCAGTTCCGTCAACCTCCCTCAACGAAACCCTACCCTTCGGCGGAGCTTCTTCCGGGTTCCTCTCTGCAAGTAGAGAGTTCGACAGACACCCGACCCGGCAGCTCACAAAGCGCAGATACTACACTTTGATCCTAGCCACCGGGCCGAGCGGGTATCAAAAACGTTGTAATTAATATGGCAACAAAGATGTCACAATAGTCCGAATAATGTAAATCTCAGAAATGCAGACAGAAACTTATTTTTTGCAAAAAAAAGTAGGCTCAATGTTAGTTGTAGGGAAAAGATCAAGTTTACAATCAAAATCCATCAAAAAACACGAAATATCATTAGTGTCAGCATATGCAAAATAATGCAAGGAAGAAGGTATAATAAAAAAAGGTTTCAGTAGGGGTCAAACCCAGTTAAAGGGGGTTTATTTACCTTGCAGGTATGAAATATGAATGTTCTTAATAGTTCTTGTGATTTGATGTGAGTTGTCGAAGTTTATGACAGAATCCTTTCATGGCTTCAGAGTTCAGAGTCTTTAACGTAGAGTGTTGTTTTGAGAACGGCATTTGTTCACTGTCATGGAAACGATTATCTTGTTACAATAGTTGGGGTGAAAATAAAATTGACAATTTCATTGTCAAGAATTCATTGAGGAGAGGTTTCGCAGCTGCTTCTTTAAGTCTACAGGTTTCAGATGTTTGAAAATTGTCACATCTCCCACTCCTCATCTTGATGGTCATATTGCAGGGATTTTTATAGCCAAAGGTTGGCTCTGATTTACAAAACAAATTTGGCAGTCAACACAAGGTTTTCAAATTTTAATGTTCAAGTAGCCACTGGTTAAAAAATCACATTTATCAAAACAATTTATTGTAGTAGAAAAAAAAATTGTGTTTTTATTTCCCTTTCCTTCGCTTTCAATTTACCCCCCTTCACACTTTGGTTAAGGAGTTTTGCATACAGGGTGGCAAGATTCAGGTTTCAGTAAATTATTTTATTACTGTCAACCTTTCCCCAAAATTACAGAGAGCCAATATTTACTCAGAGTGAAAAAAATTTTTTCAACAATAAGTGTGTAGTCTACGTTATTTCAATAGGTTAAAAAGAAATGAGTTCCATATGTATCGGGGTATAAATTGATGCCTTGAAGTATTATATAAATGAGATATAAAAGTGAAACAATTTTATTAAAATAAAATAAATTGTTACTAAATATTAGGGATGCACAAATTTGGTGGTTTGTTCCCCCTGAAAAGGGAATAACAAATGCCTTCTTTTTTCTAAAAATACGGCTCAATGATAGTTTTAAAAAAAAGATCAAGTTTACAATCAAAATCAATCAAATAACATAAAAAAAGAAAAAAAAAAGTGTCCTGGGTATGACGATAAACTACATCCGGCGCGAGAAATAACCAGAGAAATGCGGAAGATTCAAATGTCTTCGATGAACAGTCTTCGGCACTGACCACACACGGGACGTCTTCCCCACACCCATTCCTATGACTCTCTTCCTCTACGTTCAAAATCTCACTCCCCTACTACCCACACCGATGAGGAAAAAACGGCCTAACACGCTCACACCGATCCAAATTTTGAATCTAAGTTTATTTTCACAAGAAGATTCGCACAGCAAGGTTTCAGACAGAGATCGGATTTTTGCTAATAATATCATCTACACCAGGATTAACACCGGCCACAAGGACAACTGTCGGTGAGTTTTCCCCATTTCTCTGTTTATTTCTGGCGCCGCTGATGAAGGACACAGGCGTGTCCGAAAATTCCGGACTTAAAACCTTAATTTCCTTGCTTCATTTCTGTCACATGATTAATAATTAATATTCAATAAATGTTATTCGTACTAATCACATTGATACTCTTCCGTTTTTCCTTGTTTTATTAATCAACCCATCTATTATATATATATATATATATATATATATATATATATATATATATATATATATATAAGCAAGCATAGGATTTGTGTAGACGGAATAAAATTCCAATAACCAAAAACACTATTCTTAAATGAGTGCTCAATTCAGAGTGCAGCAAACATTATTTATTCAAAAAGTATAACATAAGCATATTGTACATCACTACACTCCTAAGACACCAGAAGTGTTGAAATAAAATGACTATTTTTGTAGTGATGTGCTAACATCTTTATATTATAATTTTTGAATAAATACATATATATGTGTGTGTGTGTGTGTTATAATTTTTGAATAAATACTTATATATATGTATTTATTCAAAAATTATAACATAAACATGTTAGAACATCACTATAAAAATAGTCATTTTGTTTCAACAATATATATATATATATATATGTGTGTGTGTGTGTGTGTGTGTTTGAACTGGATATGTAGATTTTTATTCTCTTATTTTAACAATATATATATATATATATGTGTGTGTGTGTGGGTGTGTGTGTGCGTGTGTGTGTGTAATACATATATATATATATATTATTAACATATTGTATATGCGAGGTAGCGTGAAACCGAGTGTCACGAACTCACATCAATCCGTCTCTCTCTCTCTCTCTCTCTATATATATATATATATATATGTGTGTGTGTGTGTGTGTGTGTCTGTGTGTGCGTGTGTGTGTGTGTGTGAACTCCCTATATGATTTTGGTACACTTTAGCTTGTAGCTTCATCACCCTATGAGGAAATCCAGTACTGTATTTGTGACCTGTGCAGCCTTTTTTTTTTTCTTCAGAACAGCGGATGTGAAAAAAAAATAATTCTATATTAACAAAATTAATGCCGGATATTGATCCATGAAATAGCCACTGAAGAGCGTTGAAAAAATTCTGTCTTATATAGATATAAAACAAAGGACAAGACAAACAGACAGATAGATCGACAGATACTAGGGAGAGAGATAGAAATATATATATATATATATATATATATATATATATATATATATATATATATATATATATATAGAGAGAGAGAGAGAGAGAGAGATAATATTAGTGGTAAATAAACACATACATATGCAAAATATATAAATATATATACATACATGCATACACATACATATATATTTTTTGAATAAAAAAATTTCAAGAGGATAGAATCCAGGTAAAACTCAATGTCCAGGACAGAGTAAGGATATAATAAAAAGGCTTAACCCTTTTTAATATATATATATATATATATATATATATATATATATATATATATATATATATAGATAGATAGATAGATAGATAGATAGATAGATATAGATAGATGGGCCTTTATGAAAAAACAGGCAGACAAGCAGGGTGTGATATCGGAAGAAAATGAGTAACTACCGAGACCGAGATTCGAGCATGACACTGGACTTATGAATATATGTTTTCCGCCAGGTGTATAAATAGCGGTGTCAGGCTACTGACCGTAGGGATTATTGAGTGGAACTATTCAGTCGAATTCGTGTGAATTATTGTGCAACGATGATTTGAGTTTTGATTTAGAATTTACCGGACGTTAAGCCGATCGGCGCTACTAACAAGGTATTCACTGAAATGGTTCTTTGGTTGGTTTTTACTTCTTTGTTCTTGTTAAGTATTTATTTGCGGTTCTAATTAAATATTGCTTTATCTTAACATTGAAGTCTTCAGTTGCACTTAATTATTTACTTACGTGACAAAAAATAATAACCTTATTTTATCAGTAATTCTTACATTCATTCCTGGCTACTTAGAATGACTTTTTTCATGTTTTACAGTCCATTTATGCAATAAAATCCTGGATAATACATTATGCATATAACAACCCTATTCTGCTGGGAGCATTTGTATTAATTCCTGACCATTGGTGATGCCTTTCTTTCTGATTTTCAATCATTTTTAACGCAAAATACTTTATAATGCATATCACATTTTAAAATTATTTGTAAATTTTCATGATGAAAATTTAAAAAGTTAAGTACTGATCACAAAGGACAGCAGCAAATGTCTGTATTACGTTTGCTTCGTGCATGTTGATTAAATTCTTTCAATGTTTATCGCCTACATATTTCTGTATATTCAAATCATTTTTCCCTTCCACATATGTTTTCCGCCAGGTGTATAAATAGAGGTGCCAGGCTACTGACTGCAGTGATTATTGTGTGACTATTGAGTGGAACTATCCAGTCGAATTAGTGTGAATTATTGTGCAATTATTGTTCTTGTTAAGTATTTATTTGCGGTTCTAATTAAATTCTATTTTATCTTAACGCCACAAAGCAAAGACATAGAGAAATAGAGAGTGAAAAAGAGACAAATACATGAAAAGAGTGTTTGTGATTGGGGTGATAGATAGATAGATAGATAGATAGATAGAAAAAAAGAACGAGAGAAAGAAGAGAAATAAACAAATAAACAGACATACACGGAGGGAGAGAGAGAGAGAAAGAGAAGGCAAAAACGTTAGAGGGAGAGAGAACTAGTAAGAAAGACGGGTAGATAGTGATACAGAGAGAGAATGTGAGAGAGTAAAAGAGAATTGATAGATAGACAGCGACAGAGGGACATGGAAAGAGAGCGTGAAAGAGTGACACATACATACAGACAGGACGAAATACATATAGAAAGATACACAGAGTCAGAAAGAGAGAGTCAAATTATAGGAGAAACAGAGAATGACAAACACAGAGAGATAGAGAGAGTAACAGAAACTGTGTGTGAGAGAATGGAACAGAGATACAGAGAGACAAAGGAAAAATATTGAGAGACAATGAGAGAGATATATATATAAAAAGACAGACAGACAGAGAGTGGAGAGAAAAAGAGGTTTACAGAGAAAGTGGGCGAGAACAATCAAAAACAGTTGAAATTGTCCAACCGTCGAGAAGGCATGACATCTTGAAGGGAATGTTCTAATATGGCGCCTTCGTTTTATTGACAAAATCCCAGTGCTTTTTGATGTATCAAAAGTACTTTTGCATGCAATCGCCTTTCTCCGAACGGCTGTCAGATTTAAAGATAATGCTGAGACACGACGCAATCAGTAGAATAACAAATCCACTTCTCGACTTGTTGTCAGCTTATAATGTTCGGTTACTTCTGACAACGCCGATCGCGCACCAAATCCTCACAAGTATCTGACGTTATGGAATGCACGAAGACAGTGTCACAGACAGGTTCTAAATCTAAGACAAAAAGAAACCAGAGTGACGCCCGACTCAAGTCCATTTGAGATAATAAAACCTAAAGAAGTTTTCTATCCGGCACACAAAACAAGAAAACAATAGGAAGTGATATCAGTTTCCGCATCCTGGTTTAAAATTGATACTTTGCAAAAGATTTATTTCAGGTTTAAAGCTTTCTAAAAATATTAATAATAATCTTATTATAATTCTGTTTGAGCACCCCCAACATTTAGTTAGCACGATCGTTACGCCCTGTCTATACTTCATAACTAATTGTTGTGGATTCCGAGATGAATTCGGTCTCCAAGGGATGACAAACGCAATAATTAAATATAAGAAATAAAATGTATTGACAGTCTATGTTAAAGATGTCTTCATATCTTCTGAAGTAATCTCCAAAATTTTTGTCCTCATCTAGAGAATATTTGAAAATCTCTATGGCATTCCACACTGCGTCTTGCGAAAATGATGCTTCTTTTTCAATATCTAATTGCTTGTTGCCCGCTACTTTCAATATTAATTCCTGGAGCTCTGTTTGTCTATCTTGATTTTCCTGTTGCGTTTGTAATAATTGCTTTTGCCATTTTTCATGTAGCTGTAACTGTTAATCATTTTGGTATTTCTGCATTTGTAATTGTTGCTCATTTTGGTGTTTTATCAGTTCTACCAACATATTTTTAAAATCTTCCATGATAACTCAATTTTATGTATTTTTACTCCTCGAAATTGTTTGTCGCTAATTTGTTGTTGGACGACGAGGGAAGGATTTTTCTATTTCTTTTTTTCGTGTGAGTTCGAATCACTCGACGCCAATTTTCTTGTTGGACAACGAGGGAAGATTTTTCTTTTGTTGATTTTTTCTTTTCCGCTTGGGTTCGAATCTTCGTCGCCAAGTTGTTGTGGATTCCGAGATGAATTCGGTCTCCAAGGGATGACGAACGCAATGATTAAATATAAGAAATGAAATGTATTTACGCAATCATACAAAGAGTAATACTGTTAGTAAGTCCAGGAACGTGGTTAGTAGAAAATGCAGATATATATATATAGTCTCGAAGTAGGACTTCCTTAGAGTCTACGTGCTTGTAACTGACTTCTACAAGAGGTTACCTCACACTATCTCCGTTCGTATATCCTCTCACTATCCGACTACCGACTACTCTCACTGACTGTAACTCTGGGTATTTAACGGCAGCAGTCCAGGTACACTTGGTAGAGTCCACTTATATGAAAAAGGGGTGGACCCCATAACACTAATGGACTATTCCGTTTTGATTGCGTGGAAAGACGAAAAAGACATATCAGAGACGCTACTTGGATTCAAGGAAAAAATAAGAGAGTATTTTAACGTCTGTTTCAATGAACAACTTTCCAATTTCAATTTTTTTCAGTTTGTACCCTCCTACTTCTTCAAATAACACTCAACCTTTATAATTATGTATTGCAATATTTTGTTAAAGGTGCTAAGCTCAAATAGAGAATTTCCACGGATATTTTATTTTCGTTGAACTCGACAACTGCTTATTGAGTCATTAACAGAGGAATTAAGATTCATGAGAAAATTATCCAATAATGAGATATAAGTTCCAATGGAAAAGCGCATATATATATATATATATATATATATATATATATATATATATATATATATATATATATATATAATATAATATAATATAAAAGGCTCAAACACTAATTTATTACATCGGAAACGTAATCACGATCAAGTGCATCAGATCTACAAATTCAAAAAGCAATATTTTAATGAAACTATCAGGCGTTTTGAATTTGTAGGTCTGATGAATTGGATCGTGATTACGATTCCAATGTAATAAATTATAACCATGGAATATTAGTGTTTATATTCTTACTCTCCCCTGAACATTGAATTCTACCTGGATTCTATCATCTTGGGATTATATATATATATATATATATATATATATATATATATATATATATATATATATATATATATATATATATATAAAGTTTGTTATTTTTTTTCCTAATTATTATTATAATTTGCTCTGTATCATTCATTGAGCTCTCATGTGGACTAAACGTCCTCTTTAGAATAACCCCCACCAATTAAAATTTGGTATTATATATATATATATATATATATATATATATATATATATATATATATAGTTGTATATTTAGGCAGCAATCCTTCCATTATGCATGTTTCATTAAAAACGACAGACAAGGTACTACGATTAAGCTGTTTTATTTAATTCTTCTTGTGTTCTAACAAGAGTTTTCTTTTCTGGACAAAGGGTTTGTAAGAACTGTCCAAATGTTTTATATTTCCGAGCGCTTTCGGCTATACCTTTAGCCATTATCAAGGATGATTCGATTTTTCAGTTTAATTGAGTGAGTGCGTTCTGTGTATGTCTTAGTGTGTGGTAGGGATGTTTTTAATTTCCGAATACGGTTAGCACATTGTGGCTTTGTTCGTAGTTAATATTGTTAAGAGTTGACTTTTTCTTTATTATTATTTTTAGTCTTTTTTTTTTTTTGCAGGTGGATGCAGTTTATATATTTGTGTTTTCCACTAGTATGTTCCTAATGGAGTCGGATCAATTTGTGTGTGTGTTTAAATGGGTTCTAATGGAGTTGTGATCAGATAGGTGATAACGTAAGACGTCTGGATAAGCATGTGGTTGTGTAACCCATGTAATTATTTATTAGTCCGGTTTAATCAGGAACATAGTTCCTTAAGGAGCATTTGAACTCATAGATAATGTTTGTTCTTTGTAATTTTGACTTAGTTGTTGTGTTGTTATTTTTGAGGATAAGGTTGGCCGTCTTAAATTTTTATAATAGATAATGAATTTGATTTTTTTATTCGGATCAGTTGGAGTAGTATATTTCTTTATAGTATGCCTTAGAGAAGATTCGTCTTGTTTGTAATTAATATGCATTTGGTTTTTGTCATAAATGTGTATGTGATTTTTGACTGTGTGTTCGCTATCGTTATTACTTGTTTTGGGGAGAAATAGTCTAATTTGGTGGTCTATAAGGTGGTTAGGGAAGCCATTGTTGATTAGTGTTTGTTTAACATTATTAAGTTCTTTGAGGAAGAGAGGGTGAATTCTGGTGTGTTCTATGTAGAAAGTTTTTTATTATTGCTATTTTGTACCTAAGTGGACATTCGCTTTTGAAGTTAAGGTGGCACGAGTTTTTTGCTGGCGGGTTTTTTTGTATAATGATGTAATGAAGGTGTTATTGCTGTATTCAACGAGGACATCTAAGAATGGAAGTTTGTTTTTTTGGCTAAGTTCATATGTAAAGTTAAGGACGGAGTTTTTATCAAATGTGGTCGTAAGTGTCTCTATTTCTTTAATGTTATTAGCTAAAATAAAAATATCGTCTACGTAGCGGACATATATTTTCGGTTTGCGGACCTGTGTAAATATCGTATTTTCTACGTTGGAAAAGCATGGACCCAGTGGATTTCCCATACTAAGACCATTAGTTTAGCTGTAAATATTGCCATTATTGGTTGTGCATGAGTGTAGTAATTTTTTTTAGTATGGATGGTTTGATGGATGGCGGAGGGATAGAATTATTAGGTTGGTGCAAAAATAATGTCGTTTTCTCACATATGTTACTATGTGAGAAAACGACATCATTTTTGCACCAACCTAATATTAGTATATACAGAATTGGGGATAATGTCAATAGTTTGGTCGACGGGGACGTTTGTAAATAAGTTTTCGACGTCAAGTGACGCTATTATACCTTGGTATGCATTTTGTTTTTACGTAGTTTTAAAAAGATTTGCAGGAATTCGTGGATGGATGTGATGCTGTAATTGGTAGGTAGGTATGGAATGATGATGTCGTTCAAGAATTTTGAACAGTTTGGACAGTTCTTACACACCCTTTGTCCAGAAAAGAACGCTCTTGTTAGAACACAAGAAGAATTAAATAAAAAAGCTTAACCGTAGTACTTTGACTGTCGTTTTTAATGAAACATGCATATATATATACATATATATATATATATATATATATATATATATATATATATATATATATATTAATAAAATTAAAAGTTCCTTCTTGCTATAATATGAAAGAGTCTTATGAAAATAAATTACAGTTCCCCAATGAAATCAGTACATTTGTCCATTTACATGCTGATTTCATTTATTGAAAATCGATACGAAATGGCATCGGAAAATTCCAAGATTAGGATCTCCTGGATTATTATTATTATTATTATTATTATTATTATTATTATTATTATTTCTTCTTCTTCTTCTTCTTCTTCTTCTTCTTCTTCTTCTTCTTCTTCTTCTTCTTCAGAGCTTTCTTTGTTCCCAATTCTTCTTCAGAACTTTTATCATTCCCTTCTTCTTCTTCTCTATCTTCGTTTCCTTTCTGAAGAGCTTTCTTCTTCTTCTTCTTCTTCTTCTTCTTCTACTACTACTACTACAGCCAGTATATGTGTTATATTGAGAACTTTCACTGTAAAAGAGATTTATGAATATCTTTGCGTAGTTATTCGACCGTGTCCAGTGGCGGATGCCATAAACCCTGGCGATCTATTCTGAGCCGTTGGACATAAAGACTGACACGGTGTTTCGCCAAACTATACCACGGTCCCTACCACGAACGTCCACCACCTAACAGTCTGAGATCACATGACGTGGGTCACGTGATGACACCTGTAACCCTTGTGTTATCCATCACGTGTTCATGGCCTACGGGCAGAGACTGAACAGTAACGCTGGGAGATTTCCTATGCACATTTCTCCAGTAATAGACATTGACGAATTTGTGTCTGGTGTTCTCACCGTTGGTTTTGCATTGGACGGATGGTAACTAGATTGGGTTGATGGGTGTCTAGTTTTGTAGGGAAGACGTAGAATTGCGGGGGTCCAAATTAGACCCTTCCTGCTTAATACACAGCTAAAGTAAGAGTGCTTCATTTATTCAGGAAAATAGTGTTCCATTCCGATATAAAGTTATAAATATCGATTAGCGAAATCGTAACATAAGATACACAGAGGCCACCCTATTGATATCAAAGAAAGAAAGGGCTTTAATACGTTTCGGCATAGCCCATTTGATGCCGCTGATTCGGGTTGGCTGATTCGGCGTCAGAAGAATAATTGGACTATTTGGCACAGCCTTTTAGGCGCCAGACTGTTTCGACATCAAAAGCACGGTAGAGTAATGTATAGCGACTCGGATTGAGAAATCAGAGAGCCGAGTTCGAATTCCAGTACAAATCCATTACATTCCCTTATGTGCTAATACCCTTGAGAAAGGTATTACTCCTCTTCTCCCTCCAGCTATGGGTAATTAGCAGGACAGACCAGGTTCTGTAGCCTTAGATGGCAACTGGTGTACCGAAATAATAATTTCTCGGACATTCAGGCCGGTAAATGTTGTTAATACTGTTTATTATAAACAGAGCATTTACTTAAATATTTGTATCTATAAAAAGAATGTATAAATATAAAAATGTCTTAAAATAATTGTCGGACTTTGTTCATTTCATAATGTGTGACGTCATTTGTTTACATTTGGATACGCATCAAGGAGATATGATTGTACGTGAGTGAATCATGAAAGATTGTAGTTTAAAGAGAGTAAAATCGACCTTGCTAAACGAAGGTTCTTCTGTTGCGAAATCAGTAAATCAGAGGGGAAGGTTATATCTTTGGTGAAGGTGTGGATGGAACATCGGATGTTGAGGGGTAGGAGATTTGGGCAGGGTTTGTTTTTGTAAGGGTCTAAACTTTTTTAATTCCTTAATCTTTCCCGATTTTTCATAACCAGGGTCATACTTTTTTGTTCCTTAAAAATTTGTTTTGAGGCCGGGGCATCGCTCTTAACGTTGCCAGAGGGAGTGGGGCCGTATGTACCTTTCTCCCTTGGGGCTTTATGGAACTGAGGACCCGCTGTCTGGCGCTTCCCTCTGGCCTTACCAGCAACCAGCCATCCCCCCTTCTCCACAAATGTACTGGCAGCGGACGAAGTCTCTTTGCAGAATGTGGCCTTAGATGTTACGCCAACCGGAGGTTTAACCGTACCGGTCCGGAAGCTGACATGCCCATTACAGGCGAGGCGGTAGGTAAAGATGCGGACAGAGGGTGATTTTGGTCAACTGGAGCTTGACTTCCAGAGGCCTTCTTCTCTGGGCAGGAAGAGGAGAGGTGACCAGTCTCTTCCAACATACCGGTTTGCGGCCGGTCACAATGACAGGCAACCTCAAGCTCCCTACTTCCAGACAGTTGGGGATGTAGAGAAATAGCTCGACGCTATCTAGCAACTGCCCCACGCAGTCACATGTGGCGCAAGGCTGAATTTAATGTAGGGTTTCCGAGCCTGTAGGCCCGGCCCCAAAATCCCCCTGGACTTCGCATAAACGGGATCGGGTCTGTCTACATCCCCGGATGAGACTCTGCCCTTCGGCATAGCCTCGTCCGGGTTACTCTCTGTCCGAAGGCAGAAAGTTCGACTAGCGCAGCTGGGAAAGATCTCAGCTCAACTCTGCTGTCCGCTATCCTAATAGTTACAGGTGATTGCTACCTATAGTGCCGCCAGTAATGGGGGTGGCAGGTTATTCCATTACATCAGAAAAACTAAGCAAAGTATAAAGAAACGAGAAAATTTCGTTAGAAACAAGGAAACGCCGAATGAACTGATATAAAATATCAATTCTTTTATATGGCAATGAATTCTGGACAATTTCCTCACTCTTGAAATGGATACAGCGATGTTGTTCTACGGAAGGATTGCACGTAAGAAACGGTTACGTTGCAGAAACAGAAAAAAAAAGATGATTATAAATAGAATCACGAAGCAGCATTGAAATTTTCGGGTACACGTATTAAGAGTTTCGAAAATTTGACACTGACAGGTCTTATTAAAGACAAGAGGTCAGAGGGCAAAAGTGAGTAACTTACCTAACGATCTTGTGTAAATGGATAGCAGAAGAGGAAATGCGAAGGATAGTAGAAAGACAAAGATTGCTAAGAGCTACAAAGTATAGGAAACTGTGGAGAAGCATGATCACACACAAGGAATACTGTAGATACAAGAAGACGATTATCAGAATACGCTGACAAACTAAAATATAGGCATAAATTTAATAAGCCTCCTCCTCATCATCATCATTCTAATAACTCCTTATCGTTGGTCGGATTTCCATTGACAACATTCCACTCTGTTTGGTCCTGCATTTCTGTCCCCAGATACCCAACCCTGAGTCCCTAGACTCTGGGAAATTCAATTTTCGTCAGAAGATATTTCCAGAAGTATGTCATAAAGGTAAGTACGAGACGATTTCCCTGTCCGCTCGGTGGTAGTGGCCAGCAAACTGCTTAATAATCTTATCTTAATCTAACACAAGACCAAAGTACTCTGTCTCCCAGTAGAGAACGACCCCCTATACTAGTGAATGGTTTTCAGATAGACGATTGATAATCGGGCTACTATAAATGCTTGAAAAGTTTTACTAGTACACCTATTTCCTTACTCAAAGCCAAACGCAATACACAAGAAAATTGGTCAGCAAAAGAAGCTTAAAAAATTTCTTCACCAGTCGGCGCTAGAATTCTTGGACAAGTTATGGACTGAAAGCAAGATGGTAGACTTAACATTAACTGTGAGAATGAAGAATGCATGGTTGTCAGCAAAAAGGGTAGATCAAAGAATGACTTACACACTGGGGATGTCAAAATCAAACAGGTGAAGAAATTTTAAAATTTTAAATGTTAAAAATGTTACACTGAAATTCGAAAGCACGTAGCAATAGATAAAAGATGCCTGTTAGAAATTAAGCAAAGTGATAGAAATAATGTCACCAGAAACAAAGAAATAATTGCCGAATGTTGCGGTTTTTTGTGCATATATATTGACTAGTGAGACAATCCAGATGACTTAACTTCCTTTATAGTCTACCAATAGAAGCTTAACCAATCAGAAGCCGCAGAACATTGTATTCGTCGTGTATAAAGGCGGCCATTACCCTACCGGAAGGACCAGTGCAAACTTGACAGGCGAAGAGGATAGAAGGAAGAACTACGCTCTGCTAAGATATCCACTGCGAACCTGAACTACGCTTTCCTACTGTCTCCGAAATATTCACTGCCAACCTCTGGATTCTATACTCGAAGACGACCGTCATGAAAATGTCTAACACCGAACACTTTATGTAATATCTAATCTCTTATATGGCAAAGAATACCCTTTAAAATCTCTTCCAAGATAAAGAATTTTGAAGCATAGTTCCACTGACGACTGCTAAGGATACCATAGACAAAACATGTAAGATTTTTAAAACAAAATATCGACAAGGCACATACAATAAAAAATGGCAATCGAAATTTCTTGCACATATCATAAGAAACGAAGACATGGGAAATTTAACAAGGACAAGAGAATCAGTTTGAGAGAAAATGCGAATAACATTTTAAACAGGGTTGTGTGACTTTGCTCCTAAGATAAGGGAAACTAGGTAAATACCTAAATACCTATTGAAATGGCTTCCCCTCACGATTGTCACATTTCTCTCAAGGGTCTTGGAGAGTTATCGAAACACAAACTTCTGCCTGATTATTTCTTTTGGTTTTGTTCAAGAATTATTAACATCGATAAGTTCTCTAAATTAATGGATATTTGTATTTTATCTTCCCAGTGAAACAAAAGAGAATTTTATATACTGGTATGACGAAAGATGCCTTCCAGAAACTAAGCCAGACATTAAGAAACGGGAAATTTGCTTGGGAAATAAAGAAAAAATTACTGAACAGTTACGTGATATCAGTCCTCCTATATGGCTGTGAATACTAGACAATCTCCTCAGAGATGAAGAAGAGACTGAAAAGAGTATTGAACTGTTACGTAATATCAGTCCTCCTGTATGGCAGTGAATGCTGGACAATCTCCTCCCAGATGAAGAAGAGACTGAAAAGAGTATTGAACTGTTACGTAATATCAGTCCTCCTGTATGGCAGTGAATGCTGGACAATCTCCTCCCAGATAAAGAAGAGACTGAAAAGAGTATTGAACTGTTACGTGATATCAGTCCTCCTATATGGCAGTGAATGCTGGACAATCTCCTCCCAGATGAAGAAGAGACTGAAAAGAGTATTGAACTGTTACGTAATATCAGTCCTCCTATATGGCAGTGAATGCTGGACAATCTCCTCCCAGATGAAGAAGAGACTGAAAAGAGTATTGAACTGTTACGTAATATCAGTCCTCCTATATGGCTGTGAATGCTGGACAATCTCCTCCCAGATGAAGAAGAGACTGAAAAGAATATTGAACTGTTACGTAATATCAGTCCTCCTATACGGCAGTGAATGCTGGATAATCTCCTCCCAGATGAAGATGAGACTGAAAAGAGTATTGAACTGTTACGTAATATCAGTCCTCCTATATGGCAGTGAATGCTGGACAATCTCCTCCCAGATGAAGAAGAGACTGAAAAGAGTATTGAACTGTTACGTAATATCAGTCCTCCTATACGGCAGTGAATGCTGGACAATCTCCTCCCAGATGAAGATGAGACTGAAAAGAGTATTGAACTGTTACGTAATATCAGTCCTCCTGTATGGCAGTGAATGCTGGACAATCTCCTCCCAGATGAAGAAGAGACTGAAAAGAGTATTGAACTGTTACGTAATATCAGTCCTCCTATATGGCAGTGAATGCTGGACAATCTCCTCCCAGATGAAGAAGAGACTGAAAAGAGTATTGAACTGTTACGTAATATCAGTCCTCCTATATGGCTGTGAATGCTGGACAATCCCCTCCCAGATGAAGAAGAGACTGAAAAGAGTATTGAACTGTTACGTAATATCAGTCCTCCTATATGGCTGTGAATGCTGGACAATCTCCTCCCAGATGAAGATGAGACGGAAAAGAGTATTGAACTGTTACGTAATATCAGTCCTCCTATATGACAGTGAATGCTGGACAATCTCCTCCCAGATGAAGAAGAGACTGAAAAGAATATTGAACTGTTATGTAATATCAGTCCTCCTATATGGCAGTGAATGCTGAACGATCTACTGACAGTTGAAAAAGTGACTTGAGGCAACAGAAAAGTGTTTCTTCAGAAGTATATAGAGAATGCAATAGTCTGTGAGCAAAGACGAAGTTTGAGAGTAAATGTAAATAAAAAAGAAAAAAGACTCTTGCAATTTCTATAGTACATAATGGGGAGATAGTGCTTGGAAAATTGACCAGAGCTTGGCAGGCGTTCAATCATTTTTACCTAAACTCTAACAGACAATGAAGGGTACGGATCTTTCGGTATATTCTGTTGGAATTTCTGAGACAAGACTCCAAGTTGTCAACACAAAATTGTGCCACGGTACAATATTGGAATAAAGCGTTAGTTCTTGAATTTGATAACATAATAATTGTAGGTCCAGGTAGAGTGTATTCGAAAACAGCAAGTAAAAACACGGCAGGTAATATATATATATATATATATATATATATATATATATATATATATATATATATATATATATATATATATATATATAAGAACTAGATGAGAACGTGAACAGTGTAAAAAGAAGAATCTAACCCCATAGATTAAATATGGTTTCAGTTTGAAATTACTTGTAGGATACTCAGACCATCATACACCTGGTGAATCCCGGATGGCAGATCGGCCGAAGTGAAAACAAAAATGAAGGCCATAATCCACGCGTAAATAATGTAAATACCTTTGAATATTAATAACTTTTCATCATCACTGAGACGATCTTTAAATTCGCACTAGTCAGGATTGCACGCGAAATGAGGCTCCCTATTTTGAGCCTCCTATGCCAGACAATAAGTGAAACGCACACACCCTTGTGCAAATTGTTTGAAACAAAACAAATAATTCCATTACTATTTACTTTTTTTCATATTTTTTCCAATGAAACAAGACCCAGTGCACATGTTAGTACTTCGTATGTCCATTCCACAAAGTCGTTCCTTGCAGATTGACCACAGATTCTCGATTGGAGAGTTTCCGGGCCAGTCTACAGTACATTGATTTGCTCACTGGTAAGTCTTGCCAGTGTGTTCATGCAACATTATCATTTTCATACCTTCCTTGAAATAACATCCATCGCAAACAATGGCTGTAGAACAACTAATCGACAGTCGAAACAATAGTGTCTGGTCATAAAATCTGATGCAATCACGGATGAGGCAATATTTTTCAAGGCCAAATAAATTTCATCATAGACCCCGAAAATAGATTCATATTACTGCACGCCACTGCAAATGACCTAATATGATGAAAAAATAGAAATCGATTACACCCTGTCATTTCAGTCGGTCTAAAACTGACCGTATGCTGAAAGAAAGGAAACTAAAGCAGTTGTTTCAATTAATTTTCACAAGGGGGTATGTGGTCAACAGTTTCATCAAATTTATGGTATAAGTGGCAGGCGAATTTGAGTCATCTTTGTTGATTTTAACCCTGTCGGCATTAGTCGGAAGACATTGATCTTGTACTGCCATAATAAGGCCTTCCGTCATTGATGAATTTGGTGAATATCGATGTCTGGTTCATCCAGACGTTTTTTTTTTTTATTTTCCATACATGGGTTTAAATCTCCATGTTTGTTCAAGAGTCTTCACATAAGCAGCTTTCGCCAGTAACTTAATGTTCTTTGCTTCAGTGGGGTGAGATCCATGATATTTGATGTCTTCAGTATCGATTACAACTAAGGAGTTTCGTATTTTTTGGCTTTCTTTAAAGATTGAAGAATTCTTGGCACTCTCATGTCTGAGTGCAGACCTCAGATACTTGTTTCGTTTCTAAAAACAAATAATAATAATAATAATAATAAAAATAATAATAAAAATAATAATAATAATAATAATAATAATAATGTAGTTTGAGAATCATTTATTGGAAATTCTTGGGACCGGAAGTACTTAAGTTTTAAGTTTTTTTTGTTTTGTTTTTTTTCGAATTCTGTAGTACAGACTATTTAATTTTTATATAGCATCTATAAAATGGGACAGCTGAGGATTGAAACTCAAGTATAAACATAATATTACTTTTCATTCCATAACACAGCTTACGCATATATCCTGAAGGTAGTTTTATATAAATAACATAGACCCTGAAAGTAGTTATTTTATAAGATTTTTTACATTTTCTGTACATACAGATACAGATAACACTAGACATGTAAAGCTCACACGGAATTTTAAATGGCGAAATTAAGATTTCACATGAAAATAATGTTTTTTACTTTCTGTACGTGTACAAAAAACCTGGTTACTACTTACAAAAATATATCTAAATGCAACACCAAACACGACTTCTACATCAGGTGTGAGAAACTAGAGGAGGGGGTACGTCATCGATGACATCAATGTGAGTGTCAGAAGGAAAATTCGATAAGCTATCAGTCTCTACCAATGATGTCGTGTTTTCTTTAAAATTTTACAATACATACATTTACAGCATTTGCATAAAAACAAAATATGGATTCTGATTACGGTTAAATGTAATAAAAACTGAAAAAAGTCAGCATTTTATTTGTAACGCTGTAACGAAATAACCATGCTGCGGGTAGCCATGTTGCTTTCTGAAATTTTCCATTAATGGCGAGTCGTGTCAGCACCTGGAAAACTTTCGGATTTTGGAGGTTCTCCGATTTGGGAAATTCGGATAAATGATATTCAACCTGTAATTATTATTATTATTATTATTATTATTATTATTATTATTGTTGTTGTTGTTGTTGTTGTTGTTCAAGAAGGAACAGCGCGCCAATAATGTGACGCTGGTGTACAAATATACGAAACCCAATGTCCCCATCATGTTACCCAGTCTGATAAGGGTATACCAGGCACATGCTCCACAGCCAAATGCGGACGATATGCTTGCTAACAGATTTTGATAATAAACATAGCCTTGTAGTTAGGGCCCACTTAGAAATGTTTTCAGTTTGAGGATCCCTGTCTATTTAGACAGTCTTCGACTGGGGGTGTTTCGAAGTATCTATTTGATTATTATTATTATTATTATTATTATTATTATTATTATTATTATTTTATTTCCTTTGATTTCTGATGTGTAATCATTTCTTTCCGGTTTCCGCCCAGGGCCCCAAGGTTAGAAATGACATCATGACGTTTTCCACCGAAAAAAAAATTACATAAAAATTACCTTTGAAAGGTGAGAGCTGTACTTGTGAGAACAATTTTTTGTATTTCTTTAATGCATGGGCTTCCAGGAATTCCTTCAATTAGTCTACTGGAATCTTTTCCAACCAATCCGAGGGCTCCAACTACAACAGGGATTTTTGATGTTCCCATCTGCCACATTTTTCGATTTCAAGGTCCTTATATTTTAATAACTTTTTGAAGATCTTCAAAGATACATTGCAGTCTGCAGGGACTGCCATATCAATAAAGAGGTACCTTTTTTGTGTGCGACCTCTAATAACATTATTATTATTAATAATAATAATAATAATAATAATAATAATAATAATAATAATAATAATACACATTTTGAAACGTATGGCATTTTTACAAGAATTTTTGTCTGAGTTACTTCCCTTGATTATCGTTTCTTTTCATTTTTTCCTTCTTTTGCTGTTTACCTTCTTGTAATTTTATCTACTCCTACGTTTCCTATCTTCCTATTTTCTTCCTTTTTTATTCTTTTTCTTGTTTCCAACATGGTAACATTCTCTCAGCCGAGATACTGAACCGGCAATCGATAAAACGTCATTGTTCCACACCTTATCCTTCCACGCCTTCCGTATTCTGACGCCATCTTTTCTCTGATAACCAAATGACCGTCTGCACCCATCCGCCATGCCTCACCCCCACACCGTAAATTGGCTTTCCTGTTTAGGTTGGGTCGATTCTATTATCAAACTGAAAGAAAATAAAATGGGAAAGGTTTCAGTTTTAATCCTTCCACATTTAGAAAAAAAATAATATATAAAAATATATAGATATTGAAATTCTAATTAAATTATTCTTAAAACAATTATCCTCTCAATAATGAGCTAGAACTAAAAGTAATTAAAGATATGGGTGTCAACATTGTTTATTGTATTATACTCGTGTATAAGTCGACTTCCTGTATAGTACGACCCTTAAATTCTTTTGTGAAAAATCTTTTTTTTTATAGCTCGTGTATAATGTGACCCAAGCTTCTGAGCAATACTAGTGGGCATAATACTAGTCAAATATTGAAGTCCTGGACAGATTTTATAGCAAATAAATGGGCTTCATTGTTTGTTTGTTTTTTGTTTTTTTTTTTGTACAAAGCTATCCCAGAACAGTGAGAAAAAACACTTACCGTAAAATATCGGATACGATGATTTAAATACTAGATTTTTTTTCATCCCTGACTACGGTAGCTCCTTTACTCGGGACCGTTAAGATTAATCAAAAGTATGAAAAGCAGTACTAATCAGCAGTCAGGTTAGGTTTAAAGCTCCACGTTTAAAGCTATGAGAATTAACCTACGGGATATTTTTCCAGTGGATTGAAGCGTTGGTTCGTGATTTAGCGACATATATACCTGACGAAGGCCGGAGGGCATAACGGGCGAAATGATGTGATAACAACAAAAAAGATGAGGACAATAGTCCGAATGTAAATACTGGAAATAATGAAAAGTCCTCATCCCAGAAATTCAGACGTTATCTGCTCGAGCCATTATCAAGTTATTTTCTGTACTATGTAAATTTGATCATTTTTTTAAATTGTTTCTTCTCGCTTCATGTTTTGAAGTATCGAACAGAACTTCTTGTTGACCTCTCTACCTCTGGGCAGAAAAAAACCCAGACAAAGCTATGACGAAGAGAAGAGTCTCGTCTAGGGAGGTAGAAAAAAACCAACACCGTGTATACAGGATCTACAGGGAATTTTTCCCTTAGCCTACGATCTCGGAACGCCCCACGTTAAAAGCCGGCCTTATGTCACATTTTGTCTTGTGGGGAGGCTTCGTTTAAATATCGAAGTATCGAATCTACTGTTAGTGTTATTGTGTCGTTTTTTGTTTTCTTTTTTTGTTTGTTTTAAATGTATTTAGTGTTTGTTGTTACTAATGATAGCATTTTTATGTTTGGTTGCGTGTTTTTATGTTTAAACCTTCTAATGGTCGTAATCGTTTTTTACAGTTTCTGTAAAATATTATATGTTCGTTATATGTAAGGATTTGTTGGATTTCTTGTGCTTTATTGGTTCGTAATATGTAATATGAAAATAAATACGGTATATATTCGTGTATAAGTCGACTCCATGTATAGTGCCACCGCTAAATTCTTTGGTGAAAAACCTGTTTTTTTTTTTTTTTAATATATAGCGCGTGTATAATGGAATCCCATCTTCTGAGCAATACTAGTGGGCCTACCGTAGTCAAATATGGCAGTACTGGGCATCAACCCTGGACAGATTTTATAGCAAATAAATGGTCTTCATTCTTTTTTGTACAAAGACATCCCAAAAGAGTTAAAAAAAAAAAAAAAAAAAAAACGCTTACCGTAAAATATCTGATCCGAAGATTTAGTTAATGTACTTTTCTTTTCGTTACTGCCTGAGTACCTGTGTATACAGGGTCTTCGGGGAATTTTTAGCCGAGCCTACGGACTCGATTCTCCCCACGTTAAAAACCGGCCTTGTAGGGAGGCTTCGGGTAAATACCGAAGTATCGAATTTTCAGTTAGTGCTATTCTGTCGTTTTCTTTTTTGTTTGTTTTAAATATATTTAGTGTTTGTTGATACATTTGATAACATTTTTTTTATTTTGGGTTGCGTGCTTTTATGTTTAAACCTTCTAGTAGTCGTAATCGTTTTTTACAGTTTCTGTAAAATATTATATGTTCATTATATGTAAGGATTCGTTGCATATCTTGTGCTTTATTGTTGTATTGGTTCGTAATATGTAATATGAAATTAATATACGGTATATACTCGTGTATAAGTCGACTTTATCCACCCCTAAATTCTTTTGTGAAAAATTTGATTTTTTTTAATATAGCTGGTGTATAATGTAACCCCCATCTTCTGAGCAATACTAGTGGGCCTACCGTTGTTAAATATGTCCGATGTTAAAAACCATACATCTCAGTAATCTGTTGTTTTTAACATTGATCGTTGATAATAATTTTTCTTATCAACTTCTTTGTTTCGAACCGCCGACGATTAATTTTCTGAAGACGTGTCAACCGAAAGGTGCCTTAAATCCCCTCTTTTTTTCTTAAACGAGATACTTTTGTATCTATTTTAACAATAAAATCGGAAATATGATCCTTATATTTAAATCAATATATATATATATATATATATATATATATATATATATATATATATATACCGAGTGTAACAGCAAAATTGTCCAAATCGTGTAACAGCTTAATTATTCATCCCACAAAAAAAAAAAAACACTAAATTAATTGAGTTTATTTTGACCAGGTTTTTAGATGAGATATATATATATATTATGGCCCAGTAGTTAAAACGTTCGCATTATGGCCATGAGATCTGGGTTCTCGCCATGTTCGATTTGTCAGAGACTTCCTGAAGTTATCGGGCTGGAGGGTCGTGCGGCACCTTTGGCAAGTGCCTGAAAGTCATACCACGGGTTGACCCAAGCCTCGTGATTGAAATTAGGTAAACGGAACCATTAGAACGAAGTCACAAGTCATCGTGGCCTTGTCCAAATTTCTGATCAGGCTAGATAACAGGCTCTTTACCAGAAACTCTAACTAATATCTGCTTATCATAGTTGCAGTATAAATCACAGGTGGTCTCTGTGGGTGTTCAATAAATACGAATACGCCTGAGTAAGCGTCTGCAATAGGGATTGGCTAGCCACCCTAGTAGGCGGGTATCCTCCAATACGTGTGACCAGATATACAAATATACAAATATATTTGATAATTCTAATTCGTCGATCATTAATCCAAAGCTTGAAAGAACGGATGAAGTATTTGTACTTGACGTCATAGCGAGGTGATATGGTTCTCCTTTCAGCTCCCTAGAGATAAGCAGAAGCGCTTCTAGTGCTCTGGACTGAGCTGCTTGGGGATAGTAGTCGTGGCTCGTGGGAATATGTGATCGAGCAGCGCTATATCGAGTCTGATTTGCCACCCGTTCGTCACCGAGGCTGGTTGGTACAGTGGGTATGGCGTTTGCCTGTAACGTAACTGTCCGGGTATTAATTCTCGGTAGTAGATGCGCACCGCTGATGAGTCCCAAATATTGGAAGAATCGAATCCCGTTCCGAGGTTCCTAACATTCAATTTAAAAGCTGGTTCAATACAATAGTAGAGCTGTATTCTTTATTTTAGGATATTACATCAAAAACATATAAAAAGCGCTACACTAATGCAATCAGGTTTCGATGTGTATTAATCAGGAGTTAGTAAATACTAACGCCTGGTGAACGCCTCATGTGTTAATGCACATCGAAACATCATTGCCATTCGTGTAGCGTTTTTACATGTTTTTTATGTAATATCCTAAAATAAAAGTATATATATATATATATATATATATATATATATATATATATTTGTATATATATATATATTCAACACCATCACTTAATTAGACACCAGAAGTGTTGAAACAAAATGGCTATTTTTGTAGTGATTTTATAACATGTCTATGTTATAATTTTCAAATAAATTATATTTGCTCTACTCTGTATTGAGCACTCTTTTAAGACTAGTATTTGTTGCTTATTGGAATTTATTCCGTATACACCAATCCTATACTTGGATATATATATATATATATATATATATATATATATATATATATATATATATATATATATATATTAAGCAACATCGTAGAATTTGGTGGTGATTCGTCTGTGAAGTTTTTTATTACACACACATGCAGCCAAATCATTTTCATCAATCGACGCCGTTGAAATACTTTTTGTATTTCCAAGTTATATATATATATATATATATATATATATATATATATATATATATATATATATGACAAAGTGGAAAAACTTTTCGTGTGAGGCGTTTCGTCCCTTAGGACTTCATTAGACTGGGACGAAACGCGTCACACGAAATCTTTTTCCACTTTGACATACATCTTTCCTCCAAATCTTTTCTTGACATATAAAAATTTACACACTATTAAATTTAATACACAAATATTTCAGCCATAACCCTTTACTCAACAGAATCTTCAATAAGGACAATATTAAGATTAGTTACAACTGCACACGAAACATTGACCAACATATAGAACTGCATAAGAACTTTAAACAAACACTTCAGCAACACCAATAGCAATATTAACATATAATAAGTGTAATTGTCGAAAATGCATTAACTGAGTGATGAACAAGAAATGTATGTTTTTTAAAGATGTCATCTATAAAGCTAGCATTAAATATAATGGCGAGACAAGATTTTATTTCGGTTCCACAGCCAACAACTGGAAAACAAGATTTTATCACTGTAAAATGACTCTTAACAATAAGCAATATGCAAATTCCACGGCACTCTCAAAATTTTACTGGAATATTAAAACAGATGACTATACACCGGTAGGAAATTTCGTCGTCAAAACTACATCCATTTTCCGGCCACGGCGACAGATGTAACCTGTGTTTGCTGGAAAAAAGATTCATCCTCAAAAATATTAATGATCAGAATCAACTTAAACATAATGAACTAATATTAGCTTGTAATCACAGAAAGAAATTTCTCTTAAAATATTTTAATTCTGGATAAATATATTATCCAAATATTACATGCTCTTCCCATACTTTAAGTTACATATTGATTACCCCCACCTTAGCCATTTTTACATCTGTCATTACTTAACAGGTTACCTAGCATTCCTCTTTTAAACTTGAAGCTTGCCTTTTTTTCTTTTTTTTCTTCCTTTTACAATAGACCCCCTACCCATACTCTACATTCTGTATTTACACCACAATAATATATTAAGTATATATTAAATTTGAGTTTTGAATTTGCGTTTAATTTAGCATTCTTCCCATGAGACACAGTATTTTTTTTAACCAAAAGTAATAACTCGTACCTGAGGAGTTCGTAGAACAATGAAACTTTAAGTTGCACTTCTAACGTAGGTATATATATATATATATATATATATATATATATATATATATATATATATATATATATATATATATATATAAGTATAGGATTTATATATCTAATTATGTCTACGTGTCTATGTATTATAATCTGATTGTGTATGTATTGTCTTTTACAAGATTTCACCCTCCCCTGCCCATATCTTCACTTCAAATGTATCTAAGTTGTAACGAAGCTTAGAGCAACATTAGATTTTAACATTTATTTTAACTGAATTTTTATTCTTTCAATAAAAACAAAATAAAGCAAAAAACATAAGTATTTTTTCTTCAGTTTCTTCTTTAAATAATTTTTAAACTTAATACAAACTAAATTTAAAATTTAAAATTGGTAATTTTCAATTTTATAGTAAAATTTAATATTAATTAGAATGATTTTTATTTTAGTCTGATCCTAACATTAAAGCATTAATTATTATAACCAAGATTCGTTGTCAAGTTTTAAATTCTCATATACTTGTATTTTGATTGGTCATTGCAGCTTATGCAACAGTGTTTCCCCTAGCGAGGGATGTTTGATTGATTTAAACCTTTTAAAAAGCTTTATTCTACATTCAACCCCATCACTTGATAAGATACCAGAATTGTTGAAGCAAAATGGCTATTTTGTTAGTGACTTTATAACATATGTATGTTATAATTTTCAAATAAATCATATATATATATATATATATATATATATACGTTTGTTTGCATTTCATAATTTTTATCATAAGTTTGACGTTGTTTAATTTATTTACAAGACTAAACAACGTCGAACCTAAATGACAGAATGTACTTAAGAAACGCAAAAATATAGTACCTTACCGTTGATCGATATAATGTTAATGTCCGTACTAATAATGACTTAAAACTAAGTGTCTATCGTAAATATTTTAATAAAAATGTTCTCTTAAATTTCTATTCACACCATAGCAACAAAATAAATCCGTTCTGCTTATCGGATTCTATTTAATTTGTTATATCTGTATAACGCCAGCAATACGACCCCAAGATTGAAGGTCGTATTTTTTTTTTCTTTAATTAGCCTTTAAACTGCAAGCGCAACACTAATGAAAGTAAATAACTAAATCTTCTTTCTTCCTTTTTATATCACTTTTTGTCTTATGTAGATTTATTCTTATGTGGTTAAAACAGAAGAAACTTGTGTATTTACAACAATTTATGCTAAAAAAAAAAGAGTTTAAGAGCTTGCTCAAAATATTCTGTTCAACACCGAAGAAAAGTTGAGCTAGTTAAATAAGATATACATAAGTGAAAATTTACGTCAGTTGCTAAATCTTAAAAATATGCCTTGGTAGAGGAAATATCAACCCATTGACAGAATGTCATTAATTTCTTGTACTATTCGGAGTTGATAGATCAACGTAGTAGCGGAAGTTGTAGAATTTTTAGTTCTGTTGTAGAATGAATCATCAATTGAATGTTATTTGTGTTGAAGTTGTCGCAGTTGGCAGAGTTTTGAATATTTAGATTTACAGTGAGCAAGTTTTTATCATCTTAGAAAAGTTAGTGGAGTGGTTTCACGTGTTCAAAATTGAATTAAATTTTCGTATGTTAGTAGTGTCGTTCATTCGTTACGTAGTGGTATCTCGGTGTCCAACGTCTTCTCTCTATATATCTCTCTCTCTCGCTCGCTCTCTCTCGCTCTCTTTCTTTCTCAATTGAAGATAACGTGATCTGACCACTTAGATTTCACCAATCAGCTGAGTTGTAAATTAATAGTTATTAAACAAGATGGCCACTATCTTAGATTTTGGCCAGTAGGCTCATAAAGCCTTACAGAGTTCTTGCAAGTCCCAAATTCTCTTCTTTTGATTGGTTGAAAATAAAAAAAGACTCTCATCACAATACGAGAACATTCTTTTATTATACTGCACCAGACACCACATCGCCATCAGCCTCGGAATCAATGTTTATAAAAAAAAAGAAATCGTGATTGAACACCTTATTATTTGATAATGGCATCCCCTAAAGAAGAAAAGGGGGCAAAGGGATTTGTTTTTCATATACATTTTTACATACTTTCTATTTATCTTTCTTTTTGTTTCTCTCACCTTCTTTCTCCCCTCGTTATTTCCTTTCTTTCTTTCTTTCATTTTCTAGCGTTTTTTCCATCTTTCTCTTTCATTCGGCTGACGCCCATATTACTTTGAAACATTGGTTCCCGTACGATCACCGTGTTGACCATGTTCACCATAGTTTATGAATACAGAATACAGCATACAGCGCAGTACGTAATCTGTTCAATGAAACAACGTTAAAGATTAACACTCGCAAACAAAGGTTGACAGTGAGTATTCGGGAAAAAACATGGCCGCCTTTATACACGTCGCATTGAATATTTTGAGCCCTCTGATTGGTTAACTCTTCTATTGGTGAACTATAAAATGAGTCAGCTCATTTTGGCTGGCTCACTAGTATACCAAGGTACCCAAAGACTCCAACACACCGAAGTTAAGCAACGTCGAGCTGGTCAGAACATACGTCGGTGACCGGTTGGTGGTGCTGTAAACTTGAATGTGCGAGTGGTGTAATGGATAATGGCTCCGACGTGTTAATCGGAGAGCCGCGTTTCAGTTCCCATTGGGTTCGTTATATTCACTTACGCGCAAATACTATTGCATCCTGGGTAAGACGATAAACTACGCCCAACAGCAAGGTCTCTGATCAGGAGATTTTGAGGAACGTGGAACCACCTCTTAATTGCTGCTGTTCCCAGGTCCATGATGACCCGGGGTGGTAGCACCTGTTAGGGTCCCAGCTATGGGTAAATAGTTAACCACCAAACTGAGGTTAAAACACTATGAAAGTGTAAAAATAGATTTTAATACCAGCAATACTTTTTTATGAAAAATTAATACTAGCAATGAATTTTTGATGAAAAAATGATTACAAGCAATACATTTTTGAAAAAAAAATATTATAATCAATGCATTTTTGAAAAAGAAAGATATTATCAATAATGCATTTTTGGAAAAAAAATTACCAGCAATACATTTTTGAAAAAAGAAAAATATTACCAGTAATACATTTTTGAAAAACAAATATATTACCGGCAATACATTTTTGAAAAAAAAATATTACCAGCAATAAAAATTTTGTCGGCATTAAATAACCCATTGAGATGTTGGCATGCCATAAAACAACCCAAACCAAACCAAGCAGACTGATTTTATTACAAAAAGTACTTTTTTGTTCATACGTATTTATATAATAAAAAATGTTCGCATTAAATAAGCCTTTTAGGCTAATATGCCGTAAAACAAAAACAATAAAAGCGAAATACTCTTGGGAAAGGCATGAACCCATCCTTTTCTGCCCTCTGACTATGGTTTAACTTTGTAAGATACAATTCTTACTATCTAAAAATGTTTTCTAGCTTTAAATAACCTGCAAAGGGTTGATAACAAATCAAGCAATCTTTCATTCTTTCTTTTCTCACTAAAACCAAACAGCATCTCGAGATAAAACTTTTTCTTCCGATTCTCTACTCTTATCCTCTCTTTCTCTTTCTCTCTCTTTCTTTCTTTCTCTCTCTCTCTGTTTTTCCGTTCATCTTCTCTTTCAGTTTTCGTCAATGTTTTCTTTGTATTCTCCACCCACCCCACCAGCAAAAAATTTCCTTCAGTTCCAAAATCCCACTTTTATGCCCATGATATATAAAAATTTACCTAAATGTTCCTTTACTTTTTAAATTCTAGGTTTTGTAGACGATCATGACTCTTCACAGCTTCCTTTTCTTTATTATCTCTGAATTGCTTTAACTTCTTGGGGAAAATATTGGAGTGGTTTCTCATTGTTTTCTACGGGGTTCTGAATTCAGGGTTTTCCTTATCCTAAACTGGCTGCCACCAATGGCTCCAGAGTCTAGTCTATCCTGTTATTTCATAACTAATGTGGAGAAGAGATAGATTCATGCCTTTCCCGAGGTTGTTAGTGCGAAGGGAAAGTATTGGTTGCAGTTTGAACTCAGTTCGCTAATTTCATTTTCTGTACCGAGAACTGTCACTCTACACGCAAATCTCTGTTCACTAAAATTACCAAATGTTATCAGTTCTGCTTCCTTTTGAGAGAGCGTTTACAATTTCTTTATGGAATGGAAAGGAAAATATCTAAGACAGTAAAAAGTTACTTTTGAAACGTAATGGAATTTCCGAATTAAAACAAAAAAAAAAGAGGCGTTAAATTTGGTTTGATATTTTATAAGACATTTTGGGTGGCGAGTTGGCAACAGATAACAAACCTCAGGTGTTTCTTTTGTCCCAAAATGCGAATCATCAAAGCAAATGATTTCCTTTTCAGAAAACAAGCCTTTTCTCGTTAATTTCGCATATATATCAGGTAAACAGAGCCAGGTATCTCGCTAAAAACAGACAAAATGTCGTCCATACAAGAGAAATGTTTCAGAAGTCAGTTAGCTTAATTTCATATTCGTCCAGACCGAAATCCACAGCCCTATCTTACTCCTGTATGAAGAAACCCCTTCCTGATTGACCATGTCTTCAAGGGTGTAGACCTACAGACCAAGTTTACCCAGTTGCGAGTTGGTGAGGCTATTTAACCCATATTAGTGGATGGTCGTTATTTCTGAGGATCTCGTCCGCCTTTTATTAGGTTGGTGCAAAAATAATGTCGTTTTCTCACATATGTTACTATGTGAGAAAACGACATTATTTTTGTAACAACCTAATAATAGCTCTTGTTTTGGGGCTGTCGGGGTTCAATTTTCCATCATTTTTCATTTATTTTTTCAGTAACATCGACAAAGTCGTCCATTTTTGAGACTTTTGTAAACACAAGTTAGTACTCGGTTTTAAAAATCCTCCAAAAATAAAATAGATTTTTCTGAAACTTTATTAGAGTAACATTAGATAATTTAAAGTATAATTCATCTGATTTGAAAACAAATATTAGTCCATACTCAGGCTCTCTCTCTCTCTCTCTCTCTCTCCCTCTCTCTGCCATGAGGGTAGCAATAGAGAGGCAAGAAACGCTTTTGAAAATAGCTCATCATACACAAGGTCGCGTAATGGATGTTAAACACTGTCAAACTTGGAAAGTGAGGATTGGGCCCAGTGGCCACATCAATGCCCCATTTTTGGCCTGTTCTAAACAGAGCATGAAAGGTGCCAGGTACTGTCTGAAGATGTAGAAAGAACAAACCATTATTTCCAGTATATTTAGCGTATATAGGAATTCAACTTCGAAGACTGGATTTGGCTTGAATCCTAATAGCTGTTCAAGACAAGATGTCTCATTGAGAGTACAGCCTTTCAACCTAAACTAGGGAAACTCCGGATTTGCACTGAGGTAGTGCAAGGCTTGCTTTTAAATTAATTAACTCCACATTTTCATTAAAAATGAGCATACCATGTTTATAAAGGTCACAGACATGATAAAAAGGCCGCAGACTTGATAAAAAGGCCACAGTCTTGATAAAAAAACAAAGTTTTATCGTCAAAATGTTTATGCTATTATTAACAGGAAAGACAATAATATTTTAGATTATTTTTTTAAATATTTTCATCCTTCTTAGCACATTCAAAATCTTGGTTAAAAATCATGTTTTTTTGCTTTAACGGATGGGCCAAAGATTACTATGGAAAAGAGGTTTTTTTTGTGGTTGAAAAAACATTGTTTTGGAAATTCTTGAAAAAATTGATGAAATGTTTACGACCTATTCACAAATGAATTAAATTATTTTTTAAATATTTATTAGAAAATTTTGGTAAATTTTTTTTTTTTTTTTACAATCGTTCCCCACACTTAATTTTATGAAATTTCGAAAACCCAAAGAAGGATCTGCAATGTAATTTATCCTGACTTGGCATCTCGACTTTAGTCACTTTCTCGTAGACGTGATGTGGCATCCCTCTGTCTTTTCTACAGATATTTTCATGGCAACTGCTCTGACGAGCTTTATTCCCTGGTGCCCCGACTACAGGAATTTAAGCGTGCTACTAGATTGACATCGGGGCCTCACCTTTTTACAGTTGAAATAGTTAAATGTAATCGCCTCTTCTACTGCAACAGTGTCATTACTCAAACTCCTCGTCGTTTCCTTGATTCCCTGATGAAGACAATCTTCAATAATATAAATGCAACGTCAATCGCCATCTTTTATAATCTTGAATCCCATTCATCTTTTATCCTGTCATCAATCCTCCTTATACCCTCTCTCTCTCTTTCTCTCTCTCTCTCTCTCTCTCTCTATCTATCTATCTATCTCTATAACACCCTGCGTACTAGTGGCATTCCTGTATTGCTTTGGGTGAAATGATTAGATGTAACCAAAGGGTAGGTTGCTGAACAATCAGGAATATTAGGCTCACCTTGGCAAGGAGGTTCCCAACTAGCGTCCAGTTGGCAGACAAAAATAAAGTGGGTTGTAACTGAATAAATATTATCAAAGATTCACGGTATACTGATGAGATATTTATTGAGCACAGTATCCACACTGGAATCAACAGTCAATAGAATAGGCTTGCCAGGGTATCAGAATGAAATCTTCCAAGCTGCCATATAAACCACCTAGCGACTTGACCAGGTTAGCAGTTCTGTCAATCAGACAACTTCCATTACAGTCGAGTACTGTTTGTTACTATTACGAAAATTCTACACTTGCTTGGTAAGATTCAACTTCTATTACAGTCGAGTATCATCGTTTGCCACTACTAAACTCTACAGTTACGTGTTTTCATGCGCCTTTCTCGTCGTCCTCTTCTTTCTCCTAATTTTATTCCTGTTTTTGTTTAATCTTATTTTTTTCTTTTCTATTTTATATTCCCATTTCGCTAGCTGTACGCCTTTAACAACCGACTGAAGAAACTGAGCCATGATGTGGGCAACCTTCATAAACTAGAGAACCTTGATATCAAAAACAACATCCTTGGGAGTTTGCCGTCGTCCGTTAGCAGGTTGGTAAATCTGCAAATTCTTGACGTCGGCAATAATCTGCTCAAATCTTTGCCGGCCGCTCTGCATAAATGCATCCTTCTTCGGAAGATGTTCGTCTCCCGGAACCGCATCAAGAAACTGCCGCCTAGCCTGCAAAAGATACAAACTTTGGAGACTGTCGAGGCCTCGAACAATCTGATTCGATCGTTAAAGAAAACTATTTACATGAGTCCGGCCGAGTTTAATCTCAGCCACAATCGCCTACAACAGCTGCCCGACGTGGCCGCCAAGAAAAAGAAGACGTCGATGGCTTTTCTGAACGTATCACACAATTTGATTTCGAAAATCCCTAATACGATAAACAAAGCAGAATCATTGACCTGGTTGAATTTATCAAATAACCAACTTGAGGTAAGTAAAAAAAAAATCTAGTCCATTTTCCACGTTTTCACTGCTGCGTTTTTACAACATTGTTGTCTGCCTGTGCTGGCCCATTTCGTTGAATATACGAAATTGTCATCTACTGGAAATAAAATGACAATAAAGACACTGAAGACGATCTCACTATTTCGATTTCAATAGCATGCACTCTTGTACAGACTAAGCTAAACGACTCCTCCACAAAATATAATAAAAATACAAAAAAAAAAACAGGTTGTATTGTATGCTTCTACATGTCTACACTGATTTGAAAATAGCACTAAGCGCTAATTAAATTAAAACCCAATCGCAAAGGCCCGCCATCTTAGAGTGACTACAAAACGTATATATACGTCGACAGAATTCTATGAAAGTCTCATAAACACTTATAAGCACGTCTAGAAAGCGTATATAGACGTCAATAGCAGTCTATGTAATGTTCATAAACACATAGCTGCAGGTAATTAAACGTATATTTGGAAATAGCACTAAACAGTAATTAAAACCCAAACGCAAGAGTCCCGCTATTTTCCTATGACTAGAAAACGTATATATACGTCGACAGCATGCAATGATAGTTTCATAAGCATATATGTATGTCTACAAAACATATATAGTGATTTTTCAAGCGTAGCTTAGATGTGGCACAAGGCCAAAACTATGCGGCACCCAGTGAAGATCGAACTCAGTCGTAATTTTTCTAGCGAGACCAGCTTGCTAACTATACGTTAATAGTAGTCTATGTAATGTGCGTAAACATATAGCAGAAGGTCATTAAACGTATATATCCGTCTATTGTAGGCTATGAAAAGTTCGTAAAGATATAGATGTCGGTATTTAAAATGGAAATGTTAATTGAATGATTGTCAAAGCATTTGTTCCGTTCATTAATTATGTAAAACAAAGAAAAGCGCGTTTTATTATTTATTTAACAGCATATTTACAGTTTCTTTTCCCCGTCGTTTGGCATCTTTCTGGTAACATTCCGTCTTTTCAGAAATTTTAATCTTTCTCAGCAAAGCTCTGCTGTTTTCCGCAAACTGGCCGTCGTCAGCGTCCCCACTCGTCATCAATCCCATAATCGGGTGTGATTTTAGTTTCGTTGCGCAGTTGACTTGACGAAGAGGCCTAAACACACAACATAGCGCAAGTCTTGGCCCGTTAGACCTAGACATCCCTCTCCAGATCAAATCGCTGCCGACGTCGTCCAAGTACGTTCGCCATTGTCAACAGACACGTGGCTGTTGGGTCTATCTGGTGAACTATCCGACCTGGCCGTGGACGTCAGTCTAAGAAGGCATCGTACTGGGTTAAATCTGCTTCAAAGGAATTTAAAAAACAAATCAAGATATTTAACCCTTTACGACCTGATGCATGGTCAGGTCCTCAATAACTAAACTAGTTCCTCTGCCATGCAAGGGTCTGCCATCTTACGGTGCCTGAAAAACGTATTTATACGTCGACAGCGTCCAATGAAAGTTTCATAAACACTTATAAGTACGGCTAGAAAACGTATATATACGTCAATAGCCAACTATGTTCCTAAACATATAGCCGCAGGTCTTTAAACGTATATATCCGTCTATTGTAGGCTATGAAATTTTCGTAAATATATAGATATCGGTATTTAAAATGGAAATGTCAATTGAATGATTGTCAAAGCCTTTGTTCAGTTCATTAATTACGTAAAACAAAGAAAAGCACATTTTATTATTTATTTAACAGCATATTTACAGTTTCTTGTCGTTTGCCATCTTTCTGGTAACATCATAATTCCATCTTCCCAGAACTTTTAATCTTTCTCAGCAAAGATCCGTTGTTTTCCGCAAACTGCCGGGTGTGGTTTTAGTTTCGACGCGCAGTTGAGGCAATGTTCAAACAGGTAACGGAGTACAAAGTACAATTGGTTTCACTAGGGTGGGTAAACTAGTACAATAGATATAGTGATTAAAATAACAAATACTAATTTGATAAAAATGCAATATTTTTTTGTGCTTATCTTTTCTTTAAGTTTTATATATAAGAGAATCCAGTTTCCAGTTCGCCCTCCGCTTGCGAGAACTATAAACAAATCACAAGGCTAAGCGCTTCAAAAAATTGGAATTTAGCTCCAGAAAAAAATATTTACGCATGACCAGTTGTATGTTGTCTGCTCAAGAGTAAGAAATCCTAAGCATTTATTCTTCGCCGTTAAAAAGGAAAATGTAGAAAAATAAATTTTCTTAAAAGACATTGTTTACCATACAGTCCTTTAAAATTACATTAAAGAAGTTTTTAAACCGCGAAGTAGGTTTTTTTGTCAAAGTATTTTTCCAAACAAATCAGGTCGTTCAAATTTCATCGATTGGTTTGCGAAATTGAACGAAACGTAGAGTTTGTAAATCTCGACAAAATGTTGGCGATAACTTCAAAAATACTAAATACTGTGAGGATTTCAACACGCGTCTGATGTAAAATATTCCTTTAAGATAAGCGAAACAAAGTCGGACGATAGAATTCGCATATGAAACGGAAACAAACAATACTTTTCCGAGATATCGTGTTACACCGTAAAGACTAAAAGTAAGTGTCCATCACAAATCAACTAAAATGACCTCATAAATTTCTATTCTCTCCATAACAACAAAGTAAAATCCGAAATAACAATCACCTTAAACATATGTGTAGGAGGGAAACAAATTAAATAGCCTGTATTAAAGAATTCGAAAAAAATCTGAAAACCGAAGTATTTCCGGTCCCAAGAAATTCCCAATATATGATTCTCAAACTGCATTATTATTATTATTATTATTTTTATTTTCTTTGCTTTCTGGCGTTTACACATTTCTTTCCGGGTCCCACCCAGGGACCTAAGGTTAGAAATGATATCATGACACTTTCCACTGACAAAAAAAAAAAAAAAAAAAAATTACATGGATAAAGCCCTTCGTAAAGTGTGGGCTGTACTTGTCAGAACAATTTTTTGTATCTCCTTGAGGCATGGGCTTCCAGGAATCCCTGCAATTAGTCTACTGCAATCTTTTCCAACCAGTCCTAGAGCTCCAACTACAACAGGGATTGTTGATGTTCCCATATGCCACATTTTCGAGACCTCTATTTCAAGGTCCTTGTATTTTGACAGCTTTTTGAATATCTTCAAAGATACATTGCAGTCAGCAGGAACTGCCATATCAATAAGGAGGCACCGTTTTTGTTTGTGGTCTTTAATAACAATATCTAGGCGGTTGGCCTTGATTGTTCTGTCAGTGTGAATTGTGTAGTCCCATAGAATTGTAACATGTCCTATCTCCGTAACCGGGTCTGGGTGGTGTTGGTAACAGTTTCTTTCAGTTTCCTTCCCGTAGAAGTTGCAGATTTTCTAGTGCAGATATTGGCCAACTCTGTCATGTCGGGTTTTATATTCAGTGGGTGCCAACATCGTGCAACCTGATACAAGATGATCAATCGTTTCTGGATATTTATCACAGAATCTGCATTTTGGGCTGACACAATATTTTAGTATATGTGCTTGATAATTCCTAGTTAGCAAGCATTGGTCCTGCGCAGCAAGGATAAAACCTTCAGTTTCCGCTTTCAACCCTGCACTGCGTAGCCACTGATGGGTACGGGTTTTGTCTACATCAGCTTGTTTGATACGGGCAGAGTATTGGCCATGAAGCGGTTTATCTTGCCATCGCTTCTGTATCTGGTCGGTTGCATTCGTCTTTGCTGTCTTTTTCAAGTATTTTGCAGTTTCAGCCGGTGTATTGTGCTGTAGTTGCATCTCTACGCCCATTTGAAGCTCCAGTTTGAATTTGTTGGCTTCTTTCATTACGGAGTAAAGACGCTTACTACTTTCATGTTCCTTGACGCATACCATCATCCAGTCTTCTGTAGTTTCCAAGTATCTTTGGAGGCCAATTGTTGTAGTTTTGTAGGACAGTTCTAGTTGAGCTAATCCTCTGCCTCCTTCGGATCTGGGCACATACAGACGATCAACATCAGCTTTGGGATGATGCATGCGATAGCAAGTGAGAAGCTTTCTCGTTTTGGCGTCCATTCGCTTAATTTCAGCTATGGTCCAGTTAAGGACATTAAAGCTGTAATGCACCACTGGGACAGCCAATGTGTTTATAGCTGATATTCTATTTTTTGAGTTTAGTTCAGTATTTAGTATCAGACGTACACGCCTGTAGTACTCTTTTCTTATTTTTTCTTTCATTTGGGGGTGTTGTATGCCATCTCCTTCGCTAATTCCTAGGTACTTATAAGCTTCTTCATGCTCCAATTCCCTAATCTTTGTGACAAAATCTAAATCTATTGAGTGTGTTTCTGTAATTCTACCTTTCTTGAATGTTACTTTTGCACATTTATCTAATCCGAAGTCCATACCTATGTCGTCGCTAAAGTATTTTACAATATTGAGGAGGCCTTTCGACTCATTGTCGTCTTTGGCAAAGAGTTTGGGATCATCCATGTATAGTAAGTGTTTTAAAATTTTCTTATTTATTTTGTAACCATAGCTACTGTTGTTCAGTTCATGTGTAAGAGGGGTTAAGGATAAACAAAACAGAAGGGGTGACAGAGAGTCTCCTTGAAAAATTCCACGTCGGATATTCAGACGGTTGGATATGGCAGTGCCCCCGGTGTGCCTAAGGTATAGTTTTGTGTTCCACATCCCCATGCTGTGCTTAAGAAAGTTTAATACCACAGGGGAGACTTTGTACATTTCTTAAGGATCCAAGAATGTGGAACACTATCAAAGGCTTTACGATAATCAATCCACGCTGCACTGAGGTTTCTGCGTCGTCTCCTGCAATGTTCCAGGATCATTTTATGTTATTATTATTATTATTATTATTATTATTATTATTATTATTATTATTATTCTCTGAATTTTCATGGCCTTTTCAATTGTGGCTTTCATTAGAGATTTAAGCCATTTTAAAACTCAAGTATCATCCTCCTCCTCCTCCTCATGCACATTATTATTATTATTATTATTATTATTATTATTATTATTATTATTATTATTATTTGTTATGAAGTTAATTTACGCACAATGGTAATAAAGGTCACAAGTGACTTTCTCCTCCCATCTCTCAAGTTCTGCCTTTATATAGTGGGGTATTGTTATGCTAATTAGTATTAGCCTAACAAATCTCACTACACCTCCCGGAAACTTTTAGGTTTAACTCCCTGAGTTGATCTATTGCTTCTCCTATATAGCCTCCTCTTTTCACTGGTTACAAGAGGATTTCTTATTATAGGAGTTTATTATTATTATTATTATTATTATTATTATTTGTTTTTAGAAACAAGTATCTGAGGTCTGCACTCAGACATGAGAGTGCCAAGAATTCTTCAATCATTAAAGAAAGCCAAAAAATACGAAACTCCTTAGTTGTAATTGATACTGAAGACATCAAATATCATGGATCTCACCCCACTGAAGCAAAGAACATTAAGTTACTGGCGAAAGCTGCTTATGTGAAGACTCTTGAACAAACATGGAGATCTAAACCCATGTATGGAAAATAAAAAAAAACGTCTGGATGAACCAGACATCGATATTCACCAAATTCATCAATGACGGAAGGCCTTATTATGGCAGTACAAGATCAATGTCTTCCGACTAATGCCGACAGGGTCAAAAATCAACAAAATGGCTCAAATCTCGCCTGCCACTTATACCATAAATTAGATGAAACTGTTGACCACATACCCCCTTGTGCAAATTAATTGAAACAACTGCTTTAGTTTCCTTTCTTTCAGCATACGGTCAGTTTTAGACCCACTGAAATGACAGGGTGTAATCGATTTCTATTTTTTCCACAGATTAGGTCATTTACTGTGGTGTGCAGTAATATTTTACAGTAATCTATTTTCGGGGTGTATAATTAAATTTATTTGGCCTTGAAAAATATTGCGTCATCCATGTTTTCATCAGATTTTCATCACAGACAGACACTACTGTCTCGATTGTCGATTAGTTGTCCTACAACCATTGTCCATGATGGACGTTACTCTATGAAACCGTACGAAAATTGTAACGCTGCACGAACACACTGGCAAGCCTTACCAGTGAGCAAATCAATTTACTGGTCCGGAAAGTCTTCTGATTTAAATCCAGTCGAGAATCTGTGGTCAGTCTGAAAGGAACGACTTCCTTGAACGAACATACGAAGTACTAACATTTGCACTGGGTCATGTTTCATTGGAAAAATACGAAAAAATGGTTGTGAGCAAAATGGACATGTGTTGATTACACAGTAGGGATCTCAAAAATCTAAAACGTGGACTGGAATCAAATATGGATTAAAATCCGACAGACTGATAAAATAAAGAACACATAAGAAATGTTTATAAATTTGACATGTCTCGCTTTTATTTTAAGCTTCATCACAATATTTTTTTAAATGGATAATGGAACAGAGAGTTCTGATACTTTGAGGTTTTGTTTGTTTTATTGGCCAGATGTATCTCACGTGTTTTTGTCTTGTGAATTGTGTGCGTGTGTGTGTGTGTGTGTGTGTGTTTCTCTGTGTGTGTGTCTGCACATGTGTCTGGACTCTAATGTGCATTTTTGTGACTGTTTGGTTTGTGTCCACGTGTTTAATTCCTGAAGATGATGGAGGAAGACAGGAACGTGGGTACGCCTGCATCATATTTCTAGTGGATTTTGCGGGAGTTGGTGGTGTCGGTACGTGTGTTTATTGTTGGTTAGATGTAGTCTATTAGTGTTGGGGTAAATTTTATAGTTGGGAAAAAATCATGTGTATCGAGAGATTCGGAGGTATACTAGTAGGTGTGTAGTGGCTTAATTCTATCATAGATATTATTATTGTTATTGTTATCATCAACAGGAGAAGATAGACCCGCCTACCGCCCGGTTCACACTCCTCTCCAGTCTTTTGAACAGGAGCAGAGGTTTAGGCGTTGTTTCTTCCTTAGGATTGAGTTTCCGGTTCTTTTTAAGTCTATTTCAACTCTATACTTCTAATGTCTTCACCTGTTATTCACTAATTAAATCTTGACCTCTCCAAGTACAGAGTTATCCGTTATATTTCTTACATAGAACACCACACAGTGACGATTGGCTCTTGGGGCTTATATTGGGTGAACATTAATAAAAATATGACTTTTGAGTATATGGGTGACAATTTGGGAATAGTAGGTGTTTTTAGTATAATAGATTAAGTCTCGCGATTACTAATCGGAGAGCCGAGTTTGTTATATTTACCTACACGCAAATACCGTTAGGAAAGTTATGAACCGCCTTTTCTCCCCAGCTATGTGTTAATTAGTAAGTCTAATCCATTATTATCTCCAAAAAGAAATCTATCTAAAATATTTTCTGGCTTTAAATTACCTGCAATGGGTTGATAATCCGTAAAGAACGAATAAATCTTTTTTTGTATTTCATCGTCGTTAAAGAAATGTATCTCTATTTTGTTTTTGCTCTGCAGTCGATAAAGCCAATCATGAAAACTATTTAATGCTTTTGCTTCTTTTCATTTTAGGCATTGCCCAACCAGCTTGGCTCCCTGCGCAATCTCCAGTACCTAGATGCGTCTTACAATAAGCTAATCACGATACCTGAATCCATAGTCGGCTGGGAATACTGCATGAGATATTTATCACTGAAATCAAATGATATCGAGGCCCTTCCCGAAGATTTCGGAATCATGAAACGTGTACACACAGTCGATCTTTCGCAGAATGATATCTCCATTCTCCCACAGAGCTTCCTTAATATGGAAGACCTAAAGTTCTTGGACCTTTCAGAAAATGAAATCGAATCTTTCGAATTTATATCACCTCTGAAGAATCTTGAACATCTTTTTTTGGCTAGTAACCATTTGAGTCGCCTCCCAGTAGACCTTTGCTATCTTCCTTTTCTAACTTCATTGGATATTTCAAACAATAATATCGAATATATTCCTCATGATATTGGAAAGATACGAACGTTGAAAACTCTGAAAATGAGTAAGAATAACATGGCAGCCGTGCCAAGGACGCTTGGTGAAAGTCAACTGTTGCGTTGCGTGGTCATGTCTCAGAACAACTTGTCCGAATTTATGGACATGAGCCGATTCTATGCCATCGAAGAACTGGACGTTTCCGAAAATTCCATCATCAACCTTCCGAAGAATTTGGAAGGACTGAAATTTTTACGGAAGATCAACTTCTCCCGCTGTAACATCTCGCACGTTTTTCTACCTAACAGCGTTACGCAGCTAAACTTGTCAGAAAACCCGATAGCATTTTCTGGTCTCGAGGTCAAACCTATATTGGTTGCCCTCGGTGATAAAGAGCACGCGAAGAGATTGACTCACATAAATATCTGTGGAATAGAATTAGATGAAGTTCCGGAATCATTATGCCGTTGTAAACTCCTTGAAGTATTAAATATGAATGAAAACAAACTAAAAATACTTCCAGAATGCCTGTGCAAGCTGCGCCAACTCACTGAATTACACGTTAATAACAACGAACTGGAGGCGTTACCCACGACTATAGAAAATTTGTTCGAACTACGGATTCTCAAAGTGTCCTATAATCAAATCTCAGAATTTGCGGAGGGACTTTTGAACCTAGCTCACATTGCGATTCTGGATCTTTCTCTGAACCATATTTCGAAACTGCCAGAGGGTTATGGTCGTATGAAAGAGTTGGCCTGTTTGGATTTAACCCAAAATGAGCTCAGTGAATTTCCGGACGCAGAGGTCGATATATTAGCATCGATGCGGGATTTTATACTCCCTGAAAACAGCATCACGGAATTCCCCTCGAATTTAACCTGCGTCTACCGCATACGCAAGCTGGATTTGTCCAAGAATGATATACAAGCGATTCCCAAAGATATCTCCAATATGTTGGGCCTTGAAGAGCTCTACTTGCAAGATAATCTCATACAAAGCGTCCCGAAAACCATTTGCAAACTGCCCGCCATTAAAATCTTAGATTTGTCTGACAACAAGATAACTGTTTTCCCGCCCAAATTGGAGTCCCTTCGTAATAAAGGAATTACTATTAATATCGAAAAACAAGATCCCCTGAAGACCAGGGGAGCCGAATAGTGAGCATCAGAAATTAATTCGGAAAACCTTAAGGAAAATTACGAAGAAACGAATCGATTTATATATATATATATATATATATATATATCAAAATAAAAAAAATAGATTTATAATCCGGAGTTCTTTAGCATTTAGTTTTAAAAACAGTGCTCAATACAGAGTAAAGCAAATTATTATAATAATATTTTCTAAAATAATTTATTCATCGCGACACAGAAATTACCATTTTTCGAAATCAAAACCTAAAGCTTATATTAAACTTAAAATTTGAAATTCAGTTCCATTTTCAAGCGATGCTGATAATTTTCGAAAGAATTCATTTACTCTATTTCTAAGCTAAATAGTATTATACAATTTAAATTGGTGGTCAAAATGAGGATTCAAAATTTCTGTGTCACGATGAATACATATTTTTAAATAATAATTATATATATATATATATATATACAGTGTAACCCGGATATAAGAGAAACCCGGATATAAGAGAGATTTTCCCCTGATCCCAAATTACAGCCATACTTACCTAAACAAAATAGACTAAACCCTGATATAAGAGAAACCCGGATATAAGAGATTATTCTCTGGTCCCGACAACACTCTTATATCCAGGTTACACTGTATATATATATACATTAAGAAATATATATATATATATATATATATATATATATATATATATATATTGATGCATGTTTCATTAAATAATATAGACAAGTTGTGTCTATTTTATGTAAGTTCTTTTCATATTGTCTGATAAGCTAAATAACATTATCATTGAAAGACGAAAGGAAATCACCATGTTGATATATGTTCAAAACCGATCTAAGCTTTCGTCTTACATAAGCCATTATCAAAGATGACAATTACATTTCAATATATCAAACAATACACGGACGAAACAATAATGTCTGTTTTTGTTGCATGAAAGTGACGTCACACATGACGACGCGAGAGTCAAAAGGAGAAGTATTAAGTATGGGAAGCCTTTGGTATAAACCAATATCTTCAGTTATCAATTATAGGCATTTAAGAATATTTGTGGATATTTCGTAGTTTATTTTGTTCAGGTTAGGTTTCAACTGTTTTATGTATATAGCTTCAAGAATTTTTAGTTTTTGTTTATTGTTTTCATGTTTAAGTATAGTTGTGTTTTCAACAAGGATTTTCCGGAATTGTGTACGCGGCCAGGCATGTTGCTTTAAATGCCTAAAAGTGTTGGAGTTATCATACATACATATATATATATACATACATACATTTGCAAATATATATATATATATATATATATATATATATATATACATAGATATATATAGACATATAGAAATATATATATATATATATATATATGTATATATATATATAATAAATTAATTGATTTAAAAAGTTTTTTTTCGCTACAGAGTTCTAACCATGTTTCAAAAATGGAAGCTAAAAGCTTCGAATTTAATTTTGTAATTAAATTAAAGACATTAGAATTTTGGAGTAACTTTTAAAATTACTGGGTTTTAAAGGCACAGCAAAAGATCATAATTCACGTTTCCAAGGATACAGAGAAATCCATTCATCTAGACAAGGGGTGTTTGTGAGTTCGTTATCGCTGTATTTTGATGCATCCGTTATTAGCTACGTTTTGGTAGGAGTAGGAATGTATTTTTCAATGAATTCTGACAACTGTTAAATGCATGTCGTCTGGATTTTTTAAAAATTTGTTGTTAACGGCAAAAATTCTTACGCCATTTTTTTCTATTTGTATACTTAAAGATTTTTTGTGGGGATGTTTAGGTTAGAATACGTTTTATTTTAAATATTTATTTTAAATATTTTCACTTTTAATTTTTAATATACTATATTTCTTTTTAGAAAAAGTAAATATATTAGAATCACCTACAGTATGTAGAATTATTTTCACATCAAGTATAAGTGTGTATATTACTAGGTCACAATTTTTTTTAATTTATATTTAAATATTATTTAAGTAAAATTTATGACAATGACAGCAAAAATAGCTAATTAATTTCTCTGATTTAGTAAACTTTTATTTTTTATATAAACCTAGTAATATATTGTTTCTCATGTAAGTACAAAGGACATGGGTCATTCAATGGCTTACATGTTCTAGCTTTTCATATCAAGTATAAGTATGAACATTACGATTTAAAAAAAATTATATTTAAATATTAAGATAAATTTATGACAATTACGTCAAAAATAGCTAATTCATTTCTCTGATTTAGTAAACTTTATTTTTTATAAACTTAGTAATATATAGTTTCTCATGTATGCATAAAGGACATGGGTCATTTAATGACCTACATATTCTAGCTTTACTTATTAACTTCCATTTTACTGTAGGTGTTTTATTTGATTCTTTTCGGTGCCAGAAGTACTTCAAGAGAGATGTTTGATTTTTATATTTATTTATCCTAAATAAACTTTGATGTTGGTTGAATCTTTTTTTGAACTCATGGCTAGTGCAACCTCTATATATTTTTTATGTTTTCAGGATTTCCAATAGAAGAGATATTGCATTGGTATACTAATGATTCTGTGCGACATTTATTTTGTAGAGGGCAATTATGAGTTTCTACAGTTACATAATTTTTGTTTATCCTCATCAGTTTTTATTTTGGGGGGGGTGTTTATTTAAGATTATGTTTCTTAATAATTTTTTCTAAGTTTTCCGTACAGCGGTAACTCAATTTTAGTGTGTTTTTATTGAAAATAGTACTTAGTTTTCACTAGGAAAATGCTTGACTATTAAGGCGTGGAATTTTTGTCCTAATTTGTTCTTTACCATTTGGTTGTATGGGGGCGTATACCAAATTATTTTTCTACTTCTGTTTTTTCTGTGCTTTCCATTTTCATTTTTTATATAAGTTAGTTTTGGGTTTTTGTAGCCACTCTCTTTTAGAGGTTTACTATAGGAATTGATATGCTCCATCGAAAATCTTTTCATTTGCTGAATTTGTACTTATTCTTTTTCCGATAGATAACGGTACATGCTTAATGGGGTGATTTGATTTAGGGTGTATGTATAAAGGATTGGTATTGGTTTTTTTATAAGGTGTTTATGCATTTTTATTTAAATCTAATGTTATATCAAGGAATTCTTTAATTTAGTACTAACCGTAATTTTTAAGCCCATTAAATTTTTTTGTAAAAATAAAAATATCTATAAGAACACCAGATTATATATCTTACTATTCTTTCTTTTTATTTATATATACATACATATATATATATATATATATATATATATATATATATATATATATATATATATATATATTATTATCATTATTATTATTATTATTAAATTCTAGTTTTTTTCTTCATCTTATTTCTTTCTTTTTATCATTATGTAATCCCGTTCGATCTAATCCATTTGGATCATTGAATTACAGAGCGTGTAGCAAAAAGGATGAAATACATTCCCATAAATTGTTTGAATTCATTCATTCCTCACTGCCCTTTATCTTCTTGTTTTTCAAACGAAATCCGAGATCAATTGATCACAGACCGTTATATATTATTTTCCTTCCTACAACCCGTTTTCACGCAGACTAAACTTTGCAAGACCATAGCTACTCCCCATGAAAAATGTCCTGACGAGCTACAATCACTATTTTCACCAGTTCAGACATTCACAACTAATACCTGCTATGCCGTATACAGATTAGACAACCATTCTTATTCCCATCGTATTCCATTATTAAAGAAGAAGTTCCATTGGTCTGATTCTTCCCAAGAGCCACTGCTTTGTAGATTATTGATTGAGTGATTCATCTATTTTTTTACGGCTTATCTACTCTTTGTGAATTATCTAAACTCGAAACTTGTTTTGAATTTTAAGAATAATTCTTCTTTTTTTGCGAGTGAATATTACATTGACAATATCTGGGAGTCGGAGACCGAGTCATACCATTGCCAAGGTAAGTGAATGTACAAAACACAACTGAAATTCGAACTCAGCTCTCCAAGTTCTCATTCCGAGCCACTATCTATTGCACCATCCGCACACCCACCTGCTTTGCCGGAGATGATGGTCCCCCGACCACTACACCGCTTCAAGTCTATCCTACATATCATCGCAACCTACAATTCTTAAATCCATAAAAAACCCATTCAATAACCCTCTACATTGAGTGGCTCTTGACACTTGTATTGGCTGAAAAATAGCAGGAGACCATCTTTCTGAGACGATGACTTATCTTATGCGGCTACAGAACTAGTGTGTAGGAAGTGTAAATAATGTTTTACATTTATTTGAATCCGAAAATGATTCATTTTTGGTAGTTTATATATCATTTTTGTTTTTCCTTGCAAGTTTCTAGGTTGAATAATCCCCGATCTTTATCACAAGTAACGCGAAGTAGGAATAAAAAATTAGTTCACCGATGCGAATTAAGTTTGTATTCTGAAGGATCTTCTTTCATGAACGACACAAAAACTAATTCGGTCACGGAAATCAATGGTGCAGATTTTCTTGATGTAATGAATATGCATACACTTGGATTCGCCCTCACAGTAATATGATCGGCTGGTGTCAGCCATAAATACAGACTGATATGGAGGTACACGACGCGCCTATTGTCTTCACTTATTGCCTTCGCTTCTTGCCTACCACTACGACTAGGACTCGTCCATTACGGCTACATGCTAGTTTGTCTTACTCAGTTACAATAGTTCAAAACGACTTTGCTACTTCGAACAAATATATCCCTTTCCGGGACATATCATATATATATATATATATATATATATATATATATATATATATATATATATATATATATATATACCCTTAAGATGTGCTATATTTATGGGATAAAGTGCTCAATATCAGACATAGAGCGTGTGTAAATATAAAAGTGAAAACTGAAGTCATCACTTAGAGGCGACAGTCTGTTTTATGCTACATGCGATCGTCAGGCCTGTCGCCTCTAAATGTTGACTTCAATGTTCACTTATATATATATATATATGTGTGTGTGTGTGTGTGTGTGTTAAGGCCTTGTTGGGGGCCAGAAATAAAGACACAAAGAGAAGAACTTAGTTAAGAAGTATATCAACAGATAAACATAATACAATCATATACATGCATGAATGTTAAGTCCGAATGTCAGAGCTGACCGATGGAAACTACCTTTCTAAAAGCTATACCTGCTTTTATTTGTAACTTGGGAGAGTCCATCTGTGTATGGATAATTTACCATAACAATATATATATATATATATATATATGTAAGCAAATATATGGATATAGATCCGACAGTATGAAGAAAAATATACGGAAAAAACAAACAAAAATCCTTATATGCAATTATGCTGTTTTAATGTTTTATAGTGACGACAACGTGACCATGTTTAAGCGGAACGCTGATCATATAAAACTCTCAGTTATTTGTTTGGATAAGTCTTGTTCTTATGTCCATCGTCTTTGTCATGTTGAATTGATAATGTTAATTATATTTTATGAATATCTCCTGAAGATGGTTTATTAGACCGAAACGTCCCACGTTGACATATTAACATTAAAACAGCATAATTGCATATAAGGATTTTTGTTTGTTTTTTCCGTATATTTTTCTTCATATATATATATATATATATATATATATATATATATATATATATATATATATATATATATATATATATATATGTATGTATGTATGTATGTATTTTCTTTACATTTATATTTTATTTATTGCTTCGAATATTGTTGCCAAATCTGGTCTGGTGCCCCTGCTATATGCTTAGATAAAATCCTAAGAAGAATACGCAATGTTATTGATCCTAACCTTGAATCTCGGCTTTCAGTCACTTTCCCACCGCCATAACGTGGCTTCTTTTTGTTCTTCTGTAAATACATTTAAGGTAATTGCTCTTATGAACTTTTTCTCTTTTGAGTTTGTATTTCATATTTGTTCTTTTATTGTTGTTGTCTGGACGAGTGTAGTGAGTGGTTGGTCGAATCATTATTGGTAAATTACCAAATCTCGGTTCCACAAAGCAGCAGCTCTTGTGAAGAGGCTGTCTTCGAGAAACATCCGCTTTACAATTGGAATGCAGAAGGGTTGAGGGTGGTTCAGCTCCATGGACATAGCAAGGAAAGATATTTTGTTGGATGTTCGAACATCCCACATTACTAACAAAGAAAATAATGCAAAATGGCAACAAAAAAAATATATATTTTTTAATATAGTTGCTCACGCTGCATTTCATTCTTGCAAATTAGATGTTAACTGCAGGGAATTACTATATTAACAAAATTAACTATATCCTCATCTTTGCTGCTATCGATATATTTGGGCTGTTGTGTTCTCCGGCCTTTTTCGGGTGTATATCGATCTGGTTAACCTGCAGGGAATTCTGGACTGAACCCTTTATTTAATCTACAAGGGTAGACGGTTCTTGTTGCACTGCTCATATCTAGGGATACCTTGTCAAGTTCTTTTTTTATTATTTAGTACTGTCTTGGGAAGAATCTAAGGAAGAATTTAAGTGGAATTATCTCATTTCAGATGAAGAATAATAAATAGAAATAAGAACTAGATGATACCCCTAAACATGAGCAGTATCAAGAACAGTCTACCCCTATAGATTAAATAAAGTCTTCAGTTAATCTCGCCCAGTTGACTGATGTTTCTGACAGGATTAAGGATTGTGTTTTTTTGTTATTACATCTTGGAACTAGTTAGGATTTCATAGAGACTCTGCGGTATTATGGTGACTGTATTAAGAATGGTAAGTAAGAATGTGTTGTTCTGGTGTAAGCTATATTGTAATAAGTTTAAGTTATTAATTGTGGCTAGCAAAGTTTAAGATAAGACAAACTAAAGATCAGCCTCCCCTTTATCCCCCCCCTTTTGGCGTTGTTCCACATTTTCGTATTTTTCAAAATAAAAATTGCTTTCCCTTTGGTATCTAGATTTTATGAATTTAAGTGTACTAACAGATTGGTAGCAAGATCACATCATTTTGTACTTGAAATAGCTAGATATAACCGTAAGTTCTATGCTAACAGTTTCTTCTCTCGCATTTCTCGCTTATAGAAATCACTTCCAGCTTCTTGCTTCTCAGCTAAATTTGCTCTTTGAGTTCAATGCGAATCGTTATCTTGTCTTTTGAATTTTTATTCTTTTATAGTTCTCTCTCCTTAATAGGGTTATTTTTCAAGTTCTCTCAGTAATCCCTGCTTGCGTCTTAGTGGCTTTATTACCTTGCTTGTTGGTGAAAGGATTAAAAATATATTTATTTAATTATTTTTGGTATTCTACCTTTTATTTATACTTTGCTTTTCCCAACTGACACATCAGTCAAGACATCCTCCTATTTTCATCCATTAAAAACTGTATTCCAAGTTCTAAGTTGACTGATAGATGAACGATGTCCACAAAATCTCTATCGATAAAAGGCAGGATGTGTCTCTTTGTGTGTAACGAATGCATGGCCGCAATTTTCGACGGATTTGCACCAAAATTTACATGCAAATGCTCCAAGTTAGCGGGGAAGGCCAAGACCGACTTTGCATTTCCCAACTCCCATCGATAGTGGAAATAATCGATTTTTTCATGCTTCTACGGCAGTTTTCATGTAGTTTGCGGCCATTTTCTACTGGCTAGAGTGAGAGCCTATAACTGGCTGCCATGAATAGGCAGGAGGATTCTATTAGCCAGCGTGAGAGCCAACAGCTGACTGACACGAATGTTAACTAGCATGCTAGCATGCAAAAAAAAAATCAATAGCTGCATTCATCATAAGTGGGAAAAATTTAAATCTGCATGGCACTTTACTCCAATTGGCTCATTCGCTTGCTTAAACTCAACGTTGATTCTGATTCCGCAGAATTGGGTTGGGTGTGAAAAAGTATTTGTTGTTAACATTCTTTTTTCATTCGGTTTTTCCAGTTACGAGTCCTTTTTTTTTTAAAGCTGGTCATTTTGTGTTCATTTTGTTTAGTTCTTTTTTCGTAACAGATTTAATGTTTAGTATAGAGCTTAGAAAAAATTTGCAGTGTGAGATAGGCAAGAAGTAAGGCATGTAGCAACATCAGCACGGCAAAGGGCACTCCTTTAAAGGCAAGGAAGGGCAAAAATATTTTAAGTCAAGTGATAGCGTTTGCTGTATGAGTTGTACGATTTTTGAATCAAGCCCGGGCAACGCCGGGCCATGCTGCTAGTTGTACATATCTAGTGAAGAACACAATATCAAATTGTCTCACACCTCATCATGTATATATGGCAAGGAGAAAATGAGAGCCCCAATCTATTTAATCTCTTCCTAGACAATTCTCTGCATATATACAAGCAAAGATGTGAAGAGATGGGCAGTGATTACTTAAATATTCCATACGAATATCCCAAATAAATCCATCAGCAGAAAACATTGTTTTTCCTAGAGGCCATTTTACAGAGAGTGTGGGAGGGTTATGCTAATCACAGTCATTCATAGTTGGTTTGGTTTGATTTGATTTTCTTTAGCGCCATACCAACCTGCACGGGTTATTTAATGCCGAAATCTAAATATTTTTACGCAATTTGGTGACTTCAGCTACACATTTTGAATACAAATATTTCGCACATAATTTTATACTTTGTGAAGAATCATATGTTTTTATAGTTATGATACATTATTTGTAGATGATAAAATGTTTTGTTTGTATTTTTTAAATGTATTGCTGTTAATTTCACTACAAAAAAGTATTGTCGGTAATTTTGTTAGAAAAATGTATTGTTGGTCATTTTATTATAAAATGTCGGTAATTCTACAATAAAATGTATTTTTGGTCATTTTGTTATAAAATGTCGGTAATTCTACTATAAAATGTAAGTTCGGTCATTTTGATATAAAATGTCGGTAATTCTGCTATAAAATCTATTCTTGGTCATTTTGCTTAAAAAATGTTGGCAATTTTACTATATTTATTTATTGGAAAAAGTTATGGATTTTTGTAATAGAAAATGTATTTTAATACTTTCCCAGTGTTTTGATTTTTATTTATGTGTTCATTATTTGTCCATAGCTGGGGACCCTAACAATTGCGAGCACCCCGAATCATGGTAAACATTAGAACAACAGCAATTAGCAGATGGTTTCACATTCCCCAAAACCTCCAATCATCCGATCAGTGGGATTGTTGGCGGATGTAGTTTATTGTCATACATAGGAATGCTCATCGAGCTGTGGGTCTTACCCCTCTGCAGAGGCGAATACATCGTATTCTACGGCTGAAGACATAGGCATTGAAAGTCGGGATAACCAACAGTTCTTTTCGGAAGGTATGTTCACATTTTTTTCTGTTTGAAACGCGAGCATAATCGTCCGATCTCCAAACCCTCATTTTTACTTACCTTGTGGCATACGCAACCGTAGGAATAGAACTGAATTTACAATTTGACAGGAGAGATTTTTTTTCTTTTTTTTTTTTAGAGATTGATCATCAAGAAATGAACATTGAATGAGACAAAGATAATTTGGGGAGATGCGTGGGATTATTTTGGTGTCGAGAAAACTATAGAGGAAATAGAAAATAAAAAATGATTGATAGTAGAATGAGATAGATAGATAGATAGATAGATAGATAGATAGATAGATAGATAGATATGAACAGGTTGAAATAGATAGATAGATAGATAGATAGATAGATAGATAGATAGATAGATCATGAACAGACCGTGATAGATAGATAGATAGATAGATAGATAGATAGATAGATAGATAGATAGATAATGAACAGACCGTGATAGATAGATAGATAGATAGATAGATAGATAGATAGATAGATAGATAGATAGATAGATAATGAACAGACCGTGATAGATAGATAGATAGATAGATAGATAGATAGATAGATAGATAGATAATGAACAGACCGTGATAGATAGATAGATAGATAGATAGATAGATAGATAGATAGATAGATAGATAGATAGATAGATAGATAGATAATGAACAGACCGTGATAGATAGATAGATAGATAGATAGATAGATAGATAGATAGATAGATAGATAGATAGATAGATAGATAATGAACAGACCGTGATAGATAGATAGATAGATAGATAGATAGATAGATAGATAGATAGATAGATAGATAGATAATGAACAGACCGTGATAGATAGATAGATAGATAGATAGATAGATAGATAGATATGAACAGGTTGAAATAGATAGATAGATAGATAGATAGATAGATAGATAGATAGATAGATAGATAGATAGATAGATAGATAGATAGATATCCTAGCAAATAGGATGCAAATGTACAAACACCAGTGTCATCGTAGAACGTAAGAAAGAAAAGCAAGCATGTGGTAACAGAAAGAAAGGAAACTGAGAAAACTGAGAAAAATGGCAATAAAATGAAAGCAACGACTGAAAAGGTAGAAAGGAAGAATTTAAGTCAAAGAAAGAACAGAAAAAGTATGAGGGAAAACGAAACTAAATAAATCGAAGTGGATTACGTGTTACTCGCCTCGTTTATAGTTAGATAAGCAATGCGTCTCAAATATTTTCTCTTTCACTAACGGAATAGTTGAATGTAAATCGGAACTGACAAGATGGCTGAGCTTCTGTCCACCTTGGACTCTAGCAGCCAAAATTTCTAATATATTTTTGATGAAATTTCGCGGAAACCATTGCAATTCTTCTTCGTGTTAGAAGACGCTTTGCTTCGAAAAAGAGGACATTCTCTACTTGAATTATTTTGATACAAGAATCATTCGTTTCGAACTGCTAGTGTCCTATTTGAAGATAAAAAAAAAAAAAAAAACGTAAGTGGAGGTCGTGGAATTATTATGGCGGGAAAGTTATAGAAAAGGCGGGAAAAAATAAAAAGGCGGGAAAAAATAAAAAGGAATAATGCATGTTAAAAATGAAAGGAATTGTCGAATTATAGTGTATAAAGAAGGTTGGCGTGTATGAAGAAAGGAGTATAAGATTAGGGATATCCCCGGATTGAAGAAAGAAAGAAAGAAAGAAAGAAAGAAAGAAAGAAAGAAAGAAGTGTAGGTCTTACCCCTCTGCAGAGCTGCAGTCAGCGTATTCTACAGCTGAAGACATAGGCATCCAATGTTGGGATAAACAACAGTTCTTGGTGGAAGGTATGTTCCCTTTTTTTTCTGTTTGACACGCGAGCATAACGATTTTCATATCGACAATCCTCACTTTTATTTACCTTGTGGCATACATAGCTGTGCAAATATAAATCGATTTCTGTTTAGGAACGGAACTGAATTTCCAATTTGATGGGAGAGATTTAGTTTTTTTTTTTTTTAGATTGATCATCAAGAAATGGGCATTAAGATAATTTGGAAAGATGCGTGTGATTTTGGTGGCCGGAAAACTGTAGAAGAAATAGAAAATAAAACAAAGATAGATGAAGAATACATTGAGATAGATAGATAGATAGATAGATAGATAGATAGATAGATAGATAGATAGATAGATAGATAGATAGATAGATAGATAGGTATGAACAGGTTGGGTGAGATAGATAGATAGATAGATAGATAGATAGATATGAACATGTTGGGTGAGATAATTAGATAGATAGATAGATAGATAGATAGATAGATAGATAGATAGATAGATAGATAGACAGATAGATAGATATTAGGTTGGTGCAAAAATAATGACGTAATAATGTCGTTTTTTGACGTTAAAAAATACGTCAAAAAATGACATTATTACATCATTATTTTTACACCAACATGATAGATAGATAGATAGATAGATAGATAGATAGATAGATAGATAGATAGATAGATAGATAGATATGAACAGGTTGGGTGAGATAGATAGATAGATAAATAGATAGATAGATAGATAGATAGATAGATAGATAGATAGATAGATAGATAGATAGATAGATAGATCGGGAAGAGAGGGCCATAGATAGATAGATAGATAGATAGATAGATAGATAGATAGATAGATAGATAGATAGATAGATAGATAGATAGATCGGGAAGAGAGGGCCGTAGATAGATAGATAGATAGATAGATAGATAGATAGATAGATAGATAGATATGAACAGGTTGGGTGAGATAGATAGATAGATAGATAGATAGATAGATAGATAGATAGATAGATAGATAGATAGATAGATAGATATGAACAGGTTGGGTGAGATAGATAGATAGATAGATAGATAGATAGATAGATAGATAGATAGATAGATAGATAGATAGATATGAACAGGTTGGGTGAGATAGATAGATAGATAGATAGATAGATAGATAGATAGATATGAACAGGTTGGGTGAGATAGATAGATAGATAGATAGATAGATAGATAGATAGATAGATAGATAGATATGAACAGGTTGGGTGAGATAGATAGATAGATAGATAGATAGATAGATAGATAGATAGATAGATAGATAGATAGATAGATAGATATGAACAGGTTGGGTGAGATAGATAGATAGATAGATAGATAGATAGATAGATAGATATAAACAGGTTGGGTGGGAAAGAAAAAAGAAAGAAAAAAGAAGGAAAAGGATTATGGACAGATGAAGGGAGACATTCAGACTCCTTAAGACATCTACTTAATACTAACTGTAAACAATTAGCAAAATAAGATGAAAAATACTCTATTATCAACAATTAATAATAAATTTTAGCACCTGTGAAAAATTCACGGATAAATAAATAATTAACCGCACCACATTTTCTACGATTATAAATTACTCGCCTAAGTTGCTCTGCATCGGTAAATATTCGAGCTTAACAACTTAAACCAAATATTATAACAACACTGACAGATATGAACGCAGATCATAATTTAAATGTAAGAGGGTACAAATGAAAAGGTTTCAAATTGAAAAGTTTTTCTATTTCACTGAAGCAGACGTCGAAAGCATTTATTTTCCGACCGAAAGCAAATAGCGTCTCTTATATATCTTTTCCGTATTTCCTCGCCATCAAAACGTAATGTTCCATTATTTGCCAGATATTTGCAGTGAGTAACGTACGTGCTAATTGACTAAGGAAGTAATGAAGAAAAGAGAATTGTATTATGATGATAATACTTCATGTAAGAAGTTCAGATAACTTAAGACGATTACATCGGCTTACTACTAGTTGCAAACAAGCGACAAAATAAGACGAAAGAAATACGAGCCAAAAATGAATAATAATGAAAATACCTCATCGAATAAGGCTTACGGCCACATGACGTTGACACACCGGTTTCCGTAGGGCCACCGTTGTTAAGCAACATCAGTAATCTAGATGAATGACCGCTTGGGAATAAGGTGCTGATAAGGTTGCATTTGCGGATGGTTTAATAGATCAGTCAGTCAGTTGTGTACCATCCATGATACACGCGTAGGTGATCATGTATCTTTCAATACATGATTGACGAGGCAGATTTTTTCCTGCAGTAGGTTGCCATTTCTTTCTGCGGTAGACCAGTTGCCATACAAGGCTATAGAACCCAGTCTGTACTGCTAATTCCTCATAGCTGGGGGCGGGGAGAGGGTTCATACCTTTCCCAAGGGTATTAGCACGTAAGTGAATATCAGTCAGTTATGTGCCGTGAGTGATATACGCTTAGACGATCATGTATCTTTCGACAGATGACTGACAAGGCAGATATTTTCCTGCAGTAGATTGTCATTTCTTTCTGCGGATCCAAGGCTATACAACCCGGTCTGTCCTGCTATTTACCGATTACTAGAGGTTGAAGAAAATTAGCATTAGCAAGTAAGTGAATTTCAGTTAGATATGTGTCATGCGTGATACACGCGTAGGCGATCATGTATCTTTCGATACATGACTGACGAGGCTGATTTTTTCCCGCAGTAGGTTGCCATTTCTTTCTGCGGTAGACCCGGTCTGTCCTGCTATTTATCCATAGCTGGGGGTTGAAGAAGAGGATTCATAACTTTTCCAATGGTATTAGCACACAAGTGATGTAATAGATTCGATTGTAATTCGAATTCGAATCCATTACATTCACTTACGTGAAACGGGAAAGGTGGTTTAATAGATAATGACTCTTGTTAATTGAAGAACCAAGTTCAAATTCCACTTGGGTTCGTTATATTCTTCTTCTATGACTCTTGATTCTTTGGGTAATACGGAGCCATAACAACAACACCTCTCCAATGGACTCAGTTCCGGGTGATCCTTTTCAACTCGGCCGGCTGCCTTCAGCTCGGCCGGTTGCCTTCACCTCTGCGTCAACACTTCTGCGCCAAGTCTATTTTGGTCGTCTCACTTTTCGCTTCCCTTGTGGATTCCAGTCAAGGGCTTGCCTGGTGACACTAGAAGCAGGCTTGCGGAGTGTGTGACCGGTCCATCCCTATCTCCGTTTCTTGATGTCAATCCCGATTGGGGCTTGTCTGGTTCTGTCCCACAGTTTCGTTATATTCACCTACGCACAGATACCCTTGAGAAAGGTATGAACCCACCGGTTCCCCCAGCTATGGGTTAATTAGTAAGACTTGTATCACTAAACCATTATTATGTCCGAAAACAAAACAAAACAAAACTGCGTACAAAATATTTAGTTTTCGCTAAACAAAAACAACCAATTCATCAAATAAATATAGTCATCCTAAAAGCTCATATTCTCAAGAGGTAATCCTTTAATCAAATTTTTTTATTAAAAAATATCCATTTTCCTCTGAAGTAATGATACTATTTAAAAAAAAAGAAATAGTTTTTTCTTGAAGTCATTGCTCTTCGTCAAAAATGAACGTCTCGCTACTTCCTAACTATGAACAGGTTGGGTGAGATAGATAGATAGATAGTTATATTCTTCTTCTATGACTCTTGATTCTTTGGGTAATACGGAGCCATAACAACAACACCTCTCCAATGGACTCGAGATGAGTGTCATCATGTGGGGAAGAAAACAGAATGAACTATGACCTTCCACTGGGAAAAGATGATCATATTTCAGACTGACAGTTTTAGTATTTTGGTCGGGGTGACGTGTTTTTTAAACCGCGACAAAGACCGTCCTTTTGTTTCCACATCAAAGGCGTACCCGTAGGTTACATTTCCTGTGAGGAAATTGTTCAAAAAGACTGAATTTGCAATCACACGACTAACCTGCTCCTGACCCATTATGACACAACTCTATTTTGGTTCATCTGTCGACAGATGCCGTAAAAATAATGCGGTATCATGATACATCATCTGACATCTTCGGAAACTTCAAGATCAATCAGGTGACGAATTCTGTGGTTCACAGTGTGAGCGTTGCCCGTTCATGTGAAATGCCGTCCAAATTTGGAATTGTCTTTGGTGAATGTTCTCGGTATGAAGTGCCGGTTCCACAGAGTGAAAATGAAATAATTCTCGATATAGGCGTATTAAAAAAAGTTGTTGAAAAAAGTTTTTATTACCCCCTGCCGATTTGAAACAGAACTTTGGCAAGCAAAATTTCATTTCAAGATCTTTCATTGTTCACCTGTGATTTAAAAGGAAGCTCCATGAACACAATCCATGTCCATTCGAGCAAATGTATATTATCTCTATCTATAAAAGGCAGGATGTGTGTGTGTGTGTGTGTGTGTGTGTGTGTGTGTGTGTGTGTAACGAATGCACGGCCGCAATTTTCGACGGATTTGCACCAAAATCTACATGCACATGCTCCAAGTTAGCGGGGAAGGCCAAGATCGACTTTGCATTTTCCAACTCCCATCGATAGCGGAAATAATCGATTTTTTCATGATTCTACGGCAGTTTTCATGTAGTTTGCGTTTCCTTTTTTTAAGCATTTCACCCTAAGCAAGTCGGGAGTGCTACTAGCGCGCAAGGGGTTACAGAGGGTAAGAGCAAGAGTAAGGAGTGGTGTCTGAAGAAAGGATAAAGAGAAGGAAAGGGATCAGCAACAAGGCATCAGAAGATGTCGATTGGCATTACATTTAAATATTTGAAGATTATAGTTGTCAGGGAAGCAAGTAAGAGGAAGGGAGTTCCACTGTTGGGAAGTGCGAGAGAAGAAGCCTTTGGAGTATCGGTTACATTTAACTGTTTCGACAGTGAAAGGGTGGAACCGAGATGCCAACCTAGTAGCACGCTTAAATTAATGAAGTTGGAGCACCAGTGAATGTAGCTCGTCAGAGCAGTTGCCATGAAAATATTTGTAGAAAAGACAGAGGGAAGACACATTATGTCTGTAAGAAAGTAAGTGTAGTCGAGATGCCGGGCCAGGATTTATCACATTACATACCCGTCCTTGGATTTTGTCTAGGATCTCGAGATGAACAGCGAGGGCACTAGGCCATATATGGCAACAGCATTCAATGCATGGACGTATGTTAGATTTGTAGTTGTGAAGGATGGACTAAGACGAGAAAAACCTTCTTGCGCAACACAGAGAACTAACTTTCCTTACGGTAAATGAAGCTATTGATTCAATGTAGTTGTTTCCCCTCAGGTCAGCGCAAACCGTGAGACCATGTAGGCACAGAGAGGCGTTCTCGTGGATCTGAGCACCAACAATGCTGATAAGAGGCGGGGAAGTTTCTCTATGCCAAGAAATTGACAACAGTTTTGTTTTGGATGTATTAAAATTCACAAGGTATTTCCTGCACTAGTCAACTACAGAATGGAAGTCCTTTTCGAGACCGACGGCCATGTTAACTTTGTCAGCAATGCTGGATTTACTATTGAGACAGAAGTAAATGGCAGCGTCGTCTGCGTAGATGTCACCTTGAGAAAAGATTTAAGACTTAATCAATTATTCTAATTAAAATTTAAAAAAAAGAAAACAATACTTGTAAATATTCATTATTCATCGAAAATATTTTTTTTAAATCAAGTGAGTCCTTAATATATTTTGTTAAAAAAGGAATTGAAAGCTTTTCTAATTAAATCATAGGATACTTTTATTGCATTTTTTGTATTTGACGATTCAGTGCACATTTTTTTGGTAAATGGCTTTTCTGTTTAACAAAAACAAATTGAGGATTTAAATCGTCCGATGTGTTTTGAACTAATATAAATATAAAGAGGGTGGCATTTTAATTTCTCGAAATTTTATAGAATTAAATGATTGAAGCTGGTAGCAGATGTAAAAACGTATTTTTTTCCCAAGATTTTCTAAAAAAAATATTTTAATAATTTTATTTATTTGTGAATATGTCTTGAAAATTTCATTAAAATACGAGAAATATTTATTTTTGAAAAAATTTCCAAATCAATGTTGTTTTTAACCGCAACAAAACACTAAATATCCCATTCCACTCTTTGACACAGACATAAGAAAAAAATCGAACGTTCTAGAAAGGATTAAAACATTTAATACAATAATTGAAATATAATTTGGTCTTTCTTCATCATCATAAGATAAAGATTTTCAGGATAAAACTTTTTGGGGTTCCTTTATCTTCATGGTAAGACGTTTTTTAGCGAATTTAGGAAGAATCTAATATAATATAAAAACACAATATATATATATATAAATATTACATAATGGAGAAATCTAAAATTACCTCATGAGAATAGACTATATCAACTAGCGTTAATATGCTAGCATTTTTCTACACAAAAACATATATGCTCTGTTATAATAAATACACTGAGCTCCTTTTGTGGATCAGTTTTAATATTTTATATTATAAGGATCTACTAGCATTATATACCAACGGATTTATTACCGATATATATATATATATATATATATATATATATAATTATTTTTTTTAAATATGATTCCATCGCTACATAAGAGTTTTCATGTTTCAAAACAAGAGCCGAAAACTTCAATATAATTATTATTCGAATTAAATTGAATTAAAGTACCAAGCTCTGTTCCATCTTCAAGCGAAAAATTTTGCAGCGAAGGAATCATATTTTTAAATAAATAATTATATTTAGGCTCTACTTTTGTATCGAGCACTGTTTTTTTTTAAATAATAACAACTTTGGATTATTAACCTGACGAGTTCTTTCCTATTTTCTATATATTTTCACTCACTCTCTCACACACACACACGCATATATATATATATATATATATATATATATATATATATATATATATATATATATATAATACTAAAAAGAAAAATAGTAGGCAAGACTAGAGTCAGAACAATATTTGGGTATTTTTTGTGCTCAATACACAATTCAGAAAAATTTAATTTTTTAGAGTTGATATATATATATATATATATATATATATATATATATATATATATATATATATATATATATTCTCTCTCTCTCTCTATATATATATATGTATAGAATATGTAAAGGGTGCTCCCAAAGTAGGATTATAGTAAATATTATAGCAATATTACCAGTATTATAATAATAATTATAATGTTCGCTTCATACTATTAGTTTGGTGCAAAAATAATTACGTAATAATGTCGTTTTTTGACGTTAAAAAATACGTCAAAAAACGACATTATTACGTCATTATTTTTGCACCAACCTAATAGAATTCATTTAATTTATTAAAACCATTTTAATATTATTATCTTCATCATGTTTGTTACAATTTTATTTCTTAATAATAATAATAATAATAATAATAATAATAATAATAATAATAATAAGGATGTCCGGAACTAGCAAAAAATGAATATACCCAGAGACATAACAAAGTAGCGCATATATGTACTGGAAGATATACAAGAAGCACAAAATCGAAACCACTGAGAGATGGTATGACCACCAACCAGATACAGTTACCTAAAATAACGTTTTAACTATCCTCTGGGGCATGCCTATTGAAACTGACAGGGAAATAAAAGCCAGCGGACCTGAAATTATCATAAAAGAAAAGAAATTCAGGAAGTGTTTGCTTATTGACATAGCAGAACCATCTGAGAGAAACACCTCCATGAAAATGATCTAGAAACTGTCCAAATACAAGGACCTAGAGATCGAGATTAACTGAATGTGGTGAATGAAGACTGAGACGGTACCAATAGTAATCGGAGCACTGGGCCTCGTGAGAAAAGGAATGGACAGTGTCCCAGATAACATGAACATACAAGTTGCTCAGAAGATCGCCCTAGTAGGAAAATCCCATATACTAAGAAAAGTACTATCAATTAAATGATAATTCTCCTATAGGACTATAGGGATCATAGTTTGGGCCCGGCTCTACAGGAAACAAAGCAGGAACGATAACATACAAATAATAATAATAATTATAATAATAATGTTGATCGTCTGTATGCGCCGATCTACGAAGGAAGAAGAGGATTAGTTCAACTCGAACTGTCTTGCAAAACCACGACAATTGGCCTTTAAAGATACCTGCAAAAAGACTGAATGATGATCTGTGCCAAAGAACATGAAAGTAACAAGCGACTTTATTCCTTAATAAAGGAAGCCAAAAAGTTCAAAATAGAGTTTCAAATGTGGGAAGAAATACAAGTAAAGCACAATACACTAACTGAAGCTGCAAAATACTTAAAAAAGAAAAGCAAAGTCAAACGACCAGATCAAGAAACGATGGCAAAATAAACCGATTCGTGATCAATATTCTGCCCGTACCAAACAAGCTGATGTAGACAAATACCGTACCTCTCTGTGGCTACGTTGACCAGGGTTAAAAGCTGAAACCGAAAGTTTTATTCTTGCTGAATAGGACCAAATCAATCACACGTACTAAAATATTGTGTTAGCCACAATTGCAGATTCTGTGATAAATATCCAGAAACAATTGGCCTTCTTGTATCACGTTGCACGGTATTGGCACCCACTGAGTATAAAACTCAGCATGTCAGAGTGGGCGAATACGTGCACTGGAAAATCTGCAGCTTCGACAGAAAGGAAACTGCAAGAATATGGTAAAAACACCAGCCAGATCGGATTACGGAGATAGGACCTGTAACAATTTTATGGTACTTCCCAATACACACAGACAGAAGAACCAAAGCTAATCGAACAGACATCGTGATTAGAGACCGCAAGGTTAAGTGACGCCTTCTTATTCTCCTCTGTAAATCGCAATGTATTTTTGAAGGTCTTCAAATAACTATCAAAATACCTTGAAATCTAAATCTCCAAAATATGGTACATGAGAGTTGTCAAGAATTCCAGTTGTAGTTGGAGCCCTCGGATTGATTTGGACAGATTCCAACAGACTCATTGAAGTGATTTCGGGTAGCCCATACTTTAAAGAAATACCAATTAATTGTTCTCACAAGTACAGCCCACACCTTACGAAGGGCTTTATCTATATAAAATATGTGTGTGTGTTTTTTTAATTGCTCATTGGAAAATGTCATGATGCCATTTCTGACCTTAGGTCTCTGGTCGGGACCCGGAAAGAGATGAGTATACAACAGAAATCAAAGGTAATAATAATAATAATAATAATAACAATAATGAATGTTTTGAAGGTAAAGAGGAATGTGTAAATGACAGAGGCAAACAGTTTGAACTTTTGAGGGATTGATATGTTTATTATTGCCATATTTATTATTGACATGTTTATTATTGTGTTTATTATTGACATGTTTATTATTGACATATTTATTAGTGAGATGTTTATTATTGAGATGTTTGTTAGTGACATGTTTATTAGTGATATCTTTATTATTGAGATGTTTATTAGTGATATGTTTAGTATTGGGATGTTTATCATTGACATGTTTATTAGTGAGATGTTTATTATTGACATGTTTATTATTGAGATGTTTATTATTCAGATGTTTATTATTGACATGTTTATTAGTGAGATGTTCATTATTGACATGTTTATTATTGACATGTTTATTATTCAGATGTTTATTATTGGGATGTTTATTATTGACATGTTTATTAGTGATATGTTTATTATTGAGATGTTTATTATTGAGTTGTTTATTATTGAGATGTTTATTAGTTATATGTTTATTATTGAGATGTTTATTATTGAGATGTTTATTATTGGGATATTTATTATTGACATGTTTATTATTGCCATGTTTATTAGTGATATGTTTATTATTGAGATGTTTATTATTGTGTTCATTATTGAGATGTTTATTATTCCGATGTTTGTTAGTGATATGTTCATTATTGACTTGTTTATTAGCGAGATGTTTATTAATGAGATGTTTATTAGTGATATGTTTATTATTGAGATGTTTATTATTGACATGTTTATTATTGAGATGTTTATTATTGATATTTATTATTGAGATGTTTCTTAGTGGGGTGTTTCTTAGTGAGATGTTAGTATGACCAATAAAATAAATTCTTAGAACTCTTTTTGTTTTTCATTACTGTATACCTACTTTTGCATCCCTTAATTCCTAAATTTATTTATTTACTGTAGTCGAAACTTGATTGGCCCTGTTCTCGCAGTGTGTTGGTTAACGAGTGTTTGTTTCTTACTGAGTAAGATTTTATTGTTTTAATTTTGTCTTTGATTCTGCTTATTTGTTGTTGTTTTTTTATTTAGTTGATTTTTTTTTTTTTTTTTTTTTTTTTTTGCTAAATTAACATTGGTCTTAGAAATACCAATATGTTTTTCTAAGCTAACAAAGAATTTTCAATTTTTTTTTTTTTTTTTTTTTTGTCAATTCCTAATAACAAAAGTGGAAGATTAGTATCAGCTTTTGAGCGGAATCTAGGCCAGGTGAAAAAAAAAAGTGATCCAATCATGTGGCTTCGGAGAACTCGAGCCAAAAGAGAAGAAGAAAAACGTTTTAATTAAGCGAGATGGACGTCATTCGACCGACGTCTTTCACTCTGTCTTCGCTTCTCTCCCTCCCCCTTCTCTCTCTCCCTTTCTCCCTTCTTCTCTCTCCCCCTCCCCACACCCGACGGTTCTTAGTTTTGGGCAGCTTTCATCTCCCGTATCCGCTATGTCAATGTCCACAAACATCCGGGACTTTTGACAGATACCGGAAACTGGTTAATCAGGAAGGGCATCTGAGGGTTCTAGTAAATATTTCACAACATGCCTGCTGCCGGTACGCTGGCTGGATGCCATACTTTCAAAATAATCTCTTATTGTTTTGTTATTTTAATTATTATTGTTGTCTTATTGTTATAATTATATGTAATTTTATATTAGTAAGAACAGGTGACTGTAGATGGAGAACAAGCGACAGCAAGCTTCCTGAATATTCTGTTGCTATTCTCTTTCGCATTTCAGCAATGCCACCGTCTGCGTGGTGCCAATTCTTCCATTTTTATTGCGATTATATGAGCATCTGAGTCACAGGTTAGGTTATTGGTTTATTTTGTTTTACGGCATATCAGTATCACAATGGGTTATTTAATGCCAACAAGATGTTTAGGGTTGGTTCGGATGAATAGAACATGTATTCTTAGTAAGAAATTAGTTTGTAAGGCTTCATTGACGCATTTTTGTGGAGAGGGCTTTTTCGAGAGGAAAATCTGTTACTGGTAATATGTTTTTTTCTTCAAAAATCTATTGATGGCAATATTTCTTTTTCAAAAATCTATTGATGGCAATATTTCTTTTTCAAAAATCTATTGACGGTAATATTTCTTTTTCAAAAATGTATTGTCGGTAATTTTTTTTTCTTTTTTTCCTGTTAATATTTTTTTAAATGTATTGCTGGTAATTTTAGTTCAAAAATGTATTTTCACTAGAAATGTCTATTTTTATACTTTCGTAGTTTTAACCCCAGTTTGATAGGTTTAGCTATTAGTCCATAGCTATGATTCTAACATTTGCTACCTGAGGACAACAGCAATTAAGAGGTGGTTCCACGCTCCTTCAAAACGTAGATCTCAGATGTATTTTGTAGGTATTCACATGCGTTTCCCGAAGTAGAATGTTATAACACTCTTATCAACTTGTAGTTCTGGTTAATAATCTGTCTATATTTCTGAGATGAGGTATTATGTACACTATTTACATTATTCAGACTATTGTCCTCATCTTTGTTGCCATATTTATTACAACGTTTCGGCCATTCAGTATCTGTCTATATTTCTGAGATGAGGTATTATGTACATTATTTACATTATTCAGACTATTGTCCTCATCTTTGTTGCCATATTTATTACAACGTTTCGACCATTCAGTATCTGTCTATATTTCTGAGATGAGGTATTATGTACATTATTTACATTATTCAGACTATTGTCCTCATCTTTTTTGCCATATTTATTACAACGTTTCGGCCCTTCACTATCTACCCTTATTTCTGAGATGAGGTATTATGTACACTATTTATATTATTGGGACTATTGCCCTCATCTTTGTCGCCATATTTATTACAACATTTCGGTCTTTCAGTATCTGTCTATATTTCTGAGATGTGGTATTATGTACATTATTTACATTATTCGAACTATTCGCCATATTTATTACAAAGTTTCGGCGAACTCGGGTAGACTGTTCTAGTTCCACGTGCTATGTTTTAATGGATATCAGTTATCTCATGTTAATTCCCCAAGTTCTTCTCACACTCTTTCGGTCCTGTTACTGGATCTAACCAACGTCTTTATCCACGGAGCCATGTGCTCATGAGGACATCTATGTATGAATTTCTGGGTATTATAAACCTAATGTCTTCAGTAACTATTTTTTTACCAAAGCTCATATTGCAATTTTTGATGTTATTATCACTTTTCTATTGAGCTCCTTAATACTGGTTCCTTTGCAGTCCTCAAAAAGACATGGCACAGTGGATAAAGTTAGTTAGATCCAGTGACAAGACCCAAAGAATGTGAATTCAATGCCTGTTTAAGGCGGTGGAGAACTTTCAGAGGGAAAATTAGCAGGAGATAACTGATAACTGACATCCATCACACATACCACAGTCTACCCCAGTGAGAGAAATAAAGGGTTCAGTTCGACATTCCAACCCCCTGAAGAAGGCCGGAGCGTACAACAGCCGAAACGTTGTAATAAATATGGCGACAAAGATGAGGGCAATTGTCCGGTTAATAATATTCCAAAGAATACATTGGAATCCAACATTAATGAAAGAACTGTTTAATCCCGTGGATTAATATGACAATACTAGCAAATATTCTAGTTAGTGCGACACACTTTACGATTAATGAGCGACTGCTTGCGACTACATTCATCGTATTGACACTATTTACATTTTCTGCTGTCATCATCTTTATTGTTATATTATATTCAGAAAAATCATGACGTGTGAAACTAGAACAATATACCCCAGTGGACTAAATAAAGAGTTCTGTTGGAAATTGCAAATATTACCTGAAGAAGGCCGAGGCGTACAACGGCCGAAACATTGCGAATATGACAATAAAGATGAGGACTACAGTTCGAACAATATGGTGTAAAAAATTACAATACCACATCTCAGAAAACTAGACAGCTCCTGAAGAACGCCGGAACGTACAACGGCTGAAACATCGTGAATATGGCAATAAAGATGAGGACAACTGTCCGAACAATGTAAATAGTGTAAATAGTTACAGTACCTCATCTCAGAAACTTAGACAGATCCTGAAGAAGGCTGGAGTGTACAATGGCCGGAAAGTTGTGTATATGACAATAGAATACAACAGTCCGAACAATGTAAATAGTTTAAATAGTTATAGTACCTCATCTCAGAAACCTAGACAGATCCTGGAGAAGGCCGGGGTGTACAACGATCAAAATTTTGTGAATATGACAATAAAGATGAGGAGAAAAGTCCGAATAATGTAAATAGTATAAATAGTTAAAATACCTACTCTCAGAAACCTAGACAGATGCTGAAGAAGGCCGAAACGTCGTATATATGATAGTCAGTTGAAGAGTCCATGTGTAACATTTTTGTGTAGCGAAGGTTGGTCCTCTTTCTGCACAACATGGAGGTATTGTTGGAGATAATCCCGGGGGCACAAATTATAAAAGGAACATCTGTTTGGTATATTTCTTCAATTTACTCTTTTTTCCCGGGCTTCGCCATCACGATGTTTTTATACAAAATTACCGCAACGTATCAGAATCCATTATTATTATTATTATTATTATTATTATTTGATATCCTCAACGACTACATCCGCGTCCTGAGTAAGACGATAAACTACATCCGCGTCCTGGGTAAGACGATAAACTACGTCCAGCAGCAAGACCTGTGATCAGGAGGTTTTGAGGAGCGTGGAACCACTTCTTAATTGCTGGTGTTCCCAGGTCCACCCTGACCGGGGTGGTAGCACCTGTTAGGTCCCAGCTTTGGGAAAATAGTTAAACTTGTGTAAAATAGGTTTTAATACCAGAAATACTTTGTAATAAAAAAATTATTACCAGCAATAATTTTAGAAGGAAAAATTATTATCAGCAATACTTTAAAAATATACCAGCAATACAAACAGCTATACATTCTTTGGAAAAAATATGACCAGCTATAGATTTCTTCAAGGAAAAATATTCCCAGAAATAGATTTTTGAAGAAAAACATTAACAGCAATAAAAATCTTGTCGGCATTAAATAACCCATTGAGGTTGATATGCCGTAAAACAAAACAAAACAAACCAAATCAAACAAAAATTTGTTTCGGCATTAAATAACCCATTGAGGTTGATATGTCGTAAAACAAAACAAAGCAAACCAAACCTCTCCGACTCTTAGATGTTTCGGTCGGGTGGTCACAGTTATCTCTCAGCCTCTACCGGCAGCTTAGCAACACAATACATCCCTCAGCACTTGAGCTATTCCAAGCAGTGCTGGCCACCTACGGATTCCCAATAATATCAGATATCCCAAAGCCGTCCTGCGATGCATAAAAATTCCGGGAAATAGCCCCGAGTGCGGCAACCACGAAAGGGACAAGTTGATCTGATGCTTGGTACACTTATCCGGTTAGTTCTGCAAGGTCTTCGAAACTATATTTTGGGATCCTCTCCGACACTTACATGTTTCAGTCGGGTGATGACGATCATATCTCAGCCCCCTCCACAACACTTTTCTCGGCGCATGAACTATTCCAAGCAGTTATATCATCTGCGTACTTGCAATAATGTTCGCTGCGAGGCAGAGAGATTCCTGGAAATGGTCCTGAGTACGCCAGAAATAAAAGGTGAGCTGCGATTCGTCCTACTAGGTCTTGGTACCTCTGAATCTTCGCCTGCTACGCATTCACGGTGTTCTTATCCCAACCTACGGCAACGTGTATCGCAACCCATTCGTGGCTCCTCTTGTACAAAAGTGTGATATCAGGGCGATTTCTTTCCAAGCGATTATTAGTCAAAATAGTCATATCCGCATGAGCTTTAGTTTTTCATATTCCGCTACTGACAGTTGTGAATGGTTGTGCGCACTCGAAGCCATATTTCCTCAATATTTTCCAATATATTCTCATGGGTAATTTGTCAAGGCATCATATACACATTTGTGGCAGCTGAGTGCGGCCATTGACAATATTTTGCAAACCTTCAGTAGTTTTTCTATACAGCCTGTACAAGCGTGAATCGTCTGTTTTATGAGTAAAAAAAAACTTGATGCAATTTGTTATTAAAGTCTACTCTTGTACTGCTGTGATAAACGCTTCAATTTCCTTCTTCAATAAAACAACAACAACAACAACATAATAATAATAATAATAATAATAATAATCTTTACTCCATAATAAAAGAAGCCAACAAATTCAAAATGGAGTTTCAAATGGGAGTAGAGATGCAAGTACAGCACAATACACCGGCTGAAACTGCAAAATACTTAAAAAAAGACAGCAAAGACGAATGCAACCGACCAGATACAGAAGCGATAGCAAGATAAACCGCTTCATGGCCAATACTCTGCCCGTACCAAACAAGCTGACGTAGACAAAACCCGTACCCATCAGTGGCTACGTAGTGCAGGGTTGAAAGCTGAAACTGAAGGTTTTATCCTTGCTGCACAGGACCAATGCTTGCTAACTAGGAATTATCAAGTACATATACTAAAATATTGTCAGCCCAAAATGCAGATTCTGTGATAAATATCCAGAAACGATTGATCATCTTGTATCAGGTTGCACGATATTGGCACCCACTGAATATAAAACCCGGTATGACAGAGTGGGCCAATATCTGCACTAGAAAATCTGCAACTTCTACGGGAAGGAAACTGAAAGAAAATGGTATGAAAACCACCCAGACCCGGTTACGGAGATAGGACCTGTTACAATTCTACAATACACACTGGCAGAACAATCAAAGCCAACCGCCCAGATATTGTTATTAAAGATCACAAACAAAAACGGTGCCTCCTTATTGCTGACTGCAATGTATCTTTGAAGATATTCAAAAATCTGTCAAAATACAAGGACCTTGAAATAGAAATCTCGAAAATGTGGCATATGGGAACATCAACAATCCCTGTTGTAGTTGGAGCCCTAGGACTGGTTGGAAAAGATTGCAGTAGACTAATTGAAGGGATTCCTGGAAGTCCATGCCTCAAGGAGATACAAAAAATTGTTCTGACAAGTACAGCCCACACTTTACGAAGGGCTCTATCTATGTAATTTATTTTATTATTTTTTTTTTTTTTGTCAGTGGAAAGTGTCATGATGCCATTTCTAACCTTAGGTCCCTGGGCGGGACCCGGAAAGAAATGTGTAAACGCCTGAAATCAAAGAAAAAACAACAACAACAATAACAATTATTATTATTTATGAGTGAGGGAACAGGGCGCCAAAAAAGTGACTCTTGGTCCACAAATGTACTCTACCATGAGACCTAGTGATAAGGATATAACAATTGTTGTTGTTGTTGCTGTGTTTTCCCTTTGTTTTGTGAGTGACTCCCAAAACACAATCAGACACCTCAAGCGTATACAAAAAGATGCAAACAGCTGATGTTCCATGCAATCAGAGAGAAAAAGAAATAATACAATTGTGATGACGCAAGTTGTTGTGAGAAGTCCCCCACGAGAATGATTGTATGTCAATTCACACATTTTAGGTCTGCCAAGAATTTGATCCACATATTTGTTTTCTTCCTTTTGATACCATTTCTCCAAAGCCGCAAATAACAACAGCTAACGTGTGTCGTCTCTTAAGATACTATATTCTAATGATTTCCATCTTGAGCTCTTTGGGTTTACTCCGTTTTTTTCTTCTTCTTCTTCTTCTTCTTCTTCTTCTTCTTCTTCTTCTTCTTACTGTTATTATTATTATTATTATTATTATTATTATTGTTGTTGTTGTTGTTGTTGTTGTTGTTGAGTGGGAGTGCAGCGTTCCAACAAATTGGTGCTGATGTACAAATATAACGAATCGTAATATGCCCATAATGATACCGAGTCTGATGAGAATATAATAACTATTATTACTACTACTACTACTACTATTATTATTATTATTATTATTATTGCTAATACTACTACTACTATTATTATTATTATTATTATTAATATTATGTCAGTATTTTCTCAGTTCAGGTACTAATATCTGTCAATTAATGCATGGATAAAAGTCCAGAACCAAGCAGACTTAGGCATCATGCAGTTTGCCTCTGACTTTTAGTCTTCATTGCTCTCTGGAATATTCTTACCATTACTAAGAGACATTCTTTCTCATCATCATCATCATTCTTCTTCTTCTTCTTCTTATCATTATTATTATTATTATTATTATTATTATTATTATTATTATTATTATTCTCGTGTGGTGTCATCTTGCCAGAGAGTAATTTTAATTGCCTAATTACCAAATCCCCTGCCTGGTCTCTGAGTAAAAAAGGCATCGTAGGAAAAGTTATCAATGCACATTTGGGATGTTTAGATGGAGACTTTTGTCCGATGATATGTGCAGTTCCGCGGAAGGTAACATTTTGTAGCTCTGAGATGTTGATGAGTCCAGGAATTATACTCGCCTGATTTTTGGTAGCCTTCTTTATCATACCCAGTTCACCCTGATCCCAATACGGATAATCGTAATTTTATGTTTCCACATTTTTGCCACTTAGATTTGTAGGTTCGTTTAATTACATAGTTTCTGAAATTCTTTTTAGAAACATTGGATTATTATTATTATTATTATTATTATTATTATTATTATTATGAGATAGTATCCCGTCAACAAAGCGACACTGTGATAAAAAATATACGATGACTGATCTACCTATCATGATATCCAGTCTAATAAGGGCATCAGAAACATTATTATTATTATTATTATTGTTGTTGTTGTTGTTGTTGTTGTTGTTCAGTGAGTGAGAAAGCACCAGGCTAAACAAAGAAATATTCAATCCTCAAAAAACGAGAACGCAATCCCAATTCCATCTATGTTTATTCGTCTTGCTCGCAAAAGAATCATTTTAGTTAGTGGTACCTTCTTTTGGCGCGGGGGTTTGTTGGGGGGGGTGAGCTTACTCATTTGCAGGTGACAGCATGTTCGAGTCCCCACCAACCGTGAGATTGCTTGTAAAGATTGAAGTCAAAAAAACGCTAGCAAATTCTTCAGCTTAACAAACTTGCTGACAGATTCCCAAACATACCAAAAATGGTTTTCAGAACAAAACAAACAAAAAAAAAATGTTTGGTTATTTACTCATATTTTGGGAAGTGGGTCGGACAGAGATTTTTAGCTGAGCCCGGGTATGACAATAAACTACATCCGAGTCCTGAGTAAGATGATAAACTACGTCCAACAGCAAGGCCTCTGATAAGGAGGGTTTGAAGAGCGTGGAACCACCTCTTAATTACTGGTGTTCCCAGATCCACTCTGACCCGGGGTGGTAGCACCTGTTAGGGTCCCAGCTATGGGCAAATAGTTAACCCCGAAACTGAGGTATAAAGCATTATAAAAGTGTAAAAAAAGGTTTTAATACCAGAAATACTTTGAAAAAAATTATTACCAGAAATTAATTTTTTGAAAAAAAAATTACCAGCAAGACATATTCAAAAATACTCAAAAATATAAGTAATTGAAAAATGGTTTAAATATATATGTTGTGGATTCCGGGATTAAATCCTGTACCAATAAATAACAAACGCCAAGAATGAATATAGGAAAAAAACGTAATAATACAAACTGGTAAAGCAGGTTAGTAGTTCCAGGAATACGGGTTAGTAGCAAAATATATATTCAGTCTTTGGTATTGAAGTATCGCTGTATGACTTCTTACTGAGTCTACGTGCTCGCTCACTGTGACTCTTGTTCGCTACGTTCGTTCTGTCTGTCTGTTACTTTCACCCTCTTTTGCTCTCGTCGAAATTTATCAATCCACCCACGAGGATCGAATGTGGTACACGGCCGTTTTAATGTGGGTATCTCCGAGCCCGTAGGCTCGGCAAAAAATATAGCCTTTCTGAACCCGCCTAGACGGGTTCAGGCCCTGTCAACCTCCCCGGACGAAACCTTGCCCTTCGGCAAAGCCTTGTCCGGGTTCCTCTCTGCTAATGCAGAGAGTTCGACAGTCGCCGAGAGTCTGTTGCTCTCGTCTCTCGGGTCTTCACGTACCAGTAGTATATGTATATACTGGTTGAGTCCATTTGTGTAAAAAGGGGAGGACCCCTCAACTCATATATGTATACATATACACCTTTTTTTTTTACCAAACTATCGCTCTGTATCTATTTCAAAAATTTTGATGGCATTAAATGACCCACTGAGGTTGGTATGCCCTAAAACAAAACGACCAAAACAACCAAACTTTTCAAAAGTAATTTTCACGGACGAATCTCGGTTGATACTCGATCGGGTTGATGGATGAATCAAATCCCTGTAGCTAAAAGAAAATAGTAAAGAGGCAACAGTGCGATGTATCGACTGAAATTGGCAACAACATCTCTATCTATATAAGGCAGGATGGGATGTATGTGCGTGTGTGTGTGTGTGTGTGTGTGTGTGTAACGAATGCACGGCCGCAATTTTCGACGGATTTGCACCAAAATTTACATGCACATGCTCCAAGTTAGCGAGAAGGCCAAGACCGACTTTGCATTTCCCAACTCCCATCGATAGTGGAAATAATCGATTTTGCCATGCTTCTACGGCAGTTTTCATGTAGTTTGCGGCCATATTCTACTGGCCAGGGTGAGAGCCTATAGCTGGCTGCCACGAATAGGTAGGAAAATTTTAATGGCCAGCGTGAGAGCCAACAGCTGACTGACACGAATGTGAACTAGCATGCTAACTTGCAAAAAAAAAAAAATCGATAGCTGCATTCGTCACAATTCGGAAAAATTTAAATCTGCATAGCACTTTACTCCAATTAGATCATTTGCTTGCTTAAACTCAACGTTGATTCAGATTCCGCAGTTGGGTGTGAAAAAGTATTTATTGTTAACATTCTTTTTTCATTCGGTTTTTCAAGTTACGAGTCCTTTTTTTAAAGCTGATCGTTTTGTGTTCATTTTGTTTAGTTCTTTTTTCGTAACAGATTTAATGTTTAGTATAGAGCTTAGAAAAAATTCGCAGTGTGAGATAGGCAAGAAGTAAGGCATGTAGCAACATCAGCACGGCAAAGGGCACTCCTTTAAAGGCAAGGAAGGGCAAAAATATTTTAAGTCAAGTGATAGCGATTGCTGTATGAGTCGTACGATTTTTTAATCAAGCACGGGCAACGCCGGGCCATGCTGCTAGTCATTATTAAACCATTCAAAGTCGATGGAAGAGCTAAACTGAACAGCGCTAAATACTGCGATTTTATGGACAAGATCAGTTTCAAAGTGAAGTATGTATTTATGCACGATGCGGCTTCTGCCCAAGTAACTAAGATTACTCATGAATCTTTTGTGCGTAAAAGGTTTACTGGAGAGAAGATAATGCAATGGTCACCATCTTAATCCAATCGAGAATCTATGGTCAATAGTTAAGATGAAATTATATGTAAGTTGCAAACAATATTACAGCAAAGCAGGCCTTTGGGAAACAATGAAAAACAACTATATCGGAAATCGAAATTGCTGAAGGAAAATATTTAACAAAATCAATGAATAATAAATTGCTAGCTCTTATTAAGAATAAGCATCACTTTACATTAAGATATAAATGCTTCGATGTTATATATATATATATATATATATATATATATATATATATATATATATATATATATATATAGAGAGAGAGGATGTCTGTGTGTCTGTCTGTCTGTGTGATACCTATTCACTCGAGATCAATCCAACAAATTTTGGCCAAACTTGGCACATATATTGTAAAATGTAAGAGATCGGTAATTTTTTTAAAAATAAATCAGTAATTGATAAAGCCGATTAAAAATCTATAAATTCAATTTTTTTTCTCCGATTTCGTTCAAACTTTGTATGTCGGTTACTTACAGCATGACGCGCCCCAACGATACCTCAATGTATCTTCGTTTAGGGAAAAACCACTTACAACACAAATCAACTTCAACACAAATTTTAAATTAAAACTCCCTCAATTTTCAAGCAATCTAATACAAACTTTACCCAATTGTAGCCAACAATAAGTTGATTGTTTAACAATCATTTAACTTTATAATTGAGTCCATCCATATAAAATATGCATAAATAGTGAAAAATGGTGATTTTTACTGGTTTCTTTCTTATTTTTTGTTGATCTTTCAAGCAATTTTCATCAATTGCTTTATAAATGTATCCTCTTTTTTCATCCCTAGTAGCACACTGACAAATTGAATTTCAAAAACTCTAAAATAATTTGGTTTGAAATGGGTCTTCATGTTGCTCGTATTACTCCTTCATGTCCTCGGCTAACTTCGATTGAATAAATACAGACTACTTCTGTTATATAAGTAACTGCATTAATTCAAAATGTTTTTTTTTAATGAAAGTACTTTAAAGTAATTCAAGATAGACTCTGTTATATCTAAACATGATGCTGATTTTGCTCCATTCTAAATGAACGATTTTTCTGATCGACCAGCTGCCTATGGCTGCTAGTGGTATATATTTGTTATGTGTTCAGTTACAGGTGTTGAAAAATTGCTGGTAATTTTATTAGCTTGTTATTGAAGTAAACAGTTATTTCTAGTTGTGCATAATAACTTCAGATTATAGCATTTTTTATTAAAAAAAAAAACAATAACTTTAATAAAAACATAATGAAACTACCTAAAGATTTAACTCAAGCTTTGTTTGTCGCCTAAAATGTTTAAAATTTAACACAAATTATTCAACTAAGCTTCAGACGAACTCTATGTGTATATAGTGGCTTTCTAAGCATACGTTGATATGGAACAACATCAAAAGTATAGAGTACACAGTGCTGTGTATTTGTCCGTATATAATAAAGAATATAGTTTTTTTAAAATAGGCTATATTCATGGATAAAGATCATAAAAAGTCAATGTCAGAGCGTTTGTAAATATAATCAGTTTGGCCATAGGTATCATAACTGAGTGGTAACAGTCGGTTTCGTGAGTAAACACAATCAACAAGCCAAAAGGTATGTATGAATATATATCTGACCTGCTGAACCAGGGGATATATATTTTCTGGGGAAATAAATTATAGTCATGGAGCCTTAAGGTTGTCTCTTTCTTAATTATTTAATTAATTTACATATACATATATATATATATATATATATATATATATATATATATATATGTATATATATGCGTAAATGCATATATATACATATGTGTGTATATGCGTGTCATATGCATAGTCACACGTTTCTCCTTCACAAGTTAATTTTGAAAATCATAAAACTTTTAAACCGGTAAAATTACTCTAAATAAACATTCTAATTTTATTGTGAAATTCTTCTTTTATATATATGTGTGTATGTGTGTGTCTGTGTGTACAGTGCGAAAAAAGACGCAAATGAATATATATATATATATATATATATATATATATATATATATATATATATATATATATATATATACACGCACTGCGTGCCAAATTATTAACGAGATAACTTTTTTCTAATATTTCAAAAACTGTCCAATCAATTCACACAACTAAATTCTTACACTTTTCTAATAATTTGGCACGCTCAAATCACCGTACTGATAACAAATATGACGCCATTTTTGTTTGCATTGCGCAAATCAAGTCGAAAATTTCAGTGATTGCACAGGTCAGTGTTGCCAACATTGTGTGAATATATATATATATATATATATATATATATATATATATATATATATATATATATATATATATATATTACTCATTTCCCCCACTCCCAGGCATAGCAATAAAGCAACAAAGACGCAAGGGGTTACTGAGTAGAATAAATAAATAGGAATCAAGAAAACGATTCACACTGCATTTACATTTTTCAAGATCAAAGTTGCCTGGAAAGTAAGTCACTGGGAAGGACTTCCGTAAATGACAAGTGCGATAGAGGAAACTGCTGGCATAGAACTTACGGTTCCATCTAGCTCTTTCAACTATTAAATTATCCTTTTACAAAAAATTTGCAATATTATTTGTCTTGACCTTTCATCTCGGCTTCGGTCTTTTGACAACCGCCATAACCTATCTTCTCTGTACCCGGTTCCTATGATAAGCGTTGTACGCTTAAATTCATAAAGCCTAAGTACCCAAAAGGAAAGCTCATCAGAACAGATACCATGGAAATAATATAGCAGATTCTTCTTTGTAGTGTATCAGGAATCTCTAAATACATTGGAGAAGCATCAGACCAGATGTGATAGATTAGACCAGATGTCATAGCAATATACAATACGTGGACGTGTGGTATACTTATAAATATGTCAGATAGATTCTAGCGAGAAAAATTCTCTAACACGATAAAAATGAAACAACTTTACTACCTGCATTCCTAGCAGTTGATTCAATATAATATTTTCAAGTCATGTCAGTGGAAAAAATTAGAAGAAAGCACCAGGAATTACTCTCCTGTAGACTAGCATTAGCCATGCTGATGGAATCCAAAAAGGTTCTCACAGATGATTAAAGAGAGCAGTTTTGTTTTGGATTAAAATTAACAACCCGTTCCTTGCCCCAGTTAACAGCGGATTGTTAGTAATTCTTTAGATTAACTTCCAATTTGACCCCATGGAACCGATCAGACTTACCATTAAAACAAGAGTAAATAGTGATATTTAGCTAAGCCCTCCCCCACGAGGGTTACATGTCGCACAAGGCCGGGTTTAATGTGGGATCTCCGAGCCCGTAGGCTCGGCCAAAAATATTCCCTCTTTGAACCCGCATAAACGGGGTCAGGGGCAGTCAACCGCCCCCCACCCCCGAACGAGACTCTGCCCTTCGGCGAAACCTCGTCCGAGTTCCTCTCCGCCCGAAGGCAGAGAGTTAGACTGTTAGCCAAAAATAGTTGTGTCATCATACGCGATGATATCAAAAAGGTTGATATCGTTGAAGAAAATTAGGAACAATGTAGATTCCAGGATAGAATCCTACGGGACAACTGCATTAATGATATAAATAAATAAAAATACATAGATCTAGAAGAGTGGCCGTTCAAGACAACTTTCAACTCACGATTTGATGAGAAAGATTGAATCCGATGAAAAATTCGTCTAGATATATTAGGTTGGTGCAAAAATAATGACGTAATAATGTCGTTTTTTGACGTTAAAAAATACGTCATAAAACGACATTATTACGTCATTATTTTTGCACCAACCTAATACCATAGCCTTTAATTTTGGGAAGAGGAGCGCCAT
>OZ010580.1:95288729-95303729 GCA_963932145.1 Acanthosepion lycidas
ATCGTTTCTTTTTTCTTCCCTCTTTTAAAGAATCCGTATCCATCAATCAATCATAATCTTATCAGTAATTATTCAATAACAAATGTACAGGGTTTTCAGCGTATATGTATCGAACGGTTTCCTAAGAATTTTATTTTATTAAAGAGAGAAAAATAAAAAATAGAAATATTTTCAGTGAGTAAAAAAATATGTGATGAGAATAATGACAGACAAAAAAAAATAGTTACATTTTCAGTTTTGTATTGAATTTCACGCCAGGAGGCTTCCGCTACGTAGCAAGATGTCGTCTGCTTCTTCAAAATGGCGTCTTCTTATCTTGTTTTAGACGGTGGCTCCTTCGACGCCGGGATCGGTTCTGTAAGCTAAGTGGCAGGAACCCGTGGAGTACCCACAACGCATATTATATATATATATATTTATTTTATTTTATTTTTTTTGCCAAGCCTGCAGCAAAGAGATAACGATACGATTCATTAACGATCAGATTCCATTTTACATTGCTTTTATTTATTGATTCAGGACTTTCTTAAAGGCATTGGTTTCTGATTGAATTCGTTTTATTTACATCAACTTTTTTTTACTGTGGGTTTAAATCGTTGGCGATAGCCTTCCTTTTCTTTTTTTATTTATTTAAATACATATTTTTCCTGTCACTGTTCATGTAAACCTGATCACTTATGAGACCATCAACACGAAATAATTGTTTATATTCGCCTCTCGCAAATCTTTCGCGTGATATGTCTTCTGCTTTTCATTTTAAAATCTGAAATGCAAATTAAGTGCTAAGATGTATTAATTAGTAGTAAAAATTAACGACGTAAAAACAGAAGACGTCAAGAAATTATGCTGAGTTGGTCAAATACTCAATAGTGTTTCTTTCTTTCTAAATTCGTGGGAAATGACATTATTATTATTGATTCAATTGCTCGATATCCTACTAGGAAATTTGATTTACTTTTCTCTGCCATCTTGAAAATTTACGACGTGAGTCAAAATTATATTAACATTAGTACGAGAGGACGAGTCAAAATTATGTTTACATTAATATAAGAGGAATCATTTATTCAAAATTTTCTGAACCATCTCCACCTGTCCAGCAGCACGATTGATACATAAAAACCAGCGATCAAAAATACAATTTAGTGCCTTGACACACATTTCACCGGGAATGTTTGATATGACACCTTTTATTCTACCCTTGAGTTCTTCAATGTTTCTAACTTTTTGCTATACACCCAATCCTTTATCTTACCCCATAACGAGATGTCAGATCAGGTGAGGGTGGTGGTCATGCCACAACAGTCCACCACGACCTCTGAACGATTTGGGAAACTTTGATCGAGACAAGCGCTAGCAGTACGGGCAAAATGAAGCGGTACACCCTTCTTTTGAAAATAACCTGCTCGTCTTATTTGTAAGGGTATTTTATCAATGGCAAAATGTTGAAGCATTTGTAAGTAAGTATTTGTAGCCACCGTTGGGGTTGTAAAGAAATATGGGCCAGTTACACCCTGTGACTTCTGGTCATGGGGTATGATAAAGGATCGCGTGTATAGCAAAAAAGAAGAAATCAAGGATAGAATAAAAGATGTAATATCAAACATTCCCCGTGAAATGTGTGTCAAGGCACTAAATTGTATTGTTGATCGCTGGTTTTTATGTATCAATCGTACTGCTTAACAAGTGGAAACTGATCAGTAAACTCTAAATAAATGATTCCTCTCATACTAGTGTTAAAATGATTTTGATTCACCCTGTATATATCTACCCTTCATCCGTACATTGAATATTGTTGCCATGTCTGGTCTGAGGCTCCTGCTCTACATCTCAAGGTTCTTGACAGCGTTCAAAGAAGGGTCTGTAATGTTATTGCATTGAATATTGTTGCCATGTCTGGTCTGAGGCTCCTGCTCTACATCTCAAGGTTCTTGACAGCGTTCAAAGAAGGGTCTGTAATGTTATTGGTCTGGCATCTCGACTTCTGTCACTTTCCCACCACCGTGGCGTGGCTTTTCTCTGTCTTTTCTACAAATATTTTCATAGCAATTGTTCCGATGAACTTTCTTCCTTGGTGTCTCGACTTCATGAACTCTAGCGTAATACTAGATTGGAAAGTAGGTCTCATTGTTTTACCGTTGAATTAGCTTGATGCAGCCGCATGTTCTGTTCTAATAATTTCATTTCTAACATGTGGAAACTTCTCCTGGTTTCTCGCTTCCTTGCCACCTAACTCTGCTAAAGGAGTAGCCATGATTACACTGTAAAAGCAGCAAGAAAACTGGCGCGATCAAACGTAAACTTCGATCACGTGATCATAACATTACCAAATAAAAGCACGCAGGAGACAGTGTGACAAAAGTGCTGGTACTTTTTGACTCATCCTCATAGATATACATGTGTTCATATATATATATATATATATATATATATATATATATATATATGTATATATATATAATATTATAATAATATTTTTTGTTTAAAAATATACCTGACCACTTAAAGAAGGAAAATAGTCAAGCCACTCCCACAATAACAAATTCTGTAAAAATACACGTAAACCGAGAGATAGCTTATTCCTAAAATTTCGCTTGAAGATGAAACGGGACTAAACACCACAATCCAACTTAATTTTATTAATTATTTGGATGATTTCGGCTCTCGTTTTTGAAACATGAGAACTCTTATGTAGCGAAGGAATCATATTTTTAAACAAAAAATATTATTATAATATAAGCTCTACTTCTGTATGGAGCACTGTCTTCTTAAAAATAAAAACAAAAATACTAAGGAACCCCGGATTATGCACCCAACGTGTTCTTTTGTATTTTCTGCATACCTGCACAAGGATACATATATATATATATATATATATATATATATATATATATATATATATATATATAAACTATTTACATTGTTCGGACTACTGTCCTCATCTTTGTTCACATATTTATCACAACGTTTCTGCCGTTGTACGCTCCGATCTTCTTCAGATGGTTGGAATGTCAAACTGAACCCTTTATTTCGCTCGCTGATAACCGACATCCATTAGAACAGTCTACCCCAGTGAGCGAAATAAAGGGTTCAGTTCGACATTCCAATCAGCTGAAGAAGGTCGGAACGTACAAAACGTTGTCATAAATATGGCGACAAAGATGAGGACAATAGTCCGAATAATGTAAATAGTGTACATAACACCTCATCTCAGAAATGTACACAGATATATATATATATATATATATATATATATGTGTGTGTCTGTGTGTATCCGCGTATTTGTGTGTGTAAAAACTCTACCCAGGTAATTTTGAATGTCTAAAGGACTCTCAGAACGAATTTGGTATAATGATGAATTAAAAATGATTTTTCTTTTATAAAATCTTATTTTCCTTTCAACCTTTATTTTAAATCAGTTATAACTAAATATAATAAATAGTAAGTTATGGAACATATATATATATATATATATATATATATATATATATATATATATATATATATATATATATATATAAACACCAAAAGTAAAATGGAAAATTATAATCAAAACTAGAACTTGTAAAACTTGGGATGACCCATGCCCTTTATGCCTACATGAGAAACTACACATTATTAAGTTTCTAAATAATAAAAATCTATTAAACAATAGACAGGAGTTAACGGTTTTTTGGCGACATTATCAAATTTTCGCATTAAATAATTAGCATAAAAGCAAACAAATAATAAAATAATTTTTAAATCCCATAGTCTAAATAAATAGTGTAAATGCCCTATAAAAAAAATTAAAAATAAAGATAACCCTTTATGAAGTCGTCAAAAAAAACAAATGTTAGCGACTTACGACAGTTTTTTTTATATACACAAAACCCTTTCAGAAAAATAAAAAATAAAATGAAAAAATAAATAAATCTCCATAGACACTTAACCAGACTAGACGATGTCGTCTTCCGCTTTAAATTTAGACACCCCAAGCTTACCCTGACTTGATGTCTGTGAATGTAACTGAGATATTGATACAAATTATTAACCCTTACGCCCCTTTTCTTTAGACAATTGCTCTAGCCGTTACCATAGTAATCTTAATTTCAATAATGAATATGCTTATAAAACGCGTAAATTTCAGGAATAAGTTTTTCCAGTAAAAATTTCGCTTGAAGATGGAACAGAGCTTAATACTTTAATTCATTTTAATTCAAATAATTATATTGAAGTTTTCGGCTCTTGTTTTGAAACATGAGAACTCTTATGTAACGTTGGAAACATATTTTTAAATAAATAATTATATTCATGCTCTACTTTTGTATCGAGCACTATTTTAAAAAAATAATAGCAAAAATACTAAAGAACTTTGGATTATTTACCTAACGGGTTCTTTCCTATTTTCTATATATTTTTACACACACACACACACACACACACATATATATATATATATATATATATATATATATATATATATATATATATATATATACTAAGACATGGCTCATTGAATAATTTAAACCAATTTTACTTATTTATTTTCAATAGGATCCTCTCATATTTACGGACAAGCTTCTTAGTATCCTTATTAAAGAGAAAATTACGATGTTGATACGTGTTCATTTATTCTGTGTACTTTCGATTTTAGTTATAAGTAGACAAATAAGTAAACAAACTTGTCTAAATAATTCCATATGTCTTAATGAAAACATTCTACCAAAATATACCCAATATATATATATATATATATATATATATATATATATATATATATATATCGACCTATTTGGGAAACATGTTAGAATAATCCAGAACATATACTGGAAACAAACTGCCTACATACGGATAGAAAATGAATTCAATAAATATTTTTAAAAAAAAAAGGAAGTGACGTAAGACAAGTGTGTGTCTTCTCGCCGGACTTATTCAACCTTTACTGTGAAAAGATTCTGAGAATTTTTATAAGTCATAACCAGTTGGAGGTCACAATCTTAACATAAATATGCAGATGACACTGTGTTGATAGCAAACACTGGAAGGAAACTACAAGAATTCCTGCAGAAAATAGTGAAGAAAAGCAAGTAAAAATTGCTTAAAATCAATTGCAAGAAGTCAGAATGCATGGTTGTCGACAAAAGAAATAATCGAATTAAAAAATGGAGATATCAAAATGAAAACAATTTAAATATCTAAGAAGTGTTTTTACAGAGAACGGAAAGAGTAACATCAAAATCTGAAGGGGCGTGTTGGGCTGGCGAATCCTGCCTTCCAAAATCTAAGTAATGTATTAAGAAACAGGAGATTTTCGTTAAAAACAAATAAAAGAATACTGAACTGTTATGTAATATCCGTCCTCTTATATGGCAATGAATGCTGGACAATCTCATCATTACAGACGAAAATACTTGAAGCATGACGAAGTTTTGGAGAAAATGGAAAAAAAAATAAAGAATGCTTATACATATCATCAGGAAATGACAGTTAAAATTCCGAGGGTATAATTTAAGGAAAGAGAAACTTTCACACTCAGAGGACACACGAATGCAAGAAGAACAGAGGAAAAGAATGCATAACTTTCCCAACAGCCTTGTTTAACTGGATGTCAGGAAAACTTTATGGGGAAATAACAAAAAGACAAAATTTAGTAAGAGTTACAAAGGACAGGAAATTGTGGAGAGCCATGATTGCCAACGTCCTGAAGGGACACGGAATGTAGAAGAAGAAGGACGAGCTTGTGTAACTGGATGGCAGAACAGAGTTTAGTGAGATAATAAAAAAACAAAATTTGCTAAGAGCTACAAAAGACAGGAAATTGTGGAGAGCCATGATCACCAACGTCCTGAAGAGACAGGGCGTATAAAAGAAGATATGAATTTCGTTGTGCAAGTTGTTGTTGTTGTAGACTTGGTATATATTAGGTTGGTGCAAAAATAATGGCGTAATAATGTCGTTTTTTGACGTATTTTTTAACGTCAAAAAACGACATTATTACGTCATTATTTTTGCACCCACCGAATAGTTTTAGATTTTTTTGTTATCTTACACTGAACCTACATTCCGTGAGATGCCATCAGAATGATACGTGCTTTTAACGCCATCGTCCTGCCATCCAAATCGCCGTTCGAAGTTGATGAAAAATATCAAAGTTGGTGAGATAGGTTTGAAACTTTGACATCGTTATCGATCCGATGTGGGGGCAGGTGAGGAAAATTTTAATTGATTTACCGAGATCTCTTCGTAAAGACAACAACGCTATGAGTCGGTTGATGGGTTGGGAGTTCCAATTATTCGAAGCGGATCTCGGCCGATTGGATGTGAAAGCTAGAGGAGGTAGGGAAGCAACTTCGGATGCTGTTGGTCGGAGGAGGTGGAGACGCGATGCCCTGAACGCGTCATTTACTCGATTATTCAAGTGTGCTATGGAATTTTTCGAATGATTTCGGATTTAGGCTGAAAATTGAAAATGATCTGTCACGAGGAGATTATCTTTGTTAGATTCAACTAGGGTTTAAACTGACGATGATAATTGCAACTTTCTAGCCTCCTCTAGCGCGAAAACGTATATATATATATATATATATATATATACGTTTCCATCGCTACATTATGATTCCATCGCTACATTATGTAGCGATGGAATCATATTTTTAAATAATAAATAAGTATATATATATATATATATATATATATATATATATATATATATATATATATATATATATATATATACACGTTTTACATATATATTTTACATATATGTGTGTGCGTGTGTGTGCGTGTGTGTGTGTGTGTGTGTGTGAATGTATGGCTACTAATATCAAGATGTTTTATTTTCGCTTCTATGGATTGTAAATTTTAACCTCTTCCAAGAACAAAATTATTTTATATGTGATAAAGAAAAAAGCTTACAATATAGATAGGAACAAAAATTCTATCATGTTCATAAAATATTATATATATATATATATATATATATATATATATATATATATATATATATATATATATATTGTTTATACGTTGTCGTTATAAATACAAATTTATTTAAGTAAATGCTCTGTTTTTTAATTAAACAGTATTAATTTACTGGCCCGAATGTTCGAGAAATTTCCTACAAAATAAGAATTATCCGACAGGAATCCAACCTGTATTCCTTTACGGAATCTGATCTGACTTGCTATACCATTTAGCTACCGGGAAGAGTCTGCTCAGCAAACTCCGAATTACTTTTTGACACAATCTTCAGCCATTTTTCTCGATCGAACATATCTGCTCAAGAAACGTATCTTAACGTAAACAGTGACAACATATAATGAAATGGATTAAGTCCGGTAATTATTTAAAATATATTCGTGATGCCTTTCTAGTAGGCCGAGTAACCAATCCCAGTCTCGCTTAGGCACAATTGTATTTGCTCAGCATCCGCAGAACCCACCTGTGGTTTATACTGCAACTATGCTGAGTTGACCTTAGTTACAATTTCTGGGAGAGAGCGTGTTATCTGGCATGATTAACAGTCTGAACAAGGCCAACGTGCTCACACCCTCAGTCACGATGGCCTGTGACTTCATGCTAGGACAACTACCGGTGATTAATAGTTCCGTCTACCCGTGGGTCAATTTGCGGTATGTTTTTTCGGAGATTTTCTAAAAGTGTCGCACGCCTTGATCGCCTTTCCAGGGCAGTAGCATCAAGAATTCAACTCCCTGACATATCGACCATGATGAGATTCGAACCCAAATCTCAAGGTTGGAAAGCATACGTCCTAACCACTCTCTATATATACTATACATATTTTTCAAGAAAAAAAATATAGGGCTTTCAAAATAAGCAAATATACCTACAAGAAATAACCTTTATAGCTGCGTCCTTGATAAGACGATAAACTACATCCGCGTCCTTGGTAAGACGATAAACTACATCCGCGTCCTTGGTAAGACGATAAACTACATCCGCGCCCTGGGTAAGACGATAAACTACATCCGCGTCCTGGGTAAGATGATAAACAACATCCGCGTCCTGGGTAAGACGATATACCACACCCGCGTCCTGGGTAAGACGATAAACTATGCCGTCCTCTGTATGACGATAAACTACATCCAACAGCAAGGCCTCTGATCAGGAGTTTTGGGGAGCGTGGAACTACCTCTTAATTGCTGGAGTTCACATGTACACGCTTACCCGTGGTAGTAGCACCTGCTAGGGTCCCAAATTTGGGCAAATAACCACCCACAAAAGGGGTCAAAACACAATGTGTAAAAATAGGTTTTAATACTAGCAATACGTTTTAGCAAAAAAAAAATTACTAGTAATAATACTTTGAAGAAAAAATTTTTACAAAAAATTATTTTTGAAAAAAATATTACCAGCAGTAAAAATCTTGTCTGCATTAAATAATCCATTGAGATGTTGATATGGCATAAAACTAAACAGACGAAACCAATACATTATAGTAATTAGAAATAAAGTCTTATCAAACGAAAAGGAAAGAATAATTAGTTAGGGAACAAGGACCCAGAAGAAAGTTCCAAAATTGAGAGATTAAACTTCTGGCATCTAGTTACTTCAACTGTAAAATCGTAAAATCTAATTTCTAATCTAGTATTCCACTTTATTCCAAACAGTCGAGTCACCAAGGAGGAAAGGTCATTAGAACAATTTCCATGAAAATATTTGTAGAAAAGACAGAGGGAAGCCGCGGCACGTCGATGGAAAAGGGACTGAAGCTGAGATACCATGTCAGAACCAGTAACATTGCAGATTCTTCTTTGAATTTAGTCAAGAATTTCAAAATATATATTAGGAGGACTAGACCAGAGATGGCAACAATATTCAGCGTACGGAGGAATGGTAGATATATAAATGGATAAGGTGGATTCTGATCAGAAAAAAATGTCTGGCACAAGAAAATGTACAAACTTTCCAAGTAGCAGACCTAGAAATTGATGCAATAATAAATAATAATAATAATAATAATAATAATAATAATAATAATAATAATAATAATAATTCACACGAGTACAGCCCACACCTTGCGAAAGGCCTTATCTATGTAAAACATGTCCATTGTTTTTTTTTGTTTTGTTTTGTTTTTTAATTATTCTGTGGAAAATGTCATGATGACATTTCTGACCTTAGGTCCCTGAGCGGGGCCAGGAAAGAAATGTATACACACCAGAAATCAAACGTAATAATAATAATAATAATAATAATAATAATAATAATAATATGAATATGAATATGAATAATAATAAAAATATTAATAATAATAATGATCCCGAAATCAAAATTTGAAGAATTAAATTTCTAGGAATATTTCAACATATATTCAGAAAGAATATTCGGGAAGGTCCTGGAAATATAAAGAGAACCGCTTTCAAGCGGTCTTCAGAGACTTCTGGGATGAAGATGCAAGCCATAATACCTTGTGATAATTGATAAATATCGAAAGAAAAGAGAAACTCTTCAAAATTAACAGAATGGAAAGAAGAATTCTTTATTCAATACCAACGAAAACCGAAAACAATATGGAAATGGTAAATTAAAAGAAGACGCTAAAAAACTGTTGTCCAAAAATATGCGCAGTACGCTATCTAATCGAAAAGTCACGCGCATGTGTAGCAGGAAGATAACGCACAAAAGAACACTCCCACCTCTGTAATAGCAACCACGCGTTTGACTAGGTGGGTGAAGAAGTAACGATGGTAGATCCGGGATAGGGACAGAAACCCCCTCCTGTTACGTGAGCAGGCGAGCGAAAATGATAGCAAGGTAAAGGAACAAGGATATGGTTGCGCGCACAGGCATGTCGAATGGTAGCAGGACCTTATTGAGTTCAATTTGCTGGTTCATCGACTGCTTGAGTGATTCCGACATGGGCAGGGGGAAAATTATGATTGATCGGCTGCTGGGTTCAAGAAGGTCAACGACGTCGAGGAGAGAAGCCACCCGTTTAATTTCCCCTTCAAAGTGCATTGTGAATTTGAATTGTCAGTTCGATTCGAATTAAATATTTGCTGGAGGAACGATTCGTTTATAGGACAAATCATGGGCAGAATGTCAATGGCTGTCTGCTCGCTTTCGATTACACCTGTCTGATAGGGCGCTTAGGTAATCCCCGTTGCAGACTCTCGCTCAAGCACATATGTTTCAACAGCACCCACTGTGGCTTATACTACAACTATGCTAGCAGACCTGATTAGAAGTTTTTTTTTCTTAATAATGGAATCTTCTAGATTTCATCGTTAGGTGCTTAATAAAAGAAATATAATAACATTTTCCTTTCATCGATCTCAGGTAAATTTAAGCGTAATGAGCAACGCCTCTTTTAAAGATACTCCAGTCCGTCTTCAAATACTAGTTGACTCGGGCGGGTTTGCATGCACATAAACACGCCGACGCTCGTAAGTTAAGTGGCCGGCTAATGATTTAATTCCACGCTGGCGTAATCGCTTTAGCTGGAAGTTAGTAAAGTTAAAAGTTAATAAGGAATATTTCATCAGTACTGGAAAGAGCGATAACAGTTACTGGAGTTGGAAAACTAGTTTTCCTGAAAAGTTGTTTTAAGAGAATCATTTTATAAATTTCAACCGACCGTAGAACTTATTAAACGTTAAATGAATGCCTTCCTTATTAGGAAACGGCTACTATCACGATTACTCATAACATTACATTCTCGGATATGGGCTGTAATTTTAAATCTGTCCATTTTAAATTAATAAAGATCTGGGGTAGGAATTGGCTGGTTAACTTTAATGCTTCAAAAAAAAAAAACTGCTCTCTATTACTCACCACAGAAAAACATCCCTGCCTTCCATTAGAATGTCTGAGGCTCAACTCCACGAGAGCACCTCTTTGCGACTGCTCGGTCTCATGTTGTCTGCTGACCTGAGATGGAACAAATACATTGAGTCAATAGCTTCATCCATCGCTAGGAAAGTTGGCTCCCTGCGCCGAGCCAGGAAATTTTTCTCGCCGGAGTCGATCCTTCAAATCTACAAATCAACCATTCGCCCTTGCATGGAGTATTGCTGCCATATATGGTCTGGAGCCCCTTCTGTTTGTCTCAAGGTTCTTGATAAAATCCAGAGACGGATATGCAATGTAATTAGCCCTGATCTGGCATCTCGTCAGCAGTCGCTCTCTCACAGACGTGCTATCGCCCCCCTCTGTCTTTTTTTACAAATACTTTCACGGTAACTGCTCCGATGAGCTGCTTTCGCTGGTTCCCAGACTTCGTGAATTTAAGCGTTCAACTAGGCTGGTATGTCGCTCTCACACTTTCACTATCGAAACTGTTAAATGTAGCCGTCTCTTCTACTCCAATAGCTTCATGTCCCGCACTTCTCGCCTGTGGAATTCCCTCCCCTTTTCCTGTTTCTCTGATAGCTATAATCTCCAACTATTCAAATGTAATGTCAATCGACGTCTCCAGATGCCTTGATCTATCCCCTATCCTTCTCTTCATCCTTTCGTCTATCACTCCTATTTGCTCTCGCTACAATTCTCTTGCGTGCTATTGGCTTTCCGCCTTGCTTGGGGTGAAATACCTTAAAAAAAATTCCTGTGCGGTGGACCCTCCCACGCATGCATTGCGATCGATCGTCTCCTGTCTCAACGCGCTAATTTGTCAGGATATATTCAAAATTGTGCAAATATTGAAACATGTATAAATGTCTTAGTTTTGACACTTGGTCTTACAAGAACATTACTAGAGAAAATTTTAAAAAATGCTCTAAAGATGTAGTCAATACAGCAAAGGCAAATGTGTTGGTAAGGGGGTTAGAAATTGACCCTAAGGAGTAACGCTGTGATATACATCATCTCGGTCCGATGTAATAGTGTGAGTGTGAATGAGTGAGCGAGGGTGTGTAAGAACGTGGGCGAGAGAAAGAATGCGATAATGATGGTACTGGAGCCGCCAGACTTAAAGGTTGGCTGTCAGGAACTCGCAATCGCAATCGACTTCCGGTCAAAGCGATTACGCCAGCGTGGAATTAAGTCAATAGCCGGCCACTTACACAACTTACGAGCGTCGGCGTGTCTATATGCATGCAAACCCGTCCGAGCCAACTAATATTTGAAGACGGACGGGAGTATCTTTAAAAGAGGCGTTGCTCATTACGCTTAAATTTACCTGAGATCGATGAAATGAAAATGTTATTATATTTCTTTTATTAAGCACCTAACGATGAAACCTAGAAGATTCCATTATTAAGAAAACAAAAACCTCTAATCCGAAGAGTTTCTGGAATGGTCGACCTGAGAGTGGTTTTCCTATAACTTTAGCTATCTTCCCGACATTCTGGTTCCATATCTAAGAAGCGCTTACGACCATATCACGTTGAAACACCTGTTCTCGTACTTTCACCTAAGTTAAGCAACATCGCGTCTGGTCAGTACCTATATGGGTGACCGCTTGGAAATGCCAGGTGATGTAAGCTTGGATGTGTGGGTGGTGTAAAAGATAATGGCTCGGAATTGGAAAACGGATAGTCGAGTTCGAAATCTAGCGTTGTTAGGTATATTCACTTACGCGCAAATGCCATTGGGAAAGGTATGGATTCACTTCTTCCCCCAGCTATGGATTAATTAGTAAGACTTGTATCACTAAAACATTATTATCTCCCCCCGCCTAATTCTAATCTAAATATATCTTTTGGCTTTCGAGTTGGATCTTTTCTAGTTAATCACTTTAGCTCTCAGTTGAAATGATGATCCCTCTTCCTGTTGTGATCTCTTGATCCAGTTTTCCTCTCTTCTGTTCCCTCTTTTTAAAAACTTATTCACAGTTCTCTTGATGGTTCTTGAATGTACTTTGAAGATGGAAGCCGGAGTATGAATGTTGATACCATTACTGAAGGCCTTAATGATCTTTTTCCTCTCACCATTGCTCAGTTGGGAAGACAGTTGGCTGACACAAAAGTGTTTTAATCTGATCTCTTTCTAGCTGAATAACTGTTATAGTGGAACACACCTATTCTATATTTAATAGACTCTCCCACCTATAATTAATAGGAGTAGTAAGAGTAAGGAGTCGGTCAGTGAGTCAGTCGATCTCGGCCGATCGGCTGATCGGTTGAACTCTCTGCTTTCGGGAGGGGAGGAACCCGAAGGAGGCTACGCTGAAGGGCGGAGTCTCCTTCGGGGAGGTAGACCGGCCCTGAACCCGTTTATACGGGTTCAATTGGCATATTTTTGGCCGAGCCTACGGGCAAGGAATGCCCACGTTAAAAAGGCCTTGTGCCACATGACGCCCCATTGGGGGGGACTGAATATCGTCAGTGAGTCAGTCGATCTCGGTCGACCGGGTGATCGGTTGAACTCTCTGCTTTCGGGCGGGAAGGAACCCGAAGGAGGCTACGCCGAAGGGCGGAGTCTCTTTCGGGGAGGTAAACCGACCCTGAACCCGTTTATACGGGTTCAATGGGCATATTTTTGGCCGAGCCCACGGGCTAGGAGATTCCACGTTAAACCGGCTTTGTGCCACATGATGCCCACGTGGGGGGTGACTAAATATAGTCAGTCAGTCAGTCGATGTCGGACGATAGTTAGTCGAATACTAAAGCGACCACAACAAGATTACTCTGCGTAATACCTATTATATCAAGTTCCTAACGTTTTGTACGTCGAACCTATTTTAGGACCGACTTAGTACAAATAAAAGCCTCCACTGTGAAACCACTCCAGATGGCTAAATGTTTTATTTGAAAACCTGGAAAAAGAAACTCAATTAGTTTAGTGTTTTCTTTTTAGATATTAACCATTTTGTGGGATGGACAATTATGCAGTGACACGATTTGGACAATTTTGCTGTTACACCCGGTATAAACACACACACACACACACACACACACACACACATATATATATATATATATATATATATATATATATATATATATATATATATATATATAACACAAATCAGTTATAATCTATCAAAATAATGACAATTACAAGAATTAAACGTATTTCAAGACAAGCAAATTTTTCACAAAGGCACACACTGTTCTCTAAGTTAAGCAACGTCGAGCCTGGTCAGCACCTAGATGAGTTACAGCTTGGGAATACGAGGTGCTGAAAGCTTAGATGTGCGGGTGGTGTAATGGATGGCGGCTCGGAGTTGGAAATCGGAGAACCGTCTCAGTTCCAGTCGGGTTCGTTATATTCAAATATCATGTGAAAAGGTGTAAAGCCACGTTTTCTTCCCCCAGATATGGGTTAATTAGTAAGACTTGTATCAGTGAATATCATTATAATCCCCAAAGAATTCTTAAAATCTAAAAATATTTTCTAGCTTTAAAAAATCTTCAATAGGTTGATAATGCATTTCTGCAGTGGCATCAACAATGTCTTTGACAAGCTATCATTCTAGCTGACTTCTACGCAGCTGTCGAGCCATGAAATTAAAATCGTTAGTGATACCACAAATTGCGGTGCCTATCTCACGATTAATAGAGAAAGCCGAACAGAGTGGAAAAAACCTGTAACAACTCAGAAAAGAGAAGCCTGAGTCACATTGTAAGAACTGAAACTTATTGTCTGCCTAAAATCTTCCAGAATAAGCTGGTCGACTGCTTTTTTTATTTGCGATATACGCACATACACACACACACACGGACTCGATATAGCGCCTCTACTCAATAAGTTCCATGGTGATACTCATTCAAGTATTCGAAACCAACGACTTGTGTCCCAAAAGCCACGTCTTTCCCCAAGGTTCGATTCTCGGTCGTGGATGCGCACTGTTAATGAGTCCCAAATAGGACGAAACGACCGACCAGTGTTTTCTGCATTCTGTTGAGAATTCATCTAGACTCGATGAATTACTATAAAATAACTATTCATATCCCACAAAAATTTATATCACCGATATATATATATATATATATATATATATATATATATATATATAGATAGATAGATAGATAGATAGATAGATAGATAGATATGAACAGGCTAAGATAGATAGATAGATAGATAGATAGATAGATAGATAGATAGATATGAACA
>OZ010580.1:95306229-95371229 GCA_963932145.1 Acanthosepion lycidas
AGATCTCATAAAATGCGTCCCGAATCGCAATCCGTCCCACCTGCTTACAATGATTGTTCGGTCACAAGCGAATTCACACGAGATTCTCACTTGCTCATCAGCCGAGATCATGTAACCAAACTTTGTACAATGAATAGCCATTGCCATCTCTCCACCCATCACAGAGTTGATAAAATAATCAATTCCTTCTAGCAATTTGACAGATATTTTTTGTCAAACAGTAATAAGAAAATGACAGATTTGTAAAGATTGAATATTTTAAAAACTAATATGAGTTGAATGTCGCAGTAGGACTCTCTCTTCACTTTATCTCATATCATTCGACTGTCTCTCTCTAACATATATAGGATGTTTAATAATGAAAAGCAAAGTTTCATTTGTTAACATATATTCTTTATTTTCTCAATTCTCTTAATTAAAAGCTTTGACGTAATTAAAGAGTTTTAATATTTGAGGGATTGACCAGTTTAAGGTACCATTATAATAATTTATTTCACCAGAGTCCTTTAAAGGACGCCGGATCATCAGATAGCACTTCCAAAAATGTAATTTAACAGAGAGTGTAAGAGGGATAGTTAAATAGACATGGTAGAGTGTAGGGAGGGATTAATTTCATATATCTCTCAAGTATACTGTATATTGTGGGAGGAGGAGTGACTAGACCTGGTGAAATAAATTATTATATGTTAAATTACAAACATTACCCATCAATTTTAATTTCATTTTTCGAAGTGCTATCTGATGATCCAGCATCCTTTAAAAGGGATCTGGTGAAATAGATTATTATACCTCCTTGAGATTACCCATACAAATTACCAAGTTCTTCATAACTTAAATATATATATATATATATATAGATATATATTAGCAACATGGCTCGGCGTTGCCCGTGCTTGATTCAAAAATCGTACAGCAATCGCTATCAATTGACTTAAAATATTTTAGCCCTTCCTTGCCTTTAAAGGAGTGCCCTTTGCCGTGCTGATGTTGCTACATGCCTTACTTCTTGCCTATCTCACACTGCAAATTTTTTCTAAGCTCTATACTAAACATTAAATCTGTTACGAAAAAAGAACTAAACAAAATGAACACAAAACGATCAGCTTTAAAAAAGGACTCGTAATTGGAAAAACCGAATGAAAAAAGAATGTTAACAATAAATACTTAGCAAGGTCGATTTTACAGTTTTTAAAAATGTCTTAAAATAATGGTCTGACTTTGTTCTGTTTCATATATATATATATATATATATATATATATATATATATATATATATGCATGCGCGTTAGTTAGTGGAAAATGTTCAATACCTGTGATTGAGCTAACATATTCATTTGCATGGAAGTTATGTGTAACCCCGGGTTTCACGCTTTTGCGATCATCAGACAAACTGTTTTTTTTTTTGTTTTTTTTAATAAACTATCTTGCTCTCCTGATCGCATAAACGTGAACCCCGGTGTTACATACTGCTTCCATGCAACTGAATATATATATATATATATATATATATATATATATATATATATATATATATATATATATATATATATATATAATAAAAAGAAAAGAGAAAATATATTATGCTTTATTGCCAATAAAAATGGAAAATAAAGCACAATATTTTTTTTTTTAAATCCACGTTGCAACCAAAAACGTTTGCGGTTTCTCTCTTATTTTTATTATACACACTTTTCTCTCGTTGGAACTACTATAACCTCTTCCCTTTATATATATATATATATATATATATATATATATATATATATATATATATATATATATATATATATATATGTTTTAGGAAATGGATTATATCCAATATATTTTAAATTTATTTCGTTAAACGTTATTTTTAAAGGATGCTCAGATATCAGTAGATGCAGTTTTTATTTATTTATTAAAGAGTACATTTATTTATTTAGACCTACCGGCCTGAATATTAAAGAAAACTTTTCAGAAAAATATGCACCCACTGGAAGGATTCGAACTTGCGTCCCCTAGCAGATATCGTCATTAAATCTGACGTGACTTAACCTCTAAATAGAAACCTCATGACTGAAAAAAGTCCGAATAGCGATTATGAGCGCATATATTTACAGGTTATCAATTATTTTCAAATGTTCAAAGGATTTATCCTATTGCCCTGCTTCCGAGTTTCGCATAAAAAAATTTACCCGAGTCAGAGGGCCCGAGAAATCCTATTTGTTGGGATTTTTGATACTATTGTTACGCAAAACTATGATGTTGATCGATAAGACAAAATTTACTTGCAAAATATAACGTAGCCCCTATTTTCAACTGTGCTCGGTATGACGATAAACTACATTTGCGTCCTGCGAAAGACCTCTGAGCAGAGGTTTTGAAGAGCATGGAGCCACCTATTAATTGCTGGTGTCCCCAGGTCCGCCCTGACCCAAGGTGGTAACACCTGTTAGGGTCCTAGTTATAGGCAAATAGTTAACCCCGAAACTGAAGTAAAAAGCATTATTAAAGTGTAAAAATAGGTTTTAATACCAGAAATACTTTATAAAAAATTATTGCCAGAAATAAAACTTTTGAAGAAAAAAAACAATTACCAGCAATACGTTTTTAAGATAATATTACTAGCTATACATTTTTGAGAGAAAAAATATTACCAGAAATAGATTTTTGACAAAACAAAATATTACCATCAAAAAAGTTGTCGGCATTAAATAACCCATTGGTACTTATATGCCGTAAAACAAAACAAAACAAGCCTATTTTAAGTAACCTTTAAAATTTAGGAAAATATTCTCCGTAATCCATTTTTTTAATTGAATTTTAGTTAATTTGGCTTCAAATTTACTATAGTTATCACTAATAGTTTCTGATAATGTCGCGTATGATCGCCCGCATTTACAAAAATCGTGAACGTTTATACACACAGATAAAATTTCAAAATTCTTTTTAAAATATTAAGAGAGCGATAAATTATGCTAAGCTTTCTCATTTATGATTAGTAAATATAGATTTTACTTAATAACAATATCATCTAACCGATACAGTGTAATACAGATATTTAAAAGATTTAAAAATTTATAAATTATTCCAATTAAAATTATAGGAAATGAAAAAAATTATTTTAAAAATTATTTATCGGAAAAAAAGTCTTAAGACAATCGTCCCCATAATATATCTTATTTATAAAAGCAGTCAAAAGCTTTTCTAATTAAAGAATGTTTTAGTTTTATTGCATTTTTTTTTTTTTTTTTTTTTACAATTCCGAACAGATTTTCAGTAACTGCGGGTCCTGTTTTACAAAAGGAAATTGATGATTTCAATTCTCCAAAGACTTCTGCTTTTAACTAACAAATGTGAAGCGGGACAAATTTAATTTCCCGAAATTTTCCTAAAAGTAAATGAGCGGGGTTAACAGATGCAAAAAATATTTTTACGAAAATTTTCTGAAAAAAAAAAAATGATTTCATTGATTTGAGAATAAGTCATGAAAATTTCATTAAAATCCAACAATTCACTGTGTAAAAAAAAATTGGAATTTTTGGTCTTTTGCTGGTTATTTTAAGATTGTTTGTCTAGAAATAAAAAAAGGAAATGACTAAGATTCCCTTCTAACTTTTGCTTTTACGATCTGATCTTGGTCTCGCGAAATCCAATGCCGAGATTTTAACGCCGAGATTAAAGTAATGGAATCTATTTAGATGAAAGTGTGCAAGTCGCTGGTCAGAAAAAGCGTCGTCCGTGTTTTTTCAAGCTTTTTCGCCCATCGAGATGGCCTTTGCTTCTGACACAATGAGACCGGTCGGTTCGAGGCAACTGGAACCGTCTGTAAACCCAGCGGATGGCGCCACTTCATCAACAGCTCATCCAGGAGCCTCAAAGCCATGCTGCTTCATAACGGGAATATATATATATATATATCCATCTCTTCCTCTGGTTCACACGATGTAACTCGAAGAGGAATACAGAAGTTACAACGTGCCTTGAAATCTGAAAAATACGGGTTAGTATGCTATGGGAGGCTTCAAAATTGTGGACTTCCTGATGGGTCCCCAAGGCATCTTTGGGACAGCAGGGACGCCACAGAACACTACCACAGGGGGAACTGGCCACAGTGGGCCGATTCAGTGTGGGGAGGAACAACATCAAATGGGGAGCCACTGCTGGATCCCGGAAGGTATTTTTTGTGCCACTGCACTTAAAATTGGGCTTTATGAAACAATTTATCACATGTTTAGTTAAGTCTAAAGTTTTCAAGACTTCTTCCCTAAGCTGTCTGCTTCAAAATTCAAAGCCGATATCTTCGTCAGTCGGGAGCGTAGTCAGAGGAGCAAGGCGATCTCTTCCATAAGTATATACTGGACTTTGGACGTCGCTACAAAGGATCGTATAACGAAAAGATCATTGAAGACTATATTTGGGGAGTGATTCATAAAAATAACCCGCATTATAAGCGTAAATGTCGAAATACTACTCACTTCTAAATTTGGTGTAGTCTCTCGTGTAAACCCAGAATAAATAAATTCTACTTTTGAATCAAATGCCATTTTGTTTTTACTTTACGTGAACGGAATTTTCACATTCGCTACTTTTCCCAATGGAAATAAGCAAATTTAACCCATTAACTGTCAAATTTTTTAATGCGCATTTTTTGCCCAGACAGGTGTCTTAGGAGTTTATTTATTCCTTATTTTTAATTTCAGTAGTTACCATTGTCATTTTTATAGAAACTAGAACATCGAATATATATGTGTATAAAACATCAAAAAATAATATTGATCAGAAATAATAAAAAAAATACTTTTCAAAATATTCATTATTTTTCTGTTCGTGAAACGTAAAATTACGACAGAAAGTGTCTTCTTACGGCTAATAATAAAAACTTTAAAGGCTAAGTGTTGTAAAATATACCTCTGAAAATGCAATGTATGTAAGCAATTCAATGTAAATACAAGGAATAACATGTAGTGAGTTTAATTTTAACAAATCCCCAAAAGGGGTTCATGGGGGGTAATGGGTTAAGAAACATATTTTTCCTGGTCACAAAAACAAAGTTTGAAGTAAATATTAGCCATTTTTCATACTTTCTAGACGTAAGCAAATAAGAAGTTGTTACCAAAGGCCAAAGATCATGTAACACAGTGTTGATTTTTGCAAGCGAAACCATAGCTATATCAACCGCAAGGAAAGTTGGTTGTTTGTGTCGCGCCAGAAGGTTTTTCTTGCCTGAATCCATTCTTTAAATCTACCATTCGTCCTTGCATTGAATACTGTTGCCATATAGGGTCTGGTGCCCCGCTGTTCATCTCGAGGTCCTCGACAAAATCCAGAGACGGATATGCAATGTGATAGGTCCTGATCTGGCATCACGCCTACAATCACTTTCTCATAGAATACATGCGATTTCCTTCTGTCTTTTCTACAAGTATTTTCATGGCAACTGCTCTGACGAGCTACTTTTACTGGTACCCCAATTGCATGAATTTAAGCATGCTACTAGGTTGGCATCTTGGTCCAACACTTTTACTATCGAAACAGTTAAATGTAACCGCCTCTTCTACTCCAACAGCTTCTTCTCCCTCACTTCCAGACAGTGGAACACCCTTCCTCTTACTTGCTTCACTGATAGCTATAATCTTCAAAAATTTAAATGTAATGTCAATCGACATCTTCTAATGCTTTGATCCTGAACCCCGTCCTCCTCTTTATCCTTTCCTCAAACACCCCCACTTTATTATTGCTCTGCAACCCATTGCGTGCTAGTGGCACTCCCGCCTTGCTTGGGATGAAATGCTCAAAAAAATTCAATTTAATGTTTTCACCACAAAAAGAAACTAAAATTTTCTATACTAATATTTGCCCAAAAACAAGACAAAGAAAAAAACAAGATTTTTATCAAAACTTAGAGCGTTCTGAAAAGGATCAAAAATATTTTTTTGATAATGAAAAAATCATTTAGTCTTTCCTTTTAATAATAACATAACTTTTTTAACGATAAAACTTAAATTTTATTAAGTTTGCGGCAGTTTTTCATTATGGTATGCTATTTTTAGCCAAGTACCAAGGAAGTACCAAGTTAAGAGCAAGTGGCGAAATGTCACCAAATTTTTGTTCGGATATTCGCCAGGTCTATTTTAAATCGTGTCGCCTTGAAATGCCATTGTAAAGAATTGACTAAAAACAGGATTTTATGTATACATATCCTCTTTTAACTTGCTCTTAGAAATCAAAATTATGTGGAATTGTCTCACCTTATTCTAAAACTTAAGGGGATTATTCAATCTTATTGCAAAATCTGGTAGGGTTATTTTAATCCTAATGTTCACCCAATAAAATGCACGCGAGCCACTCAAACTAGGGTTTGCTGTTAAAATAGTCATGATGAATGAGATGTGTGATATAAAGGGCAGATAAGATGGTAGAAATGAAGATTAGAAGGAGTAGTGATATGGAAGTAAAGGAAGCTATGGATACAGTCACATACAGTCTGAAAGGACGTAGCATTAAAAATAAAGTTTATAATTTACCGATTTCTTCTCGTATGTTTCCTTCGGAAAACATGTCGACATTTTGTTCTCTGGGTCGGGGAGACTAATTAATGCCGTGTAACACGTTTTTTTGAAAACAACAGTTGCCTATTCCAAACGCTCCGAACCGCCTCTTGGTGCGTAAACTGTCGGCATTTACTTGGAGCTTGAAATATCCTTGTATTAACAAAAAATGTGGGGTCATTTTCGCGTCAAATTAAGGTCTAATGCTGGGAAGGTGTCATAGCGCTCAATCAGAACTTTGGAGAAAAATTGATGTTCCAAGCAGAATAAAAGCGATCAATTTTTCTTTTTTTTTTTTTTAGAAAAATATAAAGAATTTAATTTGGAATTCGTCGTGAATGAATCAACAATGAGATTTGTAGACTGTGTAGTAAACATTTAATCTAAAATCAACTTACTTTTTTTCTTTTTTTGTTTCTAATATTTTCTCTTGTCTAAAATCAATCATTATTTTTTGTATTTAAAGAAATGACACTTTTTTTGGTTTTTTTTTCAGTTTTTGTTTTTGTTATTGTAGGTTCTATTTTGTTTAAAATGTCTTAGTCTTTTTCTCCCTTTATTCCAAGGCTGCTACTGGTTCTCACTGTTCGAGACCAGATCACGTACATGTCTTGAAATACGGTATTGTTTTCTCAGGGCGTACCTCATTGAAGCTACTGAGGGTTTTTTGGCATATGTACAAAGTGCGAGGGAGTTTGAAGGTCTTATTGGCAGTAAAAGTGATGGTGAGGTCGGTGTGGCCATGGTGCGCGTGCCTCAGCCTCGTCAAATGACTAAACCAAAAGAAAAAAAAAGAAGAAAAACAGAGGAGAAAAAGAATCTCTTTATCGTGATGCGTTGTGAGTGGTAGAAGCTGATTTGGAATGAACAAGTGGTACCTGGACAGGTTTGAGCGTTGCTTTACACGCTTATGCCGTCGGCAAGGATTTTAATAAAGAAAACACGAAGAGAAAAAAAGACACTAGACAAATATAAAAAAGATGTGAGAATAGGAAAAGAAAGAAAGAAAGAAAGAAAGAAAGAAAGAAAGAATAGTAAAAGAAAGAAGAAAAGACAAAGAAAGACAGAAAAATGTGTACGAATAAAGAAAATACCAAAGAAAGAAATGGGAGCAAACAGAGACAGTAGAAGAAATGAGAGAATAATAATAAGAAAGAAAGAAAGAAAGAAAGAATGAAAGAAACAATGGAAAAAACAAAAAGGTAACAAAGATATGAGAATAGAAAAAGAAAGAAAAAGAAAGAATAGAAAAAGAAAAGATAAGAAAGATATGAGAATATAGGAAGAAAGAAAGAAAGAAAAGGTAAGAAAGATGTGGGAATAGGAAAAGAAAGAAAGAAAGAAAGAAAGAAAGAAAGAAAGAAAGATATGAGAATAGAAAAAGAAAGAAAGAACGAAAAAAGAAAAGAAAGACAGAAAAAAAAGGTAAGAAAGATGTAGGAATAGGGAAAGAAAGAAAGAAAGAAAGAAAGAAAGAAATAAAGAAAGAAAGAAAGAAAGAAAGAAAGAAAAAGGTAAGAAAGATGTGGGAATAGGAAAAGAAAGAAAGAAAGAAAGAAAGAAAGAAAGAAAGAAAGAAAGAAAAAGGTAAGAAAGATGTGGGAATAGGAAAAGAAAGAAAGAAAGAAAGAAAGAAAGAAAGAAAGAAAAAGGTAAGAAAGATGTGGGAATAGGAAAAGAAAGAAAGAAAGAAAGAAAGAAAGAAAAAGGTAAGAAAGATGTGGGAATAGGAAAAGAAAGAAAGAAAGAAAGAAAGAAAGAAAGAAAAAGGTAAGAAAGATGTGGGAATAGGAAAAGAAAGAAAGAAAGAAAGAAAGAAAGAAAGAAAGAAAGAAAAAGGTAAGAAAGATGTGGGAATAGGAAAAGAAAGAAAGAAAGAAAGAAAGAAAGAAAGAAAAAGGTAAGAAAGATGTGGGAATAGGAAAAGAAAGAAAGAAAGAAAGAAAGAAAGAAAGAAAGAAAGAAAGAAAAAGGTAAGAAAGATGTGGGAATAGGAAAAGAAAGAAAGAAAGAAAGAAAGAAAGAAAGAAAGAAAGAAAAAGGTAAGAAAGATGTGGGAATAGGAAAAGAAAGAAAGAAAGAAAGAAAGAAAGAAAGAAAGAAAGAAAGAAAAAGGTAAGAAAGATGTGGGAATAGGAAAAGAAAGAAAGAAAGAAAGAAAAAGGTAAGAAAGATGCGGGAATAGGAAAAGAAAGAAAGAAAGAAAGAAAGAAAGAAAGAAAAAGGTAAGAAAGATGTGGGAATAGGAAAAGAAAGAAAGAAAGAAAGAAAGAAAGAAAGAAAGAAAGAAAGAAAGAAAGAAAGAAAAAGGTAAGAAAGATGTGGGAATAGGAAAAGAAAGAAAGAAAGAAAGAAAGAAAGAAAGAAAGAAAGAAAGAAAGAAAGAAAAAGGTAAGAAAGATGTGGGAATAGGAAAAGAAAGAAAGAAAGAAAGAAAGAAAGAAAAAGGTAAGAAAGATGTGGGAATAGGAAAAGAAAGAAAGAAAGAAAGAAAGAAAGAAAGAAAAAGGTAAGAAAGATGAGGGAATAGGAAAAGAAAGAAAGAAAGAAAGAAAGAAAGAAAGAAAGAAAGAAAGAAAAAGGTAAGAAAGATGTGGGAATAGGAAAAGAAAGAAAGAAAGAAAGAAAGAAAGAAAGAAAGAAAGAAAAAGGTAAGAAAGATGTGGGAATAGGAAAAGAAAGAAAGAAAGAAAGAAAGAAAGAAAGAAAGAAAGAAAAAGGTAAGAAAGATGTGGGAATAGGAAAAGAAAGAAAGAAAGAAAGAAAGAAAGAAAGAAAGAAAGAAAGAAAGAAAGAAAAAGGTAAGAAAGATGTGGGAATAGGAAAAGAAAGAAAGAAAGAAAGAAAGAAAGAAAGAAAAAGGTAAGAAAGATGTGGGAATAGGAAAAGAAAGAAAGAAAGAAAGAAAGAAAGAAAGAAAGAAAGAAAGAAAAAGGTAAGAAAGATGTGGGAATAGGAAAAGAAAGAAAGAAAGAAAGAAAGAAAGAAAAAGGTAAGAAAGATGTGGGAATAGGAAAAGAAAGAAAGAAAGAAAGAAAGAAAGAAAGAAAAAGGTAAGAAAGATGTGGGAATAGGAAAAGAAAGAAAGAAAGAAAGAAAGAAAGAAAGAAAGAAAGAAAGAAAGAAAGAAAAAGGTAAGAAAGATGTGGGAATAGGAAAAGAAAGAAAGAAAGAAAGAAAGAAAGAAAAAGGTAAGAAAGATGTGGGAATAGGAAAAGAAAGAAAGAAAGAAAGAAAGAAAGAAAAAGGTAAGAAAGATGTGGGAATAGGAAAAGAAAGAAAGAAAGAAAGAAAGAAAGAAAAAGGTAAGAAAGATGTGGGAATAGGAAAAGAAAGAAAGAAAGAAAGAAAGAAAGAAAGAAAAAGGTAAGAAAGATGTGGGAATAGGAAAAGAAAGAAAGAAAGAAAGAAAGAAAGAAAGAAAGAAAGAAAAAGGTAAGAAAGATGTGGGAATAGGAAAAGAAAGAAAGAAAGAAAGAAAGAAAGAAAGAAAGAAAGAAAAAGGTAAGAAAGATGTGGGAATAGGAAAAGAAAGAAAGAAAGAAAGAAAGAAAGAAAGAAAAAGGTAAGAAAGATGTGGGAATAGGAAAAGAAAGAAAGAAAGAAAGAAAGAAAGAAAGAAAGAAAGAAAAAGGTAAGAAAGATGTGGGAATAGGAAAAGAAAGAAAGAAAGAAAGAAAGAAAGAAAGAAAGAAAGAAAGAAAGAAAAAGGTAAGAAAGATGTGGGAATAGGAAAAGAAAGAAAGAAAGAAAGAAAGAAAGAAAGAAAGAAAGAAAGAAAGAAAGAAAGAAAGAAAAAGGTAAGAAAGATGTGGGAATAGGAAAAGAAAGAAAGAAAGAAAGAAAGAAAGAAAGAAAGAAAAAGGTAAGAAAGATGTGGGAATAGGAAAAGAAAGAAAGAAAGAAAGAAAGAAAGAAAGAAAGAAAGAAAGAAAGAAAGAAAGAAAGAAAAAGGTAAGAAAGATGTGGGAATAGGAAAAGAAAGAAAGAAAGAAAGAAAGAAAGAAAGAAAAAGGTAAGAAAGATGTGGGAATAGGAAAAGAAAGAAAGAAAGAAAGAAAGAAAGAAAGAAAGAAAGAAAAAGGTAAGAAAGATGTGGGAATAGGAAAAGAAAGAAAGAAAGAAAGAAAGAAAGAAAGAAAGAAAGAAAGAAAGAAAAAGGTAAGAAAGATGTGGGAATAGGAAAAGAAAGAAAGAAAGAAAGAAAGAAAGAAAGAAAGAAAGAAAGAAAGAAAGAAAAAGGTAAGAAAGATGTGGGAATAGGAAAAGAAAGAAAGAAAGAAAGAATGAAAGAAAGAAAGAAAGAAAGAATGAAAGAAAGAAAGAAAGAAAGAAAGAAAGAAAAAGGTAAGAAAGATGTGGGAATAGGAAAAGAAAGAAAGAAAGAAAGAAAGAAAGAAAGAAAGAAAGAAAGAAAGAAAGAAAAAGGTAAGAAAGATGTGGGAATAGGAAAAGAAAGAAAGAAAGAAAGAAAGAAAGAAAGAAAAAGGTAAGAAAGATGTGGGAATAGGAAAAGAAAGAAAGAAAGAAAGAAAGAAAGAAAGAAAGAAAGAAAGAAAGAAAAAGGTAAGAAAGATGTGGGAATAGGAAAAGAAAGAAAGAAAGAAAGAAAGAAAGAAAGAAAGAAAGAAAGAAAAAATAGTAAAAGAAAGAAAAAAAGACAAAGAAAGACAGAAAAATGCACGAATAAAGAAAATACCAAAGAAAGAAATGGGAGCAAACAGAGACAGTAGATGAAATGAGAGAATAATAAGAAAGAAAGAAAGAAAGAAAGAAAGAAAGAAAGAAAGAAAGAAAGAAAAAGGTAAGAAAGATGTGCGAATAGGAAAAGAAAGAAAAAAATTAAAGAATAGTAAAGGAAAGACAAACAAAAGAAAAAAGCATAGACGAAAAAGTTAAGAGAATAAACATAAGAGAAAAGAGATGAACAAGGTGAGATAGATAGATAGATAGATATGAACAGATTGTGATAGATAGATAGAGAGATAGATAGATAGATAGATAGATAGATAGATATGAACAGACTAGGATAGATAGATAGATAGATAGATAGATAGATAGATAGATAGATAGATAGATAGATTGATTGATTTCCGTAAATTTAGTAAGTATTAGTACTCACGAATAGTAAATGCAACGTCACTCAAAAGTATCTCATGGCAAATGTTCAGATGAACATTTTTTCTTTTCCCTAGTTCAGACATTTACTGCAAGGACAGACTAGTTCCAAGGAGTCAAATCATATTCATCCCCTCCATATTCCAATTGTAAGGAGGAAGTTCTACTCAGTTTATTGCCAAATTGTAGAAAAAACACCTGCGCGAATTTTTTTTTCCCGAATCCCGAACGCTGACTCCACCCCACCTGTTCGAACAAATAGGGTAACATAGTCTTCTCAGTGTCGTCTTATGTGTCGAAATAAGCGAGGTAAATAGTAAAACCTTGAATTCCAATGCCGACATTGTTGTCAAGTGAACCTTGTCCATTTCAGTAACAGGTATAATAGAATTACACTCACTTAATGTAGCATCTTTTCTCGTTTTCGTTAGGCATAGTCAAAAGACAGGAATTTGGCACTGATTATGTAAGCCGATCTTTCTTGTTTGGAAAACTGGTTTATCACAATCTTTTTCAGCTTGCTCTAATACACTATCCAGCTAAACTTAGACTTAAATTATACCTAAACTATACTTAAACTATTGTCTATTTCCCTGAGATAAGGTATTATGATTACGCTCCGGCATTCTTCTGGTGATTGGATCTCTGAGATGAGGCATTATGATTACTTGCATTATTTACATTATTCGGACTGTTATCCTCATCTTCATTGCCATATTCACAACGTTTCGGCAGTTGTAATCTCTGGCCTTCTTCTGTGATTGGATCTCTGAGATGAGGTATTATGATTACTTGCGTTATTTACTTAATTCGAACTGTTATCCTCATCTTCATTGCCATATTCACAACGTTTCGGCCGTTTTACACCCAGGCCTTCTTCAGGTGATTGGAATTTCGAACCGAACCGTTTATTTCGTCCACCGTGGTAGATTCTTCTAGTTCCACGTGCCATGCCTCTTCCGGATGTCTCAGTTATTTTCCTTTAACCCAACTCTCCAATAACCTCTGTGTCACTTGCTTTCAATATCTCCTCTGAATGTCATATTCTCCAAGCCTGCTTTCCTCGTGTATCCTAGAAATTTCAATTGTCTGTTTTCTGATTCGAAGTATAAGTGTCCTTTTTTCTGTTTCCATTTTCCTGAAAGCTTAGTCTTTATTTTCTTCTTTAGTTCTTTCTATTCTCAGCATCCTTCTGTAGAAACATGTTTTCGTTGTTTCAAGTCTCTTCATCAACTGGGGGGGGGGTGATTGTCCAGTATTGACGACCATTGAGGAGGACTGATATAACATAACAGTTCAGCACTCTTTTTGTTTCTAACGACATTTTCCTGTTTCAAATAGTTTGCTTAGCTTTTGGGTAACATCTTTTGCTAAATACTAGTATATAAATATACTATTTTAGCCATGTAAAAAAAATGACGATATATGTTATTAAATGCTTACACTTCGTAGAAACTTTACACATATGATTCTTCAAATATATTTTTCTCTTTATTATTTTAACCCATTAACGGCCACCGCTCCATTGCTTTTTTTTTTTTTTTTTTTTTTTTGCAGTAATAGGTTACAGATAAGAACCTATTATTAATGTAGGGGTTTTGTAGGCCGTTAAGGGGGAACAATATTACGTAACAGTTCAGCACTCGTTTCTTTGTTTCTTATACAATTTTCCTTTTTCTTAATACTTTGCTTAGCTTTTGGAAGCCATCTTTCACTATTCCAATACAACTTCGGATTTCGGTGTCACGTTTTCCGTCTTTTGTCAAAACTCTTTTTACATAATTAAATATATCCACTGGCTTGATTTTGGTGTCTACAATTCTGAGTTCGTATCCTTTGGCTGTTCATTTTGCCGACACCCGTATGAACGCTTTTCATGGCTGCAGCGTATGCGTTTCATAGTTTTACTTCTCCTACACTGGTTGCCAGCCATGGCTAAAGAGCATGGTCTGGTTTGTTAATTAACCTGCAGCTGGCGGTGGGGACAAGAGATGTCCAAGAATATTAGCGCGAAAATGAGATCGACTGGAATTCGAAATCGGTTCGCTGATGTCTCGTTTCGAACCGCTATGACACTAGCCCCGCATCAGAATGCAAAAAGAGTCGGGGAGAGGGAAATCTGTGGATGAAACAAAGATAAACTCCAAAATGATGCAGACAGAAAAGGAAAAAAAAAAAAAGAAAAGGACTGAAACAAGAAAAGAGCGAAGAAACAAAACATACAGAATAACAGATTTTTTTTTTTTTTTGTGGGAATAAAGAAAGACATTTTTTAAAATATAAGAGAAAGGTGAAAGTTTAAAAACAAGACGGGTCAAAAAAAAATGATGAAAGAAGGGAAAAAAATAATAATTAAAATTCAAAAAGCAAGAATAATGAAAAAACCGCGCTAAAAAACGCTCGAAAATATTTCCTTTGTAAAAAGGAAATATTCATAGAATAAGAAACAAGAAGAAGAAAAAAAAAGAACGAAGAATAAAAGAATGAAAGAATGAAAGAATACATTCCTAAAGATTTAGAATGAAAGGGAAGAATACCTCCTGTGGTTTCCTCAGATGAAACTGTACCATTGAATGGGGATAATAAAAGTCATCAGAACGAAAAGTCATTTATTGGCGACGTGACTTCTTTTTAAAACAACTTTGAAAAGGGCAAACGATAGAAGAAGAAAAAAGATAGCTACAGTCATAATAAAAAAGGAACCACTGAACTGTAGGCCTTTAACCAAACATCAAATTCGTTTTAGACATTCACAAAATTCAAGCAGCTGAAAATTAATTTTGGATACGAAGCAGAGCCAGACTTAGAAAAACGATAAATATCATTTGCTTTTAATTAATAAAGACAACAGCAAAATTTGACAGTTTCCGGACTGAAAATGACGATAAAGTATAAAATTTATTCATTTTATTTATTTATTTATTTTTTGTTTAATTTCAAAATCAAGAAACCGACAGCTCAATATGATCTTATTCTGTTTAAGAATTGACATCTTAAAATGTATTTAGAAGATGCGTTAACGATTGTACACTTAGTGTAACGGATAACAACGCGGAAAGGTGGAATCGAAGAACGAAGTTCAAATCTGGGCTAGTCTGTTGCATTTCCTTTCGCATAACTTCCCTTGAAAAAAACACAAACTTGAATCCATCTCTCCCCCTCCTCAAAGCTATGGATTAATTAGCAGGGTAGATTAGAATCTCTAGTCTGAGTTGGCAACCTATTGAAGACAAGGAAAACACTTTAACGGGAATGCACAGCAATTCGTATATAATAAAGGAATGTGTGGAGAGTCATGATCGCCTATGACCTAAAGATATAGATGCGTTGGTCTAAAGGTTAACACAAAAGAGAGACTCAGGGAACCGTACTCGAATTGCAGCTGGAGAAGTTTATATTCATTTCGAACAAATGATTCTGGGAAGGTTACGGAACTAGATATTGTTCTCTCAAGTATTTTTCTCAGAGATATTTTTCCTCCATAATGGGTTAGACAAGAGGTTCCCAAATTTGTTATTTGTAAAATTCTGGTGCCCCTCTGAAATTTATTTGGCATTGAAAAATATTGCGCCATCCGTGATTGCATCACATTTTCATCACGCCCAGACACTATTGTCTCAACTGATGATTAGTTGTCCCACAGTCATTTTCTGCGATGGACGTTACTCCAAGGAAACGTACGAAAATTGTAACGCCTCCCAACGAGGGATATATGTGGCGCAAGGCCGAGTTTAACGTGGATCATCCGAGCCCGTAGGCTTGACCAAAAAATCCCCGTAGAACCCACATAAACGGATTCGGGTCTGTCTACCTCCCCGGACGAAACTCTACCCTTCGACACAGCCTCGTCCGGGTTCCTCTCTGCCAAATGCAGAGAGTTAGACAGGAGCTCGAATTGCAGCTGGAGAAGTTTATATTCATTTCGAACAAATCATCCTGGGAAGGATACGAATCAAGATATTGTTCCCTCAAGTATTTTCCCAGAGATATTTTTCCTAAGTAATGGGTTAGATGAGTGGTTCCCAAATTTGGTATTTCTAAAATTCTGGTGCCCCTCTGAGATTTATTTGGCCTTGAAAAATATTGCGCCATCCGTGATTGCATCACATTTTCATCACGCCCAGACACTATTGTCTCAACTGATGATTAGTTGTCCTACAGTCCATGTTTGCGATGGACGTTACTCTAAGGAAGCGTACGAAAATTGTAACACCTCCTCACGAGGGATATATGTGGCACAAGGCCGAGTTTAACGTGGGTCATCCGAGCTCGTAGGCTCCGCCAAAAAATCCCTGTAGAACCCACATAAATGGGTTAGGGTCTGTCTACCTCCTCGGACGAAACTCTGCCCTTCGGCACAGCCTCGTCCGGGTTCCTCTCTGCCAAATGCAGAGAGTTGGACAGGAGCTGCGAACAGCTCCAGTAGATCAGTTTAGATCATTGTTCCCTGTCTCACTTGTTTACGACTCGGTGGTAAACGTTTGCATTTTATGCCTATAATGTCGATCTGTAATTTTGGAGTTTAGGTACTATGAGCAGGGGTCGGCCACCTACGGCACGCGTGCCACACGTGGCACGCCAAGCAATTTCCAATGGCACGCAGCCGCAAATGACTTCACGAAGTCGGAACCAATAACTACTACAACGCAAAGAAGCTATTTAACTGTTTTAATTTTAATATATACTAAATATATATACTATATATTACTATATAAAATATATTGTATTGACTTGTATAAAAATACGTATGCTGTTGGCACACTGAATGATTTTAAAACAAGTCGGCTTATAGTAAAAAGGTTGTTCGACTCCTGCTCTAAACTAGAAAACAAAATAAAATATAAAACGGTTTATTTCTATTAATGTGGTTTACATATTATTGTATATATTACTATATAAAATATATTGTAGAACCGGTATATCGACCCTGACTTGTATAAAAATACGTATACCGTCGGTACACAATGTATGATTTTAAAACCCTAAGCCGGCTCATAATAAAAAGGTTGCCGACTCCTGTTCTAAACTACAAAACAAAATAAAATATAAAACTATTTCTTTCTATTAATGTGGTTTACAGATTATTATATATATTACTGCATAAAATATATTGTAGAACAGGTATATCGACCTTGACTTGTATAAATATACGTATGCTGTTGGCACACTGAATGATTTTAAAACCCTAAGTCGGCTTATAGTAAAAAGGTTGCTGACTCCTGCTCTAAACTGCAAAACAAAATATACCGACCCCTACACTAGTCTAGTAAGACAATTTTCTGTATTGAATTTAGGGCCTTAAACCTAACCTGCTTGTATGATTAACTGCTACTGCTACCTGTCAAAATATGAGAGCAGCAGTTACATCACTAATCATCAGTAAGGTTAGGTTCAAGGCTACGGGGACAATCTATACCCTGCAGATGGATATACATCTGAAGAAGTCCGGCGGCGATAACGGCCGAAACGTTGTGATAAAAAGAACAAAGATGGTCCGAATATAAATAATGTAAATAACGATAACCAGAAATTCAGACAAAAATTAAATATGGTTATTATATATTTTTTAACAAATCTCGAACATTTATTTATTCGGCAGCCATTTTTTTCTGAATTCCTTTCTCTCTAGTTTGACAAGACGAAAAGAAATGTAACTTTCGCTGTTTTACTGACTGGTAACTTAAATGGCTACTGTTTGTTTAATGACCATTCCGTGCCGCAAAAGTGTTTCAAAGTCCAAATATATGAGGAGATATTTTTAAAGCGAGTTTCCAATGTAAATAATGGAACTTTGACAAAGACAAAAAAAAAATCAAATTCAAATATAGAACCTTAGTAACAGATAGGCTATTTTCTAAAAGTATTGCATATTCTGTACGAACATGCTCACCCATGCTGTCCAAAATTCTTACTATAAGTAAAAGGTATCGATATTTCTTAGATGTGTTATTGTAACTATTTACACCATTTACATTGTTCGGACTGTTGTCCTTATCTTTATTGTCATATTCACAACGTTTCGGCCGTTGTACGCTCCGGTCTTCTTCCGGAGATATACGTTGAAATTTCGATACGAACCCTTTATTTCGTCCATTGAGGTATATCATTGTAGTTTCACATGCCATGCCTTTTATCCAGTATATACATATATATATATATATATATATATATATATATATATATATATATATATATATATTATGCAAAACTAGGTAATCCGTATGGGTAGACCCAAGGAGGATGATATCCGGAGAGCTCAATGTAAATTCAGAGCAAATATGTTTGAATAAAAACAGATCACTTTAAGGTTCCATGTAATAAGTTATTTCACCACAACCCCTTTAACAGGGCTCTGGATCATCAGACTTTACTTCCAAAGGTTGAAATCAAAAATGAAAAGAAATTCACACATTTTTGACGGACCGCACCAAGCGTATGTAAAATTAACGAAGTGAGAAAGTGAGGTGGGAGAGAAGACATGAGGGAGTTAGATGTACCATTTTCAATTCCTTATCCTTAACCCCACTCTGTGTAGGCTAGACGCCGCTTAACTTAACGCATGCTATCTAGATATAGATGGGTAAGGGGTGAGGCAGAAGGCCGACTTAAAGGTGGAAGATACAGTTAAGAATAAAATAATAAATCAGGATTCACTCAAATTCTTAGATGCTGTTATTTCGCATTACTTTAAAGGATATCTCTGGGGGTTAGAATTTGATATAAATCTAAATGTCTAAAAAAAATCTATGAAGAATTTAATTTGAAGTTTGTTGGAGTTTTGGGTATTTTCTATGAAATAGTCGATTGGAAAAATCATAGAAAGTACATTGAAAGAATAATCCATTTTATATCTAGTCATCCTTTTTATTTTTTAAACTTTTTTCTTATAGCTTGTTAAGTTGACATCTATTCGTTTGATTCTTGTTCATAAATTAAATTCGTGGCTGTTTTTAGATACCTAATTATCAAGGTTTATTCCAATTCGAATAATTTTATCATCAATAATGATTATAGAGTAATATATTTCAATTTAAATTAAATTATTAATTTAAAAATTTACTTCCCTATTATTTAAACTCACTTCCAGTTGGAGAGTCCTAGAGGAGAAATTCGGATAAAACACTACTAAGAGAAAATTAGGACCTTCTTTTACGATGCATACACATACACACCTCTACACATATCCTAACCTCTATGAATATCTACATCCCTATATCTCCTTATATACCTGTGAATCCGTATATACACATGCACACATATCTACACATAAACTATATGTATATTCCCATATCTACACATATACACCTATAGAAAAATACATACACACATATCTACACGCATATCCACACATACACATATACTTATATATATATATACATCCACACACATAAAGCTATATGTAAATCCATATCCATATACACATACACACACAAATGCCCATATGTACATCCATACATATGCACATATATACGCATACACATACACATATCCACATATAAACATACACACACACATATATATATATACACGCACACCCACACATACATCTATACATATATATATACACACACACATGTATATATATATATATATATATATATATATATATATATATACATACGCATACATATACATACACATGTCCACACATACACCCACTTATGCCTGCATTCAAAGACCATATCAATATGTAATTACATTATAAATACACAAAATCGTATAATTTACACATATATTACTCGTTATCCTATATCTATGGCAAGACATATAAGGACCCATCTAGTTATACACATTCACACTCACAAAAAAAGCGCTTGTATGCCTCTCTTTCCATATAAACGCATATACATGTACACATCAAAAAGTATATCAGTGTTCAAGTGCAATACCATAGACATACATACAGTCATGTGTTCGCGCTCATGCGTGCATAGCAATATTTCCAACAGCAAAAAGACCAAAGGTCATTCAATATTGTTCTTCCTATTTTTCAATGTATTTAGTTAGGTTTAGGTTGTTCTTGTGTCTGCATTTAAAAACTAGTTTTTCCCCAAAGAGAAGGTTGAGGAGAGAAAGATATACATAGGAATATCGGCGGGAAATTGGAAACACCGACTGTACAACCATCGCCAATCCTTCAAAAATAAATGTAAAAAGAACCAAACGGCATTGTCAAAACATTATTGGGATTTGTTGGAGGGTGGCCTAACCCCACAAATAAAGTGGAAAATAATATCGAGAGCCAGAACTCAAAAACATTTCAGAGACAGATGCGACTTATGCATGAAAGAGAAAATCCTTATAATCAAACATAAAGATCCAGACTTATTGCTAAATAGACACAATGAACTAGTGTGTGTGTGTGTGTGTGTGTGTGTGTGTGTGTGTGTGTGTGTATAAAGTGAGGAAAGGAGAGATATGTCGGCCTTCAGATTTTCATCCTGAAACAAAAATTAGCTTCCAAAATGCAATTCTACATTGACCTCTTAGATTGTCCGCGTGTCATGCGCAAAGGAGAGCTAGACATACTTGGTGGTGACCAAATCCTCGCCAATATGAGAAATTTGAACCCTGTAATGCATGATACGATGGAAACGTCAGACTTTGTGAAATATAAATGTCATACAAGGGAAAGTGGAATCATGCCTTCTCTAGAGACATTAATACAGATAGAAAATCGTCTACTTAACCAGAATTTAAACTCGATTCGCCAGTTTCATGTGCTATCATATTAACAGAGATGCCAACACTTTACCCGCAATGTTATCTGGATAGATAGATAGATAGATAGATAGATAGATAGATAGATAGATAGATAGATAGATATGAACAGACTGCGACAGCTACATAGATAGATATGAACAGACTGCGATAGATAGATAGATAGATAGATAGATAGATAGATAGAAAAAAAGAAAGAAAAATTGATAGATAATGATCAGCATTAGATAGATAATGATCAGAATTTGATAGATAGATAGATAGATAGATAGATAGATAGATAGATATGAACAGACTGCGATAGATAGATAGATAGATAGATAGATAGATATGAACAGACTGCGAAAGCTAGATAGATAGATATGAAGAGACTGCGATAGATAGATAGATAGATAGATAGATAGATAGATAGATAATGATCAGCATTAGATAGATAGATAATGATCAGAATTTGATAGATAGATAGATAGATAGATAGATAGAAACGCTTTTTTACAGACACTAAAACCACTTTTAAATCCTTGGATGTGAAGAACACTTTTTTCCCCTTCTCCGCAGCAACTTAATTGAAACTCTGAGTTCCACCTCCGTCTCAGAGTCATTAATCTTTTAATAACCACTCTATTCTTTTCACTTCACACCCCACAGAAGAATTTTCCTGTCCATACTCCTCCGAGAAGTTAGACGTTTTAGGTGACCCCTCATTTATCAAGCTTGGGACCTGACGACGTTGCAGTCAAGGCCCAAAAGTAATGGTCACTTTTTTCTCACACAAATAATCACCTAAAAGCAAACATTTAAGCCGAGAAGATTTGAGAAACTTAGAAAAAAAAATATAATCATATATATTTTTTGGTTGTAGGAGGAAAAAAAAGCGAAAAGAAAATTCTTAGAAAATATCGAATTGGAGGCTAGGTATTTTCTAAAATAGTGAGTTAAAACTCACTGTTGTTAGAGAGTAATGCTTATATTCTGAGTTCAATCCTCTCAAAGGATAGCTTTAATTTTTACCTGATGTTTCAAATGTTTCGTAAAAACAGTTCATATTTTTCGAGACTTTATTCATTTAATATTTTTTGTTAATATATTTATTGATATCTTGCCACATCAATGGCTAGGTTGAAATAAAGAAAAGAATGAATAGATCACACATGATGAGGAAGGAGGGCTTAGAAAACTTGACCCTCAGAAGGTATATCGAGAGTAGGAGATCTAGGGAAAGATGGCGGGTAACCTACCTGACGAGCTAGTGTGAATAGATAGAGGAACAGGGACGGGAGGTTTGGCAAAAGGAAAGTCACTCCAAAGAAACGCAAGGGAAGTTATGGAGATCCATGATCGGCTCTGTTCTGAAGGGCCATGACACATAAAAGAAGAATATTTATACCTGGCTCTTTTTTCAGGCGAGTGCATTGGCTTAAATTGCAGCGATAACTGGCTTCTCGAATTGTTGTGGATTCCGGGATGAAATCCGGTCTCAAAATGAATGACAAACGCAGGAATGAAATATAGCAAATAAATATTTTGGCGTAATAATACAAATGGTAATACGGTTAGTAGATCCAGAAATGCGGTTAGTAGCAATAATAATATATATCTATACAGTCTGGGAAATTCAGTATCGAAATAATGACTTCCTTCTGAGTCTACGTGCTCGCAACTGTGACTCCTACAAAGTGGTTACCTCACACTCACTCTCTCACTGTATCACTTCCTCACTCCCGGGTATTCACCGGCGAGTCCACTTTGTATGAAAAGGGGTGGACCCCTTAACACTAATCTTGAAAATTTAATTATCTGGGAAGTATTCTAACAGGGGACGGTAAGTGCGAAGCTGAGATCCGAAGTTTTATTGAGATGGCCAAGGACGCATTCCAAAAGCTAGGCAGAGTATTACGAGACAGGAGGATTTCGTTGGCAACAAAGAAAAGAGTATTGAACTGCTAGTGATATCTGTTCTTCTTTACGCCATCGAATGTTGAACGGTCTCCTTAAAGACGAAGAAGAGAAGGAAGCGTAGGTATGGTTCTACAGAAGGATGCTAAGGATATTACTGACCGACCATTTGAAGTGGATACCAACAAGGATCAAGTTTATACTTAACATCAGGAAGAAGCAGCTGAAATTTCTGGAACATGTAATGAGAAAGAAGGCTTGGAGAATCTGGTACTAACATGAAGGATAGAGGGAAAAACAGACAAAGGAAAACAACATATGATATACTTAGCGGGTTTAAGCAAGTGGATGATAGAACAAGGTCTGAGAGAAACAGCGAAAGGACAAAACGTATTGTAAACTCTAAAGGATAGGAGGAAGCGGAGAGCCATGATCGCCTACGTCCTGAATGGACATAGCACATAAAAGAAGAAGTCTTAAGTGGCAACCAATCTAAGAGAAGAAAATTCTGAAATCCAAATCGTGGGTACGCAACTGGAAATCATTCCACTATCTTTCCTTACAACGTATGTCAATTTACCGATAAAATGAGGGTGCTGTGAAGAATCATGATCGCCCACGTCCTCATAGGACATGGTATTTTTCAAAAAAAATTTCTTATATCTAGCCTTTGTCCAAAGAGAGTCCTGCTCTACGTTTGATGGAACTGGATGAATGGTAACTACTCTATGATTCCCCAGAAAAATAAACGTTCGCCTCGTATGATTATTACTCGTGGGGAGGCGCGAATAAATGAAAAGTGTGGAGCAGTCTTTACCTTCAAGTTGACACGAGTATCTGTTACTGCTATGATTAGAGGGAAATGTTACTGCTTAACTTTGTACTCACGCCTTTTGTCATACACGGTTTCATAAAAAAAAAAAAAAAACAACTATCGCGTCTGGTGCTATAGAAAGAAAACTACAACATATAACAATTCGTGATTTAATCTCCTTCGAATTAGTCCCCTTCTGAAACCACACTTTATCCAGCGTTGTTGACATTAATGGAAGCATACCTGGATCTCGTATTTTGGGATAGTAAACAGCTGGCTAGTCAAATTCTTCTTGTGGATTTCCCCCACCGTTTTGAAATCTCGTTTCCTTTTTTTAATTTTTGACGAGGAAAATGTCGCAAGAGGCGAGATCTGGGGAATATGGTGGATACTGGACCTGGGAAATGTTGTGCATGGCCAAAAGAGCTGCTGAACAAGCCATGGTCACAGTTGGAACCTCTGTAGCGTGATGAAACGACCACACTCTACACACTTTCCTTTCAAGCATTGCTACAAACATCTGAAGTGTGCGAGAAAGTTATAATTTAGTGTCCATGTGGGACAGAGTTCAACGTCAGTACGGATCAAGGGGCTTCACTCTGCGAACGTTACCATAGCAAAAGAACCATTCCATTTCTTTTATCAGATTTCGTATTCTTCGGATATTGTACGTTAGGATTATTATTGATCCCAGTCTTTACAGAATTCTATTAATAAAAACAGATGTCCATCTATGTTTGAAAAAGCTTGGCGTGTATTAATCACAGGGCAAAAGGTAATAGAGTGCGATATTTTGGCATGAAAAGCATGTTAAGTCAGTGACGATGGCTAAGATAAAATCAAAAACAAAATTTCTTTGAGTTGGTTAATAATTATTAATATGACTAATGTAACTGTGTCGTCAAGAATGGCGGCATTTGTTAGAAAGTTTTAATAGTGAGATGCAATGAAGCCAAAGTCTTGAAACAATGTATTGCGATTCTTCTGTGATGTCAACCAACACTCGTTGTCACTTTTGGGATGCAAACGAATACTCGTTGTCACTTCCGTAGTGCTCGTTCTAGCAGAGACTCTATTATTGCAGATACAACTCTAGTAATGCCGTTGAACAATATTTGTGTCAGACGCCTTCGAATGTCACTCGCACTAATAGCACTTGCTCGATAACACTCGATCAAATAGTAATAGTATAGTGATCCGAATAGAGGCATAGTATAGTGAATAGAGTAGAGAATAGAGGTCAGTATAGTAATATAGGATAGAATAGAAATGACGATCCGAATAGTAATAGAGGATAGACTAGAAATGATTCGAATAGTAATAGAGGATAGAATAGAAATGACAATCCGAATAGTAATAGAGGATAGACTAGAAATGACGATCCGAATAGTAATAGAGCATAGAATAGAAATGACGATCCGAATAGTAATAGAGGATAGAATAAAAATGACGATTCGAATAGTAATAGAGGATAGAATAAAAATGACGATCCGAATAGTAATAGAGGATAGCCTAGAAATGTCGATCTGAATAGTAATAAAGGATAGACTAGAAATCAAGATCATTTAGACGTCACGCGACTTCCTATATATGCGTTTCCTCTATGGCCATGTGATCTACTTAATTCAATAATGGGATCGCCTATGTTTGCTCACTAGCGATCTATGTTCAAACTCAAGTGTCGGCAGCGACCTTTTATTCCTATAGAACAGATTCAATAAACCGAAGATAAAAAGTTCTCAACTAAAATAGAATCCAACGAACCGTTTAAATTAAACCTTTGCCTTTATATTTTGTAGAAGTTTAGTGGTATCTAGGATTCACTGATTACCCCTGGCATTATATAAATCGCCTTTTTTCAGTTTTAAAATATTTTTCAGTATATTGTATAGAAAAGAATTGGCAGTGCACTTACTTATATATTATATATAATAACTCTGTCAGCCATGCTTGCATTAATTCCTGACCACTGATTAACCCTTACTTCTTGGCTTACAATGCATTTCTATAATAAACACTATTCTATCAGTAATGCTCGCATTAATTCCTGATCATTCACAATCTCGTTCTTTTTCATTTTCAATGGAAAACATACTGGGGGCCAAAACTTGTTGAAATAAACTTTTTGGTAAAATAATTGCAAAATTTTATATTTAATAATAACATTTTCTTTTTTTTTCTGTTTGTTGTTATAGTAAGGTACCGGCGTCGTCAAAAATGGCGGCAATTGTTAGAAAGTTTTAATAGTGAGATGCAATGAAACAAAAGAAGTCTTGAAACAATTTATTGAGATTCAATAAGGCAGAGATAAAAGATTCACAACCAAAATGAACCGTTTAAATTAATCCGTTCCGTTTATATTTTGAAAAAAAGTTCAATAGTATCTATGATTCATTGATCTAAAATTTTGTGTTTAATAGAACAGTGAAATGGAAATATCTTTCGGAAGAAAAAGATTAGCAATAGAATGATAAAGATTGCGACGACAAAGCCTATCTCAACACTAAGCAAGAAAATAGACAAGAGTATCTGAGTGCCTCACATAAAAGGCTTGAACAAATAAGACTGCAATCTAAGAAATGTAGGAATGAAGGAACTGGTTAACTGAACGGTTCATTTTGCTTGGAAACTAATTCCGTCTTAATGCAAATAAATATTTTATTTGTATAGATTATTAAAACGAGTAAAGGAAGTAATCACACATAAATTTATTAATTTAATTTGATTTACCTCCCTTCCCTTACAGATGGGACAGGAAATATATAAATAAATACACATTAATAATTATTATATGGTTTGATTTATGATTTGATTATAATTATATTGTATTTTAGCAGCAGTCGGTAGAGAAAATCTCAAAAGATTTTATTGAAAATACAACAATAGAAGCAAACATATTAGTGGAAATTAAATTTTTAAATGTCTATCTTTGGAAAAAAAAGTAATTTTCTTCTGGGGCTGCAAAACTTGCAGGATGTTGAAATGTGCAATCTAAGAGGGATATTTTTTTTTTAAAGACTGTAAAGCAACTTATAAAATTATAAAATGAAATTAATCGTTTCCAGTTACTTGGGGATATTTTCCCGTGTTTCCATTAAGATAAAACCCCTAAAAATTGTAAATGATGCTATTTATGGTGTCTAGCTCAGGCACATAATTCTTTAAAGAGGTTAGATGCCATATCACCTTTGTAGTGGCCAATTCACTTGCTCTATTTTTAACACTGGAATTTAAGATAATTTTTTTTCACAAATCGACAATTTCTTCATATGGCTTTAACATTTTTTGATGCAAAATTTCTCTCAGCATTTTTGTCAAATAAGAATCGAAGGACATTTTTTTTTTACCATTTACACATGGTACCCCATTGCGAAAAAAGAAGCCGGTCAATTATTTGCTGAAAAATCCTCGGGTGGTCGAGCATAGTGAAACAGACGCTGAATAAAGTTAATATCTAATATATATATATATATATATATATATATATATATATATATATATATATATATATATATATATATAAGCAAATATATGGATATAGATCCGACAGTATGAAGAAAAATATACGGAAAAAACAAACAAAAATCCTTATATGCAATTATGCTGTTTTAATGTTAATATGTCAACGTCGGACGTTTCGGTCTAATAAACCATCTTCAGGATATATTCATAAAACTTTCAGTTATCTGTTTGGATAAGTCTTGTTCTTATGTCCATCGTCTTTGTCATGTTCAATTGATAATGTTAATTATATTTTATGACAAGTGTTTTTTTTAAGAAACCTTTACAGACATGTTACAGCTGTTGAATATTGTTGTAGCATACCAACGGACGATAATGGGTATGCCTCCATTCACATAAATACAGTAGTAAATACTGTATGTTGGTCTGCAGTTGGAGATTCGACTCCAGCTGTGCTGGTCACTCTCTCTACCTCCGGGCACAGAAGATCCCTAGACGAGTCTATGTCGAAGGGCAGAGTAACGTCTCGGGAAGCACCTACCCGATCCCATTTTTTAAGGAGTCTACAAGGAATTTCTGGCCGAGTCTACGCTTTCTGATACCCCACATTAAATTCGGCCTTGTGCCACATCTGACTGCGTGGGGCTGTTGGTAGATATTCGGCAGTTGGAGATTCATTGTAGAATTTACTTGACTCACTCCTAGCAGTTGATTACTTCTTCTATGCGCCGCAAACGAATCTTATATGTGTTGTTCTTGTCCTAAGTATTATCGTTCATTACCAATCTTCGTTTGACTATTCCATTCAGTAACCTTCTCTAGGTTACAATACAGAGAGTAAGAGCAACAGTAAAGAGGGGCGTTTGAGAAAAGGATAAAGAGAAGGATGGTGATCAGGACCAAAGCATCAGAAGATGTCGATTGACAGGACATTTGAATATTTGAAGATTATAGCTATCAGGGAAGCAAGTAAGAGGAAGGGAGTTCCACTGTTTGGAAGTGCAAGAGAAGCTGCTGGAGTAGAAGAGATGGCTATATTTAACCGTTTCAACAATGAAAGGGTGGGACCGAGATGCCAACCTAGTAGCACGTTAAAATATAGGCAGTTTGGGAAGCAGTGAAAATAGCTCGTCAGGGCAGTTGACATGAAAATATTTGTAAAAAAGACAGAAGCTACATTACGTCTGTGAGAAAGTGACTGTAGGCTTGATGCCAGATCAGGATATATCACACTGCATATCCGTCTCTGGATTTTGCCGAGGACCTCGATATGAGCAGCAAGGGGCAGGGACCAGACCATATATGACACCAGTATGCAATACAAGGGTGGATGATGTAGAAGATCTATTCACAGACCACCATGTCGCCTAAACCATCGATATAATCTGTAACTCTGCCTATAAACATAATTCGAATCCACTTCCATCCATCAAACCTAATATTCTCAGAAAATTACTGCACGTTTACAAAAGTAAATCCCTTCCTACGACCATAATTGCAATATTTATATTCAAACTGACTGCGTTAGCATGGGAAATCAACTTGGGCCCTGTTTCTCTAATTACTATATATCTCACGTCGAAAAAACAAAACTATTTGAAAAAGTCACAAAACTTAAAATATATTACCGCTATGTAGATGATTTGTTTATTTTAGCTGAAGATAAAAATAAATAAAAAAAATCTCAACACTACATTCGAAAAAATTCTGTCATTAACTACGAATTTAGTCAGAAAATCAACTCCATTCTAAAACGATCTTCCAGACTTTAGTAATGTTGTGACCAAATAATTTTTTCGGCCGTAGTTCATGTTTGTTGCTCTTTCTTTTTTTACAACCTTTTTCCCTCGAAATTTGAGGGTTTTTCGAAACGAGTCTAGTTATCTATATTTGTATATATATATATATATATATATATATATATATATATATATATATATATATATATATATATATGTTGTGACCAAGTAATTGGTTAAGAAATAACAAAACAAGAGATTGCAGATAAATAGTGTATTGAACAGTAAATACAACGGAAGAGTATTACACGTGTGTGTCGGTTGACCAGCGTTCGGTCTATATCACTATTCCCCCGTGGGTTACTTTTCCTATTAACTTTATAGTAAGTGGAAGAGTCCAAAATAGCATCATTGGAGGGATGACGCCGCAACAAGTAATAACACATTCACCACTTCGTTATGCAAATAAATCTATAAGTAGAAACTAGATTTTATGGACAAATAATCAGTTAATATGAAATAGATATCATTAAAAAAATCCTTAAGGGAGCGCACGAGAATTCATTCTCACGTTCATTATTTTTTAAACAACTCAACAACGCCAAACAGATGTTAGTTAATAACAGTTTATCGGACTACCTCATAGATAACCAAATTAAATTATTTCTTTCTAAAATAAGCAAAAACAACGTAAAGATAAAAGGAAAAATATCAAGATTTTCTATAAAGATCAAAGACACATTGAGTATAAGCAGGGTGAATTTGGCCTTAGAAAAACATTATTAAGAAATGCGCAACACCAATCGCGACTAGAACAAGAAAATTAAGTTATCTATTATAAATAAAGATAAAACAGCTAATCTTAACGTCAAAAATAACAACTGACTTACAAGATCCGAATTACAGAGGAGCAATATTATTTGTGGATTTCCAAACCCATTAAGGAACTGTGTCGCTGACCAAATTAACTCCATGAATCGAACACAGCTCTCTGACTGATGTTTTCATAAACAAAATTCATGCAGTGGAGGTCTACTCGGTAACCAATACATACATACACATACACACACATAAGCACAGATAGATAGATAGATAGATAGATAGATAGATAGATAGATATAAACATACTGACATAGATAGATAGATATAAATGGACTGAGACAAATCGGTAAATATGAACAGACTGAGATAGATAGATAGATAGATAGATAGATAGATAGATAGATAGATAGATGTGAAAAGGAAGAGAGATGTAGAGAAAAGGACTGACAGAAGAATAGAAAGAAGACTCGCTATGCAGATATGAAAAAAAAAAGAAAACAAAACAAGTATACATAGATATGAAAAGAAATAAAGATAGATAGATAGATAGATAGATAGATAGATAGATAGATAGATAGATAGATCAGGAAGAGAGGGCCCTAGATAGATAGATAGATAGATAGATAGATAGATAGATAGATAGATAGATAAATAGATAGATAGATAGATAGATAGATAGATAGATAGATAGATAGATGTGTGTGTGTGTGTGTGTGTGTGTGTGTTAGATAATTTCTATATTGTCTATTTCTGTACGTGCATTTTGATGGCTGCCATTGTGTACGTGAAAGCGAGTTTCTTATGTCGGCATTTGGGGCTTCAGTCTGACATTTGCTGACCAGGTGATAGCATCAATCGAAAAGTATCGCAGACATCGATTAGTTTATTGATTGAAAGTTGGGCGTAGGTTAAAGAAAAGAGAATCTTCGATTGAAAAAGAAGGAGATAATTTAAAAAATAAAAAAATAAAAAAAAGAGGCGGGAAAGGGGACCGAATAGGATGGTATCAAGAAATCCTCAACTGGAAGAAGTGAAGCGCCGAGAAAAATAATCCATCACCTTTTGGAACCCGGACGTAAAGTACATGTTGTTTTCCTCCTGTTACTCTTAAGAACAATATGCACTGTGAGTGTTGTATTCTCGAAGTATTCTTTCTTCATCTGATGTCCCCGAAAATTCAGTTCTCTATTTCTAATAGCAGCAGTTTCCTTGAAGTTACTACATTCAATGTCATTACTTCCTTTCTCAGTAGCTTCCGGCATGTTATACGTCCCGTCCGCCCCATGACTGAGATAGATATAAATAGACAGATCGGTAAATATGAACAGACTGAGATAGATAGATAGATAGATAGATAGATAGATAGATAGATAGATAGATAGATAGGAAGGAAGGAAGGAAAAGGAAGAGGGATGTAGAGAAAAGGACTGACAGATGAATAGAAAGAGGACTCGCTGTGGTGATATGAAAAACTTTTTACGTCAGGGGACAGTAAAATCATATATATATATATATATATATATATATATATATATATATATATATATATATATATATATGGCCGAAGCGGTTTGAACAATGAAGCCCGGTTTCGAATCTCACCATCAAGGAGACTTCCTGATGTCATCGCTCTGGAGTGGGGACGAACCCAGCGGGCGGCATCTTTGCAAAGTGCATGAAAATCATACCACGTGTTGACCCAAGACTTGTGAATGAATGAAATTGGGTAGAAGGAACACTTGGGGTCTGTCGATAGCTGTGCTAGCACGAAGTTACAAGTCATCGTGACCGAGGATTTGAGCATGCTGGTCTTGATGGTTGATCACGCTAGATAACACGCTCTCTCACAGAAACTGTAACTAAGGTCTGCTCAGCATAGCTGCAGTATAAACCACATAGTTGGTTCTGCGGTTGTTGAACAAACAGAAATGTGCCTGAGCGAGAGTCTGCAATAAGGATTAGCTACCCACCCTAGTAGACGGGTATCTTCGGTCAGCTAGTATATATATATGTGTGTGTGTGTGTGTGTGTGTGTGTGTGTGTGTGTGTTTAGATGTATGTATGTTGCGTATATTTTGCCAGCATGTTTTCATTAAGACACGAATAATTAAATAATTTAGACAAGTTTTGTCTATTTATTGTTAATAGGATCCTCTCGTAATTACGGACAAGTTTCTTTGTATCCTTATTAAAGGAAGAAAGAAAATTACCATGTTGATGTATATTCATTTTATTCCGAGTACTTTCGACATTAGAATAATGTCGTCATCAGGTTCTTTTTTTTTTTTTTTCCAAGACAAAAACATATTTTATTTATTATTGACAGCAGCATACCTGTCAACATTTTCAATTTAGGAAAATTCTTGTTGAAAATACATCTATACATAAAAATAATAAGCACATACTAAAAATTCTTGGAGCTATCTATATATATATAAAAAAACAAAAAAACTAACCTAATCTTTAATAAAATTAATTATGAATTCTAGACAAATGGTTTAAAATGTTTGCAGTAGTTTAAAATATCTATGTTTTAAGTACAGTGTAACCCGGATATAAGAGAGTTGTCGGGACCGGAGAAGAAGTCTCTTATATCCGAGTTTCTCTTATATTCGGGTTTGGTCTATTTTGTTTAGGTAAGTATGGCTCTAATTTGGGACCAGATAAAATATCTCTTATATCCGGGTTTCTCTTATATACAGGTATCTTATATTCGGGTTACACTGTAATAGTTTTAAATGTTTTTTCTTTAAAAAAAGATTTAGACATTTCAATAAGTCAGTCACCTCCCTTGTATCCACACGATAAAATTTGAAACTTGTACAGTACATAACCTTAGAGTTTTTCTCTTCACAAGTAAAAGTTTAATTTTCAAATGGAAACAACAATTTTATCTTAGAAAAAAAACAAGACCCTGATGATGACATTGTACTAATGTCGAAAGTACCTGGAGTAAAATAAATATACATCAGCACGGTAATTTTCTTTCTTAGTTTAATAAGGATACTAAGATTAATAGATAATGAAGAGGCTGAGATAGATAGATAGATAGATAGATAGATAGATAGATAGAAAGAAAGAAAGAAAATGAATATACTGAGATAGATAATGAATGCACTGAGATAGATAGATAGATAGATAGATAGATAGATAGATCGATAGATAGATAGATAGATAGATATTGTGGCAAAGGTCATATGATCAGGATATGATTCGGCGTTAACGAACCAACAGAATTCGTTTCTCCTTCTATGTGCCGTGTCCCCTCAGGACGTGGGAGATCATGGTTCTCCATAACTTACTGTCGTTGTAGCTCTGAATAATTTTTGTCTTTTCGCCATTTTCCCAGATTCTTCTTCGCCATCGATTCTTTCAAGTTCCGCATGTAGGTGACGCGTTATTTGCCTGTGTCACTTTTGTCAAATGTGTATCAAATTTTCCAAGCCCTCTTTCCTCATAATGTATGCTAAAAATGTCAACTTCTTCTTTCTAATGTTAAGTAAAAGTGTATTTTTTTCTATTTTCTTTAAAATTTAATTTTTGATCAAATTTTAGTCCATGGTATTCTCAACATCCTCCTCTAGAACCATATTGTTCCCTTAATCAGAACCTTCGAAGAATATGATAATAATCTCGTGAAAGTCGTGGAATTTTTCAGAAAAAACGGCGAGAAAAAATTGTTATAATCCAAATCTAAAACTCGTGGATATTTTTAAAAATTTGAGTCTCCCTACAAGACATAGGTGATCATGACTCTCCACAGGTTCCTTTCCTTTTATTAACTATGAATTGCTGACTTCCTGAAATGAGAGTGTAGTGGTTTCCCGTCGGCTTCTACATGGCTTAAAATTCAATGTAGTCTTTCTCCTAGACTGGCTGCTACACTGGCGGAACAAGCCTCGTCAGGAAGAGAAGAAATTGGTCCGTTTCTTAAGGGCAATGTACGAAAATAAACACAGCTGACAAGGCCGGAATTTGAACGCTGTTTAACAAATGCATTTCTGTTACACTATAAGAACATTATTTCTAAGTGAGAGAGAGAGAGAGAGAGAAAGAGGGAGGTAGAGAGGGGGAAATGGAGAGAGAGAGAGAATTAGAATGGTAGGTGTAAGGAGAGTTAAGAAAGAAAGACAAAATAGTTATAGGATGGTAGAAAATGAGATGGGAAAAGAGAAAACGCAGAGAAACAGGATTTAAAGAAAGAAAGAAAGAAAGAAAGAAAGAAAGAGAGAAAGAAAGAAAGAGAGAAAGAAAGAAAGTAACCTAAAAGAGAGAAAGAAATAGAGTTAAAAGAAAGAAAGAAAGTTAAAAGAGAGAACAAAAATACAAAAGAGAGAAAGAAAGAACGAAAGATTGAGTAAAAGAAATAATGTCTGTGAATTTAAAGATAAAAAAGAAAGAAAGAATTTGAAGACAAAGAAAGAGAGAAAGAATGAAAGAAAGAAAGAAATAATGACAGCGAATTCGAAGAAAAAGAAAGAAAGAAAGAAAGAAAGAAAGAAAGAATGAAAGAAAGAAAGAAATAATGACATTGAATTTGAAGACAAAGAAAGAAAGAAAGAAAGAATGACAAGGAATTTGAAGACAAAGAAAGAAAGAGAGAAAGAAAGAAAGAAAGTGTAAAAGAAATAATGACAAAGAATTCGAAGACAAAGAAAGAGAGAAAGAAAGAATGAAAGAAAGAAAGTAAGAAAGAAAAAAAAGAAAGAAAGAAAGCGTAAAAGAAATAATGACAAAAATTCGAAGACAAAGAAAGAAAGAAAGAAAGAAAAAAAGAAAGTAAGAAAGAAATAAAAAAGAAAGAAAGAAAGAAAGCGTAAAAGAAATAATGACAAAGAATTCGAAGACAAAGAAAGAAAGAAAGAAAGAAAGAAAGAAAGAAATAATGACAATGAATTTGAAGACAAAGAAAGAAAGTAAGAAAGAAAGAAAAAAAGAATGACAAGGAATTTGAAGACAAAGAAAGAAAGGAAGAAAGAAAGAATGGCACGGAATTTGAAGACAAAGAAAAAAAGAAATAAAGAAAGAAACAAAGAAAGAAAGAAAGTAAGAAAGAAAAAAAAGAAAGAAAGAAAGCGTAAAAGAAATAATGACAAAAATTCGAAGACAAAGAAAGAAAGAAAGAAAGCGTAAAAGAAATAATGACAAAGAATTCGTAGACAAAGAAAGAAAGAAAGAAAGAAAGAAAGAAAGAAAGAAATAATGACAATGAAGAAAGTAAGAAAGAATGACAAGGAATTTGAAGACAAAGAAAGAAAGAAAGCGTAAAAGAAATAATGACAAAGAATTCGAAGACAAAGAAAGAAAGAAAGAAAGAAAGAAAGAAAGAAATAATGACAATGAATTTGAAGACAAAGAAAGAAAGAAAGAAAGAAATAATGACTAGGAATTCGAAGACAAAGAAAGAAAGAAACTAATGACAAATAAAAAGATGAATACACAAAAAATAAAACCGGTAAATGTGTTCATCCGATGAGAACAGTTTCGTCCCCAACTAAATCTTTCCCACCAGTTAACCATCAACCAATTTTTTTATTACTGTTTTTTTTTTTTCTTTTTTGATTTTCTGAATCTCTCTCTCTCTCTCTCTCTCTCTCTCTCGTTCTTTTCTCTCTATTTCTCTCTCACCCTTTCTATCTCTCCATTTTTCTTTGTCTTTAATTCATGGTATATTTCGGTTAACCTTAAGCTAAGTGGACACTATATTGCCGGCCGAAATCAATGCCTATCTTCTCCCAGCAGCCTCTCTTCTATGGACACCGGAAGTTTGGTTTCCGGACGTCTGTGATGCCTACACTTCGCAATGGATGTTTGGCATTGACGACCGCTTGACATGAAATCGTTGTTGGCGATAATAAGGAATTCTTAGAAAAGGAAAAAGAAATAAAAATCAACATAGAAAACAAAGGAACTAAGAAAAAAACAGAACCCAAAAATAAAAAATAAAAAAAAACTTATAAAAAATAAAGAGAAATTACTTTAGTGCCAAATGATTTTGTCCCTAACACTCCATTTCCGAAGAAGAGTCATTATTCCCAAGTCCTCACATGCCAAAATCTATACACCTAGACTGACGAACACAGAATTAGGTGATATACTCATCTACTCGGCATCGAGCTTGAGTATACAAATATCCGGTTGAGTGGGACCCAGTTCTAGGGCAAAAGAGTGTAGTCAACAAGTTGAGAGGTTCTAACTTGACCGGATATATCAGGAGGTAATATCTGTGGACATAGGTCTTGAAGTTTAAAAAGAAATTGCCACGGTCATAATTTTCATACATACGAGAAGGAAAAGTATACTGATAGGGATGAATAGTTGAATTAACTATTTCCCTGCATAATTTTCACTACTTTTCACCCAGTATAATGTCTAAGAGACACTCAAGGTAGAGCAATATGGTCCAATTGACACTCGGGTAGAGTAATACAGAATAAGGTTATTGTAATGACGTAAGTGGATGAAAGTAAGCAGTGCAGATTATGAGGATATTTAACATGGATAACGTTTTGCCCTACACCTGAAGTGGTCAAGATTGTAGAGATCAGAAAAGCATCTTCTCGAGAGCCTGTTTCACAAAGTAACAGTTCTTGTGAAGAAGTTGTGGATCTTGTTTCTTACCGATGCAATACGAAAGGGATTGGACTCTGGGTTGGCTGAGCTGAACCGGAAGATCTAAAGAATGTATCTAGCCAGAACATGGAAACAGTTGCACGATAGTGAGAGGTAATATTTCGGTCATAGGGTAGTAAACAATTATTCGTCTACAAGGCCGCGTAGTATGTTTTCAACACTATCAAGGCTGGAGAATGAGAATTGCGCAACACCAGCTCAAATATGGCAACAATAATCATTTTTGTTCTCAACTTATTCTTGTATAAATGGAGTATTTGCAGAAGAAACAAGTACCTCTTGGAGCGACAAAAGAAAACAAGCAATTCTACATGTGAATTCCACTTTAGGTCTGGCGTTGAGTTTAAAATCCTGTTCTTCTATATGCCGTGTCCGTTCAGCACGTTGGGGATTATGGCTCTCCACAATTTCCTGTCTTCTTTTTTTTTGTTATCTCTCGTAAAACTTGTTCTGCCAGCCATCTGTTGAAGTTCGATAGGTAGGGTATTCGTTGCTTTTCTCTATTCGTCTTGCCTTCAATCTGTGCTATGGGGTCCACCCCTTTTTTATATAAGTGGACTCTATCAAGTGTACATGGACTGCTGCCGTTAAATACCCAGAGTTACAGTCAGTGAGTGGCAGTCGGTGGGAGTCGGTTGTATGGAAGGCGGTAGTCGTATAGTAGTCGGTACTCGGAGTGTGAAATAACTTCTTGTAGAAGTCAGTTACAAGCACTTAGACTCTAAGGAAGTTCTATTTCGAGTCTGTATTTGCTACTAACCACGTTCCTGGACTTACTAACAGTATTACTCTTTGTATGATCGTGTAAATACATTTTATTTCTTATATTTGTCATTTGTCATTCCTTGGAGACCGAATACATTTCGGAATCCATAACTATCTGTCTTGTGAGTATCAAATGTTGCTAGCCCACTTTCCTCATTACGTGACCTAGGAATCCCAACTCTCTTTCTTAAGGCAGTGGAGAACTTTCAGAGGGAAATTAGCAGGAGATAACTAATAACTGACATCCATCAAAAACATGTCAGGTGGATCTAGAACAGTCTACCCCAGTGAGCGAAATAAAGGGTTCAGCTCGAAATTCCAACCACCTGAAGAAGGCCAAAGCGTACAACGGCCGAAACGTTGTGATAAATATGGCGACAAAGATAAGGACATTAGTCCGAATAATGTAAATACTGTACATAATACCTCATCTCAGAAATATAGACAGACTCTTATTATTTTCTGTTATTTTCCTGTTTCTATTCTCTTTCCAACTTCTGATTTTGTCTTTACTTGTTTTGCTTTCAATTCGTCCTTTCTAAAATGTCCTCTTCTCTCCTTTCTTTTCATTTACTTTTTCTCTTCTCTTTCTTCCTTTCTTTCTTTTTCTCTTTCTTTTTTAGTTTCACCTTATAATATGTTTCTTTTCTTTGCTTCTTTTTACTTACTGCTTCTTTTTCTTATGCTAAGTATAAATGTCATTTTTGACTCCATTTTCCCTCAAACTTTGTCGTTTCTCACATGTTGGGTTCGTCGTATTCTTAGTACACATCTGTAGAAACATTCCTCTTGCCTAAAGTCCGTTCTTCATATGATTGGCTAGCATTCGCTGCTAGAGAAGAAGGCCGATATTACGCAGCAGTTCAGTATATGTATGTTGTATGAATGCATGTCTAAATGTATTGGTTCTGGAGTAGACATCCATTGCATGAATTATGTTTAAGTCGAAATCAATCATTATCAGAAATCGGAGAGCGATGTTCGAATTCTTGTCGGGTTCATTACATTCACTTACGCACAAATACCCCTGGGAATGGCATGAATTCGTCCGCTCCCTCTCAGCTATGGGTTAAATAGATATTGTTCCGTTTTTAAATGTTAATGCAATATTCACTCGACAAAGCAAAATTATTTTTACAATCTAAAATATGTTTCGTTTTTAAATAACTTACAAAGGGTTGATAAACCAAAAAAAAGATAAATCAATCAATCATAAAATAAAAATAAAATGAATAAAAATATTTCTTTCCGTACATAATTAAATATTCATGAAATATATTGGTATTTTTTCTAACGTAGGAATATTCTTTGATAAGATAAGAATTTATGTATATTTCTGTCTTTAATTTTAAATTTTTGTTTTACTCGACAGGTCTACACTGTACGACCGACATCTGCTTACAGTATATATATATATATATATATATATATATATATATATATATATATATATATATATATATATATATATATCTGCTCGCTACCAAGCCAACAACCTCAATGGAGAATTTTGGAGGGAGGATCTCCTATTTTACCAGGAAATCTCACCTTCTTGCTAGTTGCTGATTCGTTACTTCTCGGTCCAATGAAAAATCATTGCGACATCTTACATTCTCTTTCTTTTTTGCGGTATTTGAAACCTAACAATTTCAGAAGTACCATACATTTCCAAGAACCGGAGGGTTTTCTTTTCTTTTTCTTTTTTTAGTAAGATGTCTTATTCTCTCTTCTTTTACACACACAGTGTTACACAGAAATTGATAGAGCGTATATTTTTCCAATTCCAAACCTTATTTCAGATGTGCGAGAACTGAGCCTCTTACATATAATTCACAAACCGCACGCTTAGGATGTCAAAAATTTGTCTTTTACTTATATCTCCTAAACTCTATTCTGCCATCCATTTACACAAGCTCGGTATGTTAAACGTTACTTTCCTCCAAACCTCTTGCCCTCAATATGCGCTGTGAGTGTGAAAATTGCCAAGCCCTCTTTCCTCATTATGTGCCCTAGAGATTTCAACTATCTCTTTCTGAACATATGTATAAGTGTTTTCACTTTCTCTAAAACTTCGCTGTTGTTCGCATGATCAGTCCATGGTGTTCTTAGCATTATTCTATAGAATCAAATTTTTGCTGCTTCAAGTCTCTTCTTCATCCACAAATATAGAAGAACTTATATTACGTAGCATTTTACTGCTGTTTTCTTTTCTTTCTAACGAAAATTTCCTGTTTTTTAATCTTTTGCATAGCTTTCGGAAAGCGTTTTCTCCAAAAAGAAATTTCTTAATTGTTTTATTTACATCTGTACAATATCCTCTTGTGTAATAATATTGCTTAAAACTTGTCTGCATTGAAAACTCGTTTATACATTAAGTTACTAATGTTGAATGAATTATTTTCTCGTATAAATATCTATTCAAAGTACTTAATGCCCTTTAAGCCGTAGTTCAAAAAAGAATAATTATTATTCATGAAAGCATGATATCAAATAACATTCCTTTGTATTCGTTCTTTTATGCAAACGGTAGGTTAATTTAGGGCATTGTTTTTTAACTCTCAATATCTCCGCCATTTTTTAGTCCTACGTTTCTTTTGGCGGGAAGAGTTTGAACCAATGACATCGCTGTCAATAACAGATTTTTACTTAACTGTTCATTAGCATAATAGTGGGTACGTAATCAAAAAAGCAATAAAACCTTTGTAGCAATTTACTGATAAAAATATGTCAATATTCGTTTCGTATATCCAAAGTAGCAATGAATTTATATATTATTATTTAAATAAATATAAATATAGAAGTGAACATTGAAGTCAACACTCATAGACGACAGGCTGTTTCATGCTGGACGCAATCGTCAGGTCGCCTCTATATTATTATTTATAAATTTTATTTACCAAAATAAAGCATAAGAAATCTAATAGTTCAAATATTAACTCTAATAAAAAATAGATGTCATTTATATATCCAAGGTAGCAGTTAAAGTATTTAGAAATTTTATTTTATTTACCAGAATAAAGCATAAGTAGCCTTATATAGATTTTCCTGGCCCATTGGGATAGCGAATGATGCTTTACAAAAGCTAGGCAAAGTATTCAGAAATTGGAAAATTACGTTTTCAACGAAGAAAAGAGTACAGAACTGTTATGTTATATCAGCCGCGCTATTTGGCGGTGAACACTGGACATATAAAGGACAGACTTAAGGCAAAAGAAATGTGGTTCTACAGAAGGATACTGAGAATACCATGGACTGAACAAGTGAACAACGACGAGGTTTTAGAGAAAATGGAAGCTAAAAGGACATTTATACATAATATCAGAGAGAATTGAAATTTCTAGGGTAGATAATGAAGAAAGAGGACATGGAACATTTGACATGCACCGAACATATTGAAGGCAAGGGGGGGGAAACAGTGCATAACTTGCCATACGAGCTTGTGTAAATGGGATGGACAAACAGTTGTGTATTGGACATTTGCGTCCTGTACAATTGGGGCCAGACAATTGCGTCCTGGACATTTGCATCCCTGGACAAATGTGTCCCTGGTTGTGTACTTCTGACAATATTTTAAAGTTACCATTTTTTTAAAGAGTTGTTTAATATAGAAATTTTCCCACCAATTACTCTAAACAAAAAGAAAGGTAGTTACCATAAATAAAAAAGGAGAGAAAATTTTCTTTTTTAAACCAGAATAAAATTAAGTTAGCAGGTTCTGTTTATCCCAGCAGTGCGTACCACAAACATCTAATAGATTCCGGATTTTATAGATTACTAGCAGCATGGCCCGGCGTTGCCCGTGCTTGATTCAAAAATCGTACGACTCATACAGCAATCGCTATCACTTGATTTAAAATATTTTTGTCCTTCCTTGCCTTTAAAGGCGTTCCCTTTGTCGTGCTGATGTTGCTACATGCCTTACTTGTTGCCTATCTCACACTGCGAATTTTTTCTAAGCTCTATACTAAACATTAAATCTGTTACGAAAAAGAACTGAACAAAATGAACACAAAACGATCAGCTTTAAAAAAAAAAGGATTCGTAACTGGATAAACCGAATGAAAAAAGAATGTTAACAACAAATACTTTTTCATACCCGACCCAGTTCTGCGGAATCAGAATCAACGTTGAGTCAACGAATGAGCCAATTGGAGTAAAATGTCATGCAGATTTAAATTTTTCTCACTTGTGACGAATGCAGCTATCGATTATTTTTTTTTTTTTTGCATGCTAGCATGCTAGTTAACATTCGTGTCAGTCAGCTGTTGGCTCTCACGCTGGACAATAGAATATTCCTGCCTATTCGTGGCAGCCAGCTATAGGCTCTCACTCTGGCCAGTAGAAAATGGCCGCAAACTACATGAAAACTGCCGTAGAAGCATGAAAAAAATCGATTATTTCCACTATCGATCGGAGTTGGGAAATGCAAAGTCGGTCTTGGCCTTCCTACTAACTTAGAGCATGTGCATGTAAATTTTCGTGCAAATCCGTCGAAAATTGCGGCCGTGCATTCGTTACACACACACACATACACACACATCCTGCCTTTTATAGATATAGATATTTTTATTGGGGACCCATGGCTAAGTTCCGAAAATCAAACACTAGTAGGAAAATATTTGTGGACGAGGAAAATTAGATCTACCACTATAAGAAAAACGCCGATGGAACAAAAACATAATGGCTAACAAAACAAAAAACTTTTAAATTTTTTAATTTTTTTTTTTTTTAAATTATGATTATTACCTTTACTTTTTTTTATGGTAATTGCCTTTAAAAGCTTCAAAAAATTATCAGAGGTCCACAATTATCCAGGGACGATTTGTGCAGGCACACAATTGTCTGGTACGGAATTGTCCGGGGGGTAAATGTCCAGGTATGCAACTGTCTTAGAACTGTGTAAATGTATGACAAAACAGGGTTTAGAAGAGAATAAAAAGGATAAAATGTACTAAGGCACTGGAAATTGCGGAGAGCCATGATCGTCAACATCCTGAAAAGTCCATGGTAACAATGAATCTTTTAATAAATTTAATTCCATCAGAATAATACATATTCGTCCCATCCAGCTCTTTAAAAGCAGGGTGGACTTAACTTCCTGTCTTTTGTAATCAACCAGTCTACAAGAAAAACTGAATTCAAACCTGGTTGAGGGCTTGAAACTCTACGCCGTAAAAAAACAAAAATATTTTCTAATCATTTCATCCTACGCATGTTGATAAAACAACTAAACTGAAAGAAACTGAGAAAAAAAAAACATTATTAAAGGGGAAGAAAAATAAAAGAACAGGATTCAGAGACTGAAGATAACGATGGACATTGCATTTAAATATTAAAGATCAAGAGTTGACTAAAAATCCAGCCAGAAGAGAGTCCCACGAACGAGACGAGCAAAAGAAGAAACTATTAGCATAGAACTTACGTTTGGCCAGTTCAACTTTAAAACGATGATAACTAACTTCCGATTTAGTACAGAGATTAAATTCGTATATTCTCGATACCAAAAAGGAAAGCTCACAATTACTATGAAAATATTTACATAAAAAGGCACAGGGAAGCTATGTTTCGCCGGTGGGGAAGTGATTAAAGCAGAGGACTGATGACTTTGCAGATTATTCACTGGATTTTATCAAGATACTTTATATAATATAACAGAAGCTCCAAACCAAAAAAGTACAAATAGTCCTCTAAAATGATTAAAAGAAAACGGATTCGTCTAGGAGGCGTTAAAATAAACAAGCCATTCATTGCCCCAGTTAACAAACATATTAATGGTGACTTTTGACCCCAATTGCCAATTTGACCTTATCGAATCGACCTTGCTTACTATTAGACCGGGAGTAATTAGTTGCGTCATAATAAACTTAGTTTTCTCTTTGCATTTAAAGAACTCTAAATGTATATTAGACAGACGATATCACAATATGCATAACATTATCTCTCTTTCATGGATTTCACTTTTTGGTGGTTGTGCGGGTGGTGGGGGGTTCGACTGTACAGACTTGTGCCTTTTTCATTGAATATTTTGGTGTGTTAGTATCCACATTTTGTCTCAGGACTAAAAGATAAATGACACAATCAGTTGAGTAAAACGGAAATAAAGATTATTAAAGAAAGAAAGAAAGAAAGAAAGAAAGAAAGAAAGAAAGAAAGAAGAACGATAATGAAATAAAAAGATGTAGAAACGAAAGAATGAGACGATAAAAAGAAAGAAACAAACAAACAAACAAACAAACAAAAAACTGGTACAGAAATAAAGAAGAGATTGAAATTGAAAGAGAGAAAGAAAAAAAGAGGATAATGAAATAAAAAGACGAAGAAATAAAAGAATGAAATGATTAGAAAGAAAGAAAGAAAGAAAGAAAGAAAGAAAGAAAGAAAGAACTGGTTTAGAAATAAAGAGATGATTGAAATAGAAAGAAAGAAAGAAAGAAAGAAAGAAAGAAAGAGGGAACGAAGGAAGGAAAGAAGTAGGATAATGAGAAAAAAAGATGAAGAAACGAAAGAATAAGATGATTAGAAAGAAAGAAAGAAAGAAAGAAAGACAGAACTGGTTTAGAAATAAAGAGTAGATTGAGAAAGAAAGAAAGAAAGAAAGAAAGAAAGAAAGAAAGAAAGAAAGAAAGAAAGAAAGAAAAAAAAGAAAGAAAGAACTGGCATAGAAATAAAGACGAGATTGAAATAGAAAGAAAGAAAGAAAGACAGAAAGATAGAAAAAAAGAAAGAAAGAACTGATTTAGAAATAAAGAGAAAAAAGAAAGAAAGAAAAAAGAAAGAATGAAAGAACTGCTTTAGAAAGAAAGAAAGAAAGAAAGAAAGAAAGAAAGAAAGAAGGAGGATAATGACATAAAAAGATGAAAAAACGAAAGAATGAGAATATTAGGAAGAAAGAAAGAAAGAAAGAAAGAACTGGCATAGAAATAAAGACGAGATTGAAGTAGAAAGAAACAAAGAAACAAGGACAGAAAGAAAGAAAGAACTGATTTAGAAATAAAGAGGAAAAAGAAAAAAGAAAGCAAGAATTGGTTTAGAAAGAAAGAAAGAAAGAAAGAAAGAAAGAAAGGAAGAACTGGTACAGAAATAAAGAGGAGTTTGAAATAGAAAGAAAGAAAGAAAGAAAGAAAGAAGGAGGATAATGACATAAAAAGATGAAGAATGAGATGATTAAGAAAGAAAGAAAGAAAGAAAGAAAGAAAGAAAGAAAAAAGAAAGAAAATAATAACGAAATAAAGAAAGAATTGGTATATATAGAGAACGGTTTCGTTCTTTGCCCCAGTTAAACAGATTAGTGGTCATTTTTTTTTAGATATCAATCCGATTTACGGTTAAGATAGGAGGAAATAGTTGTGTCATCAGCAGAGATGTCAAGTAGTGAAGTGATGTCATTGGGAAGATCGTTGATAAAAAGTAAGAACATAGTAGTTTAAGGATAGAACCCTGGTGGACTCACGATTAATAGAGCATCTTTGCCTCACTTTCCAGTTAGAACTGTATCTACTTCGTGATGTACATATAACTATCATCCTTAGATTGGATCCCCAGATTGCATGAAGCCTTGATAGTATCCTTGCAATTATCCTAAATAAATGTGCTCTTGAAATGGTTCCTGTCCTAGCAAAATTCTACAATAAATGAATACCTTGCTGCTTCTTGCTTTGCTGATTGTTGAAAATCCTCTTTTTGTAGTTCCTGTTTTTAAGAACTCAACGAACCGTCTGATCCTTCTAACCATCTGTCTATTAATCTATTTCTTCTTTTTGGCAACGTCCCATATTCTCTAATCAACTTTAAATGTGTTAAGACTTTCACCTAACAGGCAGGCTCTATCAAACAAACAATATGGCTTCCATTTATTTGGGCCAACTCCTGAAGTGTTAACGATTATTTCTGAAAGGCAAGCTTTCGGTGAATGATCAGGTTCGTAGGGGAACCACATATACTGCAGCCACAGTAGAAATGAAGTTTCTTGGGCAGGATAGCCTGACGAAGACCATTCATCTCCAGGCCGGTTTTGAATTCAGTGTTACCTTCTCCCAGACTGGTTGCCACCTAAGGCTATATAAACCAGTTTTTCCTGCTATTTACCTATAACTGGGAATAAGGAAATAGGGCTTAGAGAAATTCGACACTCGCTGGCTATATTGAAGGCAAGAGGGACAAAGGAAACACCGAATGACCTTCCTAACGATATTGTGTAAATGGTTGACAGAACAAGTATTAGGAGAGATAACAAAAAGGCAAAATTTGCTAACCCGTACAAAATGTGGAGAGCCATTGTTGTCCAAGTCCTCAAGTGTAATATTCTCGCTTAAAACATGATAGTAACTTAATATTAGGTTGGTGCAAAAATAATGACGGTTTTTGACTTATTTTTTTAACGTCAAAAACCGTCATGCTTTTTGCACCAACCTAATAAATGTTCATGTTGAATTAATTATTTTCCTGTATAAATACATGTTCAAAGAACTTAAGGCCTTTACGCTACTGTTCTTTATGTGTCCGGAGAATCTATTAGGCTGTTGCAAAAATAATGCCATTTTTCTTTTGAAGTTGAACGTCAAAAAACGACATTATTTTTGCACCAATCTAATATAATCTTTAGTCATGAAAATATGATTTCTAATAAAGTTTCTTTGTATTGGCGCTTATAAATAAATCAACAGCTGAGCTTACATATCGTCCCTGTCGTCACTTTTCAACAACCTTCCTTATCCTTCAATATCTGTCGCTGTTCTTAGTCTTACTTTACGTTTTGGGGGAAACGTTGGAACCATTAATATCGGTGTCCATATAGCAAACTGTAATTATTTGGTTCTTGCGAGTTTAAAAAAATATATAATGAAAGTAATAACAAAAAAATATCAATTTTTCGAAGAGAAAAATATCATGATTTTGGCGCTATTTCCAATGCCAACTAAAAACGAAAAAAATGCATGGCATTATTTAAGAGTTCAAAGATATTAACAAATATCTGGGAATGTCTTAATAAGACATTCTTCGTATCCTTCTGTTGTGTCGGAAACCTACCACCCCTCTTGAAGATGAACTTGTCTGCGTCTGTGAACAAAGACTTTAAATAGTGACATGTCCGTTGACATGAGGGAGACCGAGAGACAGACTCTCGGCAACTGTCGAACCCTCTGCATTGGCAGAGGGGAACCCGGACGAGGCTTTGCCGAAGGGCAAGGTTTCGTCCGGGGAGGTTGACAGGGCCTGAACCCGTCTAGGCGGGTTCAGAAAGGCCATATTTTTGGCCGAGCCTACGGGCTCTGGGATACCCACATTAAAACGGCCTTGTGCCACATTCGATCCTCGTGGGTGGGTTGAAAAATACCGAGACCGAGAGACGGAGAAGTTCTTAGCTGAGCTAGTTATTGACTACTCATGCGATTTCTGTACCTTTTTACCAACCTATTAAAACCCTTTTTATTGTTACGTGTTATTTGGCGTTTGTCTCTACTAACCCCAAATCAACATCATAACACCTTTCATACTTGGGATTTACTGGACCGCCCCTGCCGATTGAGTCAGGTTGTGAGACAAGGTCGGTTTTTAACGTGGGGACCCGAGTGTTTCCACTCGGGCCACTGGTCTAAGCTGTTCTTAGCTTGTCTAATCTGGTCATGGCTTGTTTAATCTAGTCATAGCCGGTCATACCACCGCTACGTAACAGATGTCACGTAATGGTTAGGGGAACGCAAGGTAGGAGAGAAAGCCTCCGAAACGGAACAGATACTACAACTGCAGCATCTGCTCCGACGGAAAAAAATCCCTTCTCCTCCTCTTCCTCCTCCTCGGCCAATCCCTCCGAAGAATGTGGTGGGAGGGGCGGAGCTCTTCATTCCTCCTCCTCTCTAGATTTACTTGACCCCACACTGAGCCAGGTTGTGACACCAGGTCGGTTTTTAACGTGAGGACCCGAGTGTTTCCATTCGGGCCGCTGGTCTAAGCTGGCCTTAGCTTGTCTAAGGTGGTCTTAGCTGGCCATAGCTTGTCTAAACTGGTCAGAACATGTCTAAGCTAGTCATAGACGGTCATACCACCGCTACGTAACATTTGTCATGCAACGGTAGGTGGGGATACTAGTGCGGAGGAAAGGAATCGTGGGAGACAGAAGGATAAAAGAAATTTCCGGTCAGCAAGGGTTACAAAGGAATATCAGAAGATTGAGGTCATGGTGTAAGGGGATTAAAAAGGCCGCACTTACGTCATGTACATTAATGCAGTGCAAATGTTGTGAAGAAAGATGGCCTCTTCAACTTGTAAGCAACGAAAATATGATGAAATAATAAAGAAATAATTAAGTCAGAATGGGAGAGAGGTTTTGCATTCGCCCTTAAAGGAGGTATGCCTTATCTAGCAGGTGTCAGTCAGAGAAACACGGGTATGGTTTATCATTAGGTCACGGGAAGCCGCCATAGAAAAGTAGGGATCAATTCAGGAAAATTCTAGAGAGTGCCGCCATTGAATATTACCCAAATATTAATCTACGCCGATGTTTTTTCCCTATTTCAGCTTTCTTAACAAAATTACTGCTCTCCCAAACAAACGTACATAACAATATATATATATATATATATATATATATATATATATATATATATATATATATATATACAGAGAGAGAGATATTACACTATTACACTCAATATGTTTTTCGATCGTCATGCCCCTGTTAATTAATTTTTGAAAAATAATATTTTTTATCGTCCTTTGTGGGTTTTTTTTTTTTAAATAAAGCGTTCAGGTGGTCATTTTTTAAAATATCGCCCGACGGGACCGTCAGGTCGAAAACAAGTTCGCGTATCTTAATTGGCGTCCTGATTTTTAAAGTTAAAAGCTCTACATGTTATTTTTACTTTAGTTTATATTTCTACACACGCGTATTCATCACTTTTTAATACTACTGTTTCCTGGTCTGATTCAATTCTGATCATTAACCTTTTATGTAGATAGATAGATAGATAGATAGATAGATAGATAGATAGATAGATAGATATGCACATATACTTGTACGTATATTTTTTTTTCATAGGTGATAAAAACAGTGCTCAATGTTATTGTTGAAACTTGACTAATGCATGGAATAATAATGCAACACAAAAATGTACTTAGAACAAAATGTATTGAAACAAGAAAGTGTACATAATATTTACATATAGTCTTTTGTATATTCCTGGGAAGACCGTTCCTGGAGAATGTGTTGACTGAGTCGCAATCGGGCAGAATCTCTGGTTGAATCTCTTGATTCCTTCCCTCTCTTCCCGGTACCAACCATATTTATATGGTCGGTACTCCATTATGCAAATTAGGTGGATCCTACCACAACAGTTATATAACAGAGTGAATATACATAATATATAAAATATATTCAATTTTTTTTCTAAATTATTTAGAATATTTTTTTAATGTTCTTCTTTCGAACTTAACTCTTTGAGCCCCGCGTTCCTGGGCAATTTTAACCATTCTTCCTGATCTACTGAGTCAAAATTCGCAAATAATTGTTATGTAATATTTCACGGTAGATATACAAAATAGATGCACTTGTTTACCCACCGTTAAACCAGAGGCTTGGTAATAAGTCATTTTTCTCTACCGCCGGTAAAGCTGTGGCCAGGGCTCAAAGTGTTAAATCAAGTATGTCATATCTGACACGTGTCACATTTTGTTCATGTCTTGAGGCTCTCAAACATCAGAACTTTATCGTATGTGGCTTTTACATGTAGGAAGTTTGACCACCCCTGTATTAATGTATTAAAACACAATGTATTACGAAACAATGTATTAAGAAACAGGAAAATTCCACTGGAAACAAAGTAGAGAGAGCTGAACTCTCATGTAGTGTCGATATGTCAGTGAATGTTGGACATTCCCCTTGAAGCAAAAAAACATGTGGTTTTGCTGAACATGCGAGAAACGAGGACGTTTTAAAGAAAAAATAAGTTAAAACGACACTTCTGCTTCAAATCAGTAACATCGGTTGATTAATTCTAGGTATCCTCTCTAAATCACTACTAAAAGAGCATGCCATGATAAAAAAAAATGCCCCAAACTTGATGGAAACAATTTTTTATCGGGTTACGTTATTATTAAGAGGAAAGACCAAAGTATTTTGTTGATTATATTTTTTTACGCTTTTAATTCTTCCTAGCACGTCCGAAATTTTAGTCAATAATCTTGTTTTTTTAGTCAGCAAAATTGCCAAAACTGGATGATATCCGCCATTTTTTTTACAAATATATAAACAAAAGTTAAATTCTCCGTTTAAAAATCTTGTAAAAACCAATACCTTCTTCAAAAATTAATTAAGGAAAATTAGAAAAATAAAGTTTTATTAATATAATTGGAAACAAATATTACTTAATTTTTTAGCAGAAAAAATTTAGTTGAAAATAAAAGAAGGTTGTCTAATCGTGGTGACTTGTTTTGCAGGTGTTAATTGACGTTTACGTCAATGTATCGACAGCTTACGTGAGAGGAAGTTATCAAACGGAAGGACAGAAGTGACAGTATTTTCGAATTTTAAGTAGACCAGATTATTTAACTATAGAGTAATTCTTATAACTTAAATACTTTCAAAAGTCTAATATTTTATTGATTTTTAGGTACTTTATTTTTAAGAAGATATGTCCAAAGGTTGAACTGTTTCCGTTCCTAAAATTGAATCTAAAAAAGAAAATAATTAATAATTGCAGTATGTCTCTCACCAAAAAAACAATAAATTAATTATATTTTTAAAAAAAATTAAATTAAAATATTTAGTGAAATAGGATGTACAAATGAAAATAAAAATGGTGAAAATGAGACGACGAAGATCAGTCAGAGAATTTGACACATGCTCGCCAGAAGGAAAACAAAAATTTTCTGGGGACATGTTCTTGCTGTCAGGAGAAACAACTCTTAAAACACGTGACATTTATGTCTCAAACGTCCATCCATATATTTTGAAAAAAAACCTTTTTAAAACGTTTTTTGCATAGTCAAAAATATTTTAAAAATACTTGTGTATCGCAGATTGTAATAAGCTTTCAAATTTATGATCTTTAAAAATAGATCTTTTTAATAGCAAAGTTCCCTAAAAGGCATGAATTGAAATTTAATTTTAAAATATTTAACACATTTATCACATTTTATATTTAAAATTGAAAAAAAAAAAATTCTTGTAAAAATTCATTTTTCATTGATAAAATAGTTTGACTTCAGACAATATTGTCCTTAACATATATTATTCATAAAAGCTATTAAAGCCTATTCTAATTAAATATTGTCTTAGTTTTATTGGGTTTTGTATTTTACAATTCAGAGCTAAATTTTGAGTAGCTGTGTATTTCGATTTTACAAAAAAATTCGTTGACTTATATTTTTTAAAGTTTTCTACTTTTATCGAATATAATCACTAAAAGGCACGCGGTTGAATTTCTCGAGGTTTCATAAAATTAAGTAAGGATGGGGTACCAGATGTAAAAGAAATATGTTTATCATGACTTAAAAAAAAAACATCTCTAAAATAATTTCATTCATTTCTGAATAAGTTCTAAAAGTTTTATTAAAATTCAACAATTATTTGATTTTTGCAAGAATTTCCAAATCAATGTTTTTCGCTTGAAAAAAAAAAAGGTTAAAACACTAATATTAGGTTGGTGCAAAAATAATGTCGTTTTCTCACATAGTAAAAAATGTGAGAAAACGACATTATTTTTGCACCAATCTAATAGTAAATATTACGTAGACCACTGATGTAAAAAACAAAAACAAAAAAAAAAACAAGTGATTTTTAACCAAAATTTTAAACGTGCTAGAAAGCATGAAAAAATTTAATAAAATAATCAAAAAATACTTTGGTCTTTCATCTTATTACTATTATAAGCATGTTGACGATAAAACGTTTTTTTTATTATGTTTGGGGCTCTTTTTTCATCATGCTATGATACTTTTTCAGCGAATTAGCGGAGGTAACAAGTTAATACATATAATGAAAAAATGCATAATAAAATCTGACAAAGTGTAAAAGAAATTCCCTATAGAAAACGATTGCTAAAATTAAATATAAACTAAAATAAAAGCGTACATTTGCATCCAATTCGTACATAAAAGCATAGTTCTATTTCCGTGAAACAATCCCATGATGCATTGCACGAAGGGTTTAAAGTCAAAAGGTTCTTTTTTTTTTATTCTTGCCAGAAACTAGGCCAACGAAATCGCTTCAAATAGCATGATTAATTCAGTTCTGTTGTTTAAAAGGGGCGATCAATTTTGATGGAAATATCGTCCGCTGTTATGTTTGACATAGGTCTTAGCGGGATGAGGATAGTGTCAAAAAATAAGTAACAGGTGCTGGCAGCTGTGTGTGGCCAGAAAGTAGGCAATAATAAAAGGCGGCGTTTGAGATGGACTTACGGCAATTAATTGACGCTGGACACAAGGAAGATGATCAGAACGGGCTTGTTGTTGGAAGAACACAGCGAAAAGAAATTGATGTCAAAAAGAAAGAGAAAATGAGATAAATTAAAATAAAAAAAAAGGATGAGAAAGAAAGAAAGAAAGAAAGAAAGAAAGAAAGAAAGAAAAAAGACAGTGAAGTGGAAAGGACAGGAAAAAAGAAAGAGAAAATCACTTTAATTAAAATTAAAAGAAGGTAAAAGAATAAGAAAGAAAGAAAGAAAGAAATAAAGAAAGAAAGAAAGAATGAAAGAAAGAAAAAAGAATGAAATAAAGAATAAATTGATGAATATAAAAGAAAAAAGAACGAAAGAAAGAAAGAAAAAAGAAAGAAAACAGCGAAGTGTAAAGGACAGGAAAAAGAAAGAGAAAATCACTTTAATTAAAATTAAAAGAAGATAAAAGAATAAGAAAGAAAGAAAGAAAGAAAGAAAGAATGAATGAATTGATGAATATAAAAGAAAGAAGAAAGAAAGAAAGAAAGAAAGGAAGAAAGAAAGAAAGAATAAAACAAGCAAACAAAAGAAAAGAGAACAAAAAAGAAAGACTGGAAGTAAAGATTAAAGAATTTTTTTCTTAAAATTAATTTAAAAAAATAAATTGAAGAATTGACACCCTTTTCCCAGATTCTTATTATTCTCCATTTGTCTATATTTCTGAAATTAGGTATTATGTATAGTATTTACATTATTCGGACTATTGTCCTCATCTTTGTTGCCATATTTATCACAACGTTTCGGCCGTTGTGCGCTCCGGCCTTCGTCATGTGGTTGGAATGTCCAACTGAACCCTTTATTTCGCTAGACTGTTCTAGTTCCACGTGCCATGTCTAATGGATGTCAGTTATCAGTTCTCTCCTGTTAATTCCTCTCTCCAAGTTCTCCACTGCCTTAATCAGGTATTGAACTCACAACCCTTCGGGTCCTGTCACTGGATCTAACCAAAGCCTTTATCCACTGTGCCATGTGTCATATTATTCGTTATTTCATTGTGAACCTTTGCGCACAGACGCACGTGCACACACACACACACACACACCATTTATCATAAGAATCACTTAAAGACCCTTTGAGTTATTCAGCTAGAAACAGGCTTAAATCGTTTTGTGCTAGCCCCACCATGTCTTCCCAAATGAGCAAAGGCGTGAGGAAAAAGATCATTCATACCTTCAGTAATGGTACCAACCTTCATACTTTGGCTTCCATCTTTAAAGACCATTCAAGAATCATCAAGAGAATGGTGAATAAATTTTAACAAAGAGGGAACAGTAGAGAGAAAAAACTGGATCAAGAGTTCACAACAGGAAGAAAGATCATCGTTTTAACTTAGAGCTAAAGAGGTCAATTAGAAAAGATCCAATTCAATTCATAAGACGTTTGGCACTTGAGAGACAAGTTTCAAATATGACAGTCCAAAGAGCAATGAAAAAAGGCTTGAAAATGAAATCGTATGTGAAACCCGTTAGGCAGCTTGTTACACCGGAACACGAAGTTAGAAGATTAGAGAGGCCGAAGATCATCTTGAATAAGCTGGAAAATGATCCTGGAATAATATATATATATATATATATATATATATATATATATATATATATGAACTTTATTTCAATACTTCATGAGCTTCCCATCCTTAGCTATGATTAATTAAAGATGGACATATCATTTTCGTTTATGATCGATTTCATTACGATTCTTCTGTTAAGCTTAGTAATTATACATTGTTATTTTTCAAAGTAGAGTCCAATAGCGTTATTTAAGAAAAAACTCGGAGAATCCCAGTAATATATCTTTAATCATTTCTAAGATACAATGGTTCAGATCTTAATTTAACAATTAGACAATTTTGCTGTTACACGATTTGGACAATTTTACTGTTACACCCGGTATATATATATATATATATATATATATATATATATATATATATATATATATATATCCACCGAATTTCAAATTAATTTCTTCGTAGATTGTTTAAACATTTAGATACAGAAAAAACTTTAACCTCCCTAACATGCCCGTTAAAGTAACGCGAATTAACAGCGTCTAAAAAATTTGAAAGAAAAACTGTCCTCGTGAAAGTAGTGTAGCTTCTTCCTTTAAAGTCGGTCTCCGCCCCTCCACTCCTTAGCCATCTATATCTTGAGACTAGACACAATAAATTCGAACAACATCTAGCCGACACATTGGAGTTAAAAATTAAAAATGAGAATGCATCTTGTACCTAATATTCACTACTGGATTAAGTGCATTGACAAGGAAAGAAACCTTGTTGAAATATATATGTTGTATAACATAATCGTTTATCGTGAACATACGGTCAGCTACATATCTCCCATCGAGCGCTGAGATTAATAAAATAGTGCTCGATGCAATATAACAAAGCTATAAACTATAGATTAATAAATATTATATTTTTTATTATAATAAAAAAAATTTATAATACTTTTATTATAATAAAAACATGTTGAAATCGCAACACAAAAAGCTTTCATGTTTAAATATTATGATTGTACTTCCTCAGATGGTAACCGGTGATAAAAATTATTTTTTAGGGAAATTTAAAAACAAATCGTTACCTCTTTTCCGACAGTTAAAGGGTGGTGCGGCTTAAGGTCAGAATTAAAAATATACTTATGGGTGTGTCTCGATTAACCAACTAAAAGTCAGATTTACGTTAAATAGAAAAATAAGGTCAGAGGGTGGAAGTAGATGAGTTATATTTTCATGTCACGATAAACTGGCGCTTAACGATTGTGGAGGATATGACAGCGACAAATGTATTATGAATGTGACCAAATATGACATTCTATTTGTCGAACTGGTGTGTGATATATAATGTTACCAGAAACATTTTTTTTAATTTTTATATTCAGGGAGCTTCTTAAGGGACCTAAAGTTAAAATTAAAAACGTGGAATACGATTTTAATAATACTGAATAGACAGCAAAACATAGCAATATTAAAGTTGAACAAATCAAATAAAGTAAATTACCCGTAAAACTATATTTTAAGGTAAAAGATAGTTTGTGTCGACATCTCACAGTTAATTCGCTTCTTTGGTTTTCCTTCACTTTTTACCTTTTCTTACACACATACATCAAACATCTTGGACCTTGTTTTTCGTGAACATTGGTATAAGAAATACTCTAACCTCTCCCATCTTACAGGTCCTTATCTGCAATTTTTGTACGCACCACTGATTTCCAGGGTGAGTTTGTTGTGATTTACTAAGCGTAACTTAGGTATGACACAAGGCTGAAAGTGTGGAGACAACTATGACGATTATTCACCCTGATTAATTCAACGAGGTAAGCCTGCTAACCATTGCACCACGTCGAAGTTCTCTTCAGGGTGAGTTTCTGCATAATATTTAGTATATCATTCGATTTCTTTTGACTCAGAATTTTGAATTTAGTGAAAGCCAGTTTTAACAAATTCAATCGAACCTGGTTCTGAGAACATCTTCAGGCATATTCTTGAAGAAAAATTGATATTTGGATATTTGGAAGCCATTCATTACTATAGATATACTGACGATGTTTTTAATATGGATGCATTGCAAAGACGGCCATCATGTTTTAATACATTTATCAACAGTTACCAGGGCGCTTCAAAGATTTAATCGTTAACAATCAACGTCTCGCTAGATCAATTACCACTGAGTAGTGAAAATTGAAAAGACCGAATACACTTCGAAATGATTATACACACAATAAAAGACATCATCAAATCTGTCAATTTATTGCCGCTGATTCAAATTGCATTCTTCCAGGTATGGAAGGCAAATTACACATTTTCACTGTTACCTATGATAGCTTTAACATACCTTTATCTGAGTCACTGCAACTTTTGCGACATGTACAAGTAAGTCGGTGAGATTGGCTCTGAATTTCATCTTCCGGTTAACAATAAAAACAGATAATTCTAAATGGTCTACAATAGAACAGAATATTAACTAAACTAAACGGAGTTATAGAAAATGTTAGATGCCACAAATCCGTTCAATCCACAATTCAACCACAGGAAAGCTAAAATCATTTATATTTTGAAACTTAACGCTCGCGATTTAGGATTAAACATATCTTAGAATAGAGGACGAGTATACTCTTTACAAAAGTAAGATTAAAATATCCGCATTTTCTAAAGTTATAATACGACGTAGCCTATAATTATATGGATATTTTAATAGGGCCTTGCCTATGCTTATATACAGGATTTAATTCGGGTAGTCTAGTTTTATATATATGTTTTAATAGGACCTATTCTACGCTTATATACAAATGTTAATATGATCTAGCCTATACTTCTATACATGATTTAATATACATGTATATATATGATGGACTCTCCCATCGAGTTCGACTTATGAGGTTCCGACGACCACGAACTAATTATCTGCATGCCTACGATGGGCATAACTTTTAAGACCGGCTCGAGAATTGCACAAAAGACCACAAACAGTACAGGAGAATTTATTGTATCCAAGTTCAGCAGGAACACTGTTAGCTGTCTTATTTTGCTTTCGTGTTTCACGTAGTCGAATGATGCTTACTTCTTGATGGTGCATTATTCCTTCATGGCAACTAGAATGATACTCTGATCTTTTCATAGCTATCTCTTCAAAGATCTTGAATGGAATGTTGACGCAAGAAAGGTTTCTCTTCAGTTTATCTTTATATCTGAGCCAAGATCTACCAACATTTCTATGATCACTATGGAGTTCACTGTAAAAAAGAACTTTCGGTATGCGATCATCACTCATCCTTGCCACATGGCCAGCCCAACGTAGCATTATGAAGGCCTCGATGGTACTAATCTTGCATTTCTCAAAAGGGTCAGCTTTTGGCACTCGATCATCAAACGTTAGACTACTGATTGTACGGAGACAAACTTTATGGAAGATATCTACTGATATAGATAGATAGATAGATAGATAGATAGATAGATGTTTTAATAGGGTGTAGCATATGTTCATAGAATGTTTTATAACGTGTAGCCTACGCTTATATAGATGTTTTACTACCACCTCGCCTATGATTAAATACATGTTTTAATTGGGCGCTCCTATACATGTTTTAATAGGATCTATCCTACGGTTATATACATGTTTTAATGGTGAGTTGTCTCAGCTTATATACATGAATAATAGGGCCTTTATGTTTATATACATTACCTAAAAGAACCTATACCAAGCTTAAATATAATATTTATTTGGGCCAAGTCTACACTTAAATAAATGATTTAATAGGTTTTAAATCTACGCGGATATACATGTTTTAATAGTATCTCGTATACGCTTATATACATTTTTAATAGGGACTAGAATATGCCTATATATATGTCTTAATTCGGCTTATGTACAGTGTTTATTAGGACCTATACTTATCTTCAATGTATGTTTTAGGGCATTGTCTACACATATATACAGGATTTAATAAGGTCTTGTCTACCCTTATATATATATTTTAATAGGGCGTAGCCTATGTTTATATACGTTTTTTTAAGTACCTAGACTATACTTATATACATGTTTTAAAGGGCCTAGCCTATTTTTGTATTCATCTTTCAATAGGACCTTCTCTTTTATACATGATTCAATTGGGCATTGTTTACGTTAATATACAAGATTCATTAGGGTATATTCTAAGCTTAAATATATGCTTTAGCAGGGCATTTTCTACGCTTATATACATAATGTAATAGGGTCTAATTTACGCTTATATGGTTGCTAAAATAGCGTCTAGTCTAAGATCAATATATGTTCCCTTTTCTACCCTTATATATATGCTGTAATATTGCCTAGTTTAGGCCTATATACATGTTTATAGTAGGTAGTTTACTCTTATATACATGATTTAATAGGGCATTGTTTAAGCAATTATATGTTTTAGTAAACCCTCGCTCCTAGTCTACACTTTAATAGGGGTTATTCAACGATTATATAGATTTTAATAGGACCTAGCCTATGCATATACATGTTTTAATAGGGATTTATATTACATTAATATACATGATTTAATGGGGCCTAGTCTACGCTTATATACGTTTTAATAGGACCTATCTCAGCCTTATATGTATATTTTAATAGTGGTTATCAACGATTAGATACGTTTTAATAGGGCTTAGGATGATTATATACATGAAAAGCGGGTGTTGTCTATGCTTATATATATTTTAATAGGTGTATAGCCTCGTCTACGGTTATATACATGGCATTATAGGCCCTTGACTAATATCATTATATTTTTAGTAGAGCCTACTGCATGCTTATATTCATAATTTAATATTGCTTTGTCTACACTTTTATACATGATTTAATTGGGCCTTGTCTACACTAATATACATCATTTAATAGATCATTGTCTATGCTTCAATATATGTTTTAACAGGGTGTTGTCTATGCTTATATTCGTGTTTTATTAGGGAAAAGACTACGCTTATATACATGAGTTAATATGACCTAGTCTATGTTCAATATATGTTTTAGTATGGTCTACTCCTTTATACATGATCTAATATGGCCTTGTCTACGTTAATATACATGATTTAATACAAGATTAAGGGTTTTATATATAATTTAATAGGGCTTATCCTAGGGCTATATATTAGCTTGGTTCAAAAATAATGACGTAATAATGTCGTTTTTTGACCTATTTTTTAACGTCAAAAAACGACATTATTACATTATTTTTGCATCAACCTAATATATATATATATATATATATATATATATATATATATATCCCGTCATTTTTCGACGTATGAGGGTCCATCAGCTCAATTCTAGAAATATCCAGAATACCCATACATATAATTTGATTATAACGGTAAAAGCTTGTGCAGAACCAACCACACTTTTTGAAAGTTTTCCACTCGGTCTCCAAGCAACCCTACTCAGGTTTTGAATTCAGAGTTTTCCTTCTCATAGACCGGCTACCAGCCAAGGCTATAAGACTCAGTCTCTCTTGCTATGTAAATAGCCTATTCCTGGTTTGGTGCGAATATATGGATTCACACCTTTGCCGTAAGTGAATGTAACGAATTTGGCCGCAATTTGAACTCGACTCGATGACTGAATCCATTTTGCCGTAACAGAGGATGATAAACTGGTTATCTAAAGAAAAAAAATAACGAAGATGTTAACAGGCTGTCAGCAATGCTCGTGTGTGGCTTATGGTCGAATTTAGCATGCACAACACCGCAAAGACCCGCACAACATTCCCGTAGAATCTAGAGACACGCCTAAGCAAGATATGCAGTATGGCCTTGAAGCGGGTATTACATCAGAGTTTTCTTTCTCTAGGAAACTGCCAAATGACTGATGGGGGTATCACCCCTAGTGGGATAAATGAACACCAACCCAGGAATTTCCATGTACACGCGTGATTTTCGAGAGTTTTGTTTTCAGTTTGGAGGTCAGCTATATACATAGATTCATATATATATATATATATATATATATATATATATATATATATATATATATATATATATTGTTATGTTAATTTAGTCACGTGCGCATGGACTCTCCCAGCTATAAATAGGAGCAGGTACTGCCTTTTGGAGAGGGAAGTTTCCAGCAGTCAGCAGTTGGACCGAACATTCTTGCTGCAACACTTTCGTTTGTATATGTTTGTATTACTGTTTTTCTGTTAATATGTTTGTTTAACTCAATTCCTCACTTGAGTCTTTAATTCTGACACTAACAAGGCCACACGGTATATATATATATATATATATATATATATATATATATATATATATATATATATATATATATATGTAAGCAAATATGTGGATATAGATCCGACAGTATGAAGAAAAATATGGAAAAACAAAAAACATTGAAACAACATTAAAACAGCATACTTGCATATTCGGATTTTTGTGTTTCCATATTTTTCTTGATATATATATATATATATATATATATATATATATATATATATATATATATATATATATATCCAGGTAAGATTAGAACCAATAGAGTAGAATTTCAACGTTCATAACATTTAATTTAAAAGAGGGCTCAAGTAGAGCAATATTATTTATTTTAGGATATTACCTCGAAAACTAGTCAAAATCACTACACAAATTATATACATAATTACATACATATATATATATATATATATATATATATATATATATATATATATTAGTGAACACAGCAATTTTCAATCTGCTTGTCTGAATCATCTTCAATGAGCGAGAGCAAGATCTAAAAGCTCAACCAATCTAACAGTGATCTCATCTCACAATCCTCATACTTACTCCATATGCGGCCTCCTTTGTAAATCACTAGTGGGTCTTAAATGCTACTTAAGACTAGCAGATAAACTTTCATAACTGAATCAATAAGCAGACAGATCCTCATACGTCGAAACCGACGGGAGAGTCCATTATATATATATATATATATATATATATATATATATATATATATATATAATTGCGCTACCTACTCTTTTCCAAGCATATTAGTCAATCCCTGTTTAAGAAACCTGCTCAAGCATATTGGATATGAGTATACTTGTTTTGTCTTCTATAAGGAAAGCCAATTTACAATGAATTCGCATAGAAAAAGGGATTCCCATTTAACTTTTATAAAATTTAATTATCTTATATATATATATATTCTTCATGTATATATATTTTCATATATATATATTTTCATATATATATATTTTCATATATATATTTTCATATATATATTCTTCATATATATATATATATATATATATATATATATATATATAAGAAGAAAGGTGTTTATGGGATAAAGTGCTCAATATCAGAGATAGAGCGTGTGTAAATATAAATATAAAAGTGAATATTGAAGTCAATACTCAGAGGCGACAGGCTGTTTCATGCTGGACGATTGCGTTCAGCATGAAGCAACCTGTCACCTCTAAATGTTGACTTCAATATTTACTATATATATATATATATATATATATATATATATATATATATATATATGTATATATATATATATATATGAAGAAATATAGTCTTAAGGTGTGCTATATTTATGGAATAAAGTGCTCAATATCAGAGATAGAGCGCGTGTAAATATAAAAGTGAACATAGAAATCAACACTTAGAGGCGACAGCTTGTTTCATGCTAGATGCACTCGTCAGGCTATGTTCACTGTATATATATATATATATATATATATATATATATATATATATATATATATATATTAGTGATCTGAAGTAATTGTAATATGAAATAAAATGAGAAAAATTATTATTTCTGGTTAAAGTTTCTAGTGTATAAATCCGCCAGTTTTTCTTCTTTTCTTTTCTTTTCTTTCTTCTTTGGTAGCTATAATAAAACATCTATAATAAGGATGTCTTCCTATCGATTGTATCCGTTGTAATGAGAACATATCTTCGGTATACACCGGCGGTGCTCAATCTGACCTCACCATATCATCACCAGTCTTGATGTGCTCAGACTGGGACATGTCGTGTCGTCATCCTCGACCTGACGTTTTCTCTTCGCCATCTTATTTTCTTGTCTGCCAACAACCAAATGCTTCCCTTCTCACTGTACGTTCATACCTCAAATACTTTACTCCTCGGTGTGATGACCCTTATCATTCTGTGTTTGGCATATCTCTTAACACCGTTAGTACAACGTACAGCCGCCGATATACTCAACCAATGCGTACGTAGAGCTGATCGCTTCCAGCATAGACCGGGTCACTTGCAAAGGTCTGGAGCAGTAGGCATCATGCCAGTTGCCTTGGAACATTTTGACCGCTATGATACGAATGAAAAGGGGCCCCAGGTGTACAGATTTGTATAATATGCTTTTCATTAAACGTGCGTCTTTTCACTTGTTTTGGCATCGATGGAAATTATTATATATTGAGTTATTTGAACTATTGTACTTATAACGATTATTGTATTTAGCATGTCTCATCATTTTATAATAGATGTAGACTATTATATAGTCAGTTTTTACATTAATGGACACTATAAGCCAGTGGTTGCCAACCGATTTGGGGCCATGCCCCACATTGGTATTTCTAAAATTCTAGTACCCAGCCGTAATGCTCGATGAATGCTCACACGCACTGATTGGTCGACAGTTCATGAGCTCTTCCAACGACATGCACCATGCCCTTTTCTTTGTTGACCGAGACACACGTGTGTGGGGAGACAGGAAATACTCTGTATACCAATAACACATGTATGTACATACACACAAAATATTTTTATGTATAGCGTGCAATGCAATAGGTAATGGATAGCGACTCGGATTGAGAAATCGGGGAGCCGAGTTTAAATTCTAGTCGAATCTATTACATTCACTTACGTGCTAATACCTTTGGGAAAGGTATTCATCCGCTTCTCAACCCCGGCTGTGGCAAATAGTTCTATAGCCTTGGATGGCAACCGGTCTACCGCAGAAAGAAATGGCAACCTACTGCGGGAAAAAATCTGCCTCGTCAGTCATGTATCCAAAGATACATGGTCGCCTAAGCGTGTATCACGCATAGCACATAACTGACTGAAGCTGCATTGTATGTATTGACACGTATTAACAATAACACTCTCGCACAGACTCACTAGAAATTCACAGTTATTCTCGAATTGCCCCCTTATTCTGTTGGTATTGTAAACCGAAGTGTGTACATCCTACGCATAACCCATCAAAATATAGCCATACTCCACCGGTGGGGCATGCGCCCCAAGTTGGGGATCGTTGCTATAAGCCTACTCGATTACACAAGGAACTCAACTCCCCGACTATAAAGATATATATGACTGACAAGGATAATGTAAAAATGATACGAAGTAGACAAAACTAATTTTCATTAATTTTAACCATTTATACTAAATTTTCTAGATCACTTTAATGGTCACGGTAAAAAATATTCGATGACAGAGGGCACTAGTCCACCAAGAAATATATCTGACTAACAAACATCCGATAAAAATAAAAAGAATAAATGTTTATTGATTTTAACAAAAATGTCGACAGTTATGAAGACAGTGTTTACTTTGTTGGACGTTGTATGGTCACTAGATGACAGAAGGGGAAAAACCTCAGCGCTATAGAAATATATTTGATTCACAAACCTACGTTTAAAAGGAAATGAATAGGACAAAAACAAATTTCATTAACTCTGAGATAGAAGGGGATTCTTATGGTATCAAAGATAAGTTTATAAAATGCAGTACATATGCAAGTTTTGGCTAGTTCTATCTATTAGGCTGGTGAAAAAATAATGTCGTTTTTTGACGTATTTTTGCACCAACCTAATATAAGCATAAATATCAATAGACTTAAAAGTAAATGTGAACTATGTATACTTATAGACTCAAGTATAAATAATGAACAAGGTTTACCTATAGACTCAAGTATAAATAATGAAAAATGTTTACTTATAGACGCAAGTATAAATAATGAGCAATATTTACTTATAGACACAACTATAATGAAATTTATTTACTTATAGACTCAAGTATAAATAATGATCAATATTTACTCATAGACTCAAGCATAAATAATGACCAATGTTTGCAAATTGACTCAAGTATAAATAACGAGTAATGTTTACTTATAAACTCAGGTATAAATAATGAGCAATGTTTACTCGCAGGCAGAGTATATGGAGAACATTGTTTACTTATAGATTCAAGTATAAATAATGAACAATGATTACTTATAGACTCAAGTATAAATAATGAACAGTGTTTACCTATAGACTCAAGTATAAATAATGAAAAATGTTTACTTATAGACGCAAGTATAAATAATGAGCAATATTTGCTTATAGACACAACTATAATTAAATTTGTTTACTTATAGACTCAAGTATAAATAATGATCAATATTTACTCATAGACTCAAGTATAAATAATGAGGAATGTTTGCCTTTAGACTCAAGCATAAATAATGACTAATGTCTGCAAATTGACTCAAGTATAAATAACGAAGAATGTTTACTTATAGACTCAGGTATAAATAATGAACAATGCTTACTTATAGACTCAAGTAAAAATAATGAACAATGTTTACTTATAGACTCAAGTATAAATAGTGAAAATGTCTATTTATAGACTGGAATATAATCATGACTATTATTTACATGGAGGCGAGCAAAATTACAACTTATCAACTCAAGTACAATCCCCACTAACATTTGCCTACAGACTCAATTACATTCTATTAATCGATATTAAATACCCCAAGAATGAATGATAAGTCCCTTCTAGCTCCCATCAATATGACTGATGCTAACCGCCAGAAAATTGACTCATTACGCATTTACGAACGAATAAAGTGGAAAGATGATATTGAATCAATTGCTAGGTCCGCTGCTAAGAAATTTGTTTTTCTGTTGTAAGATAGGTTTATTTGGGCACTGGGTCACAGTGCGTCAAAGCTTGTGAGGACCAAGAGAGAAGCTGATAGCCAGGATGGGTTACTCACGTTTGTTCGGTGGCAGATGGCTAACTTGATATAAAACAATTTTTTGTAAAATTTAATGATTGCCCAAGAGTGAGGCTATTATTGCTGGGGAGAAAGGTTAATTTCCTGTCTTTTGAAGGCAGGTGCTTTCATCTTTTAGAGAAGTGAAGATGAATGAGATTTCAGTCTCGTGATACAGCGCCCGTCGATCCAGTGTCTGTCGAGATAAGCCATTGTTATCGATACTTACAAATACAGTGACTGACTTTATATGATGTGGATATAACAAAAACATGATTAAGAAGCTTTGTCAATATCAGAAAACAGGTTTTGAAAACAATACATTTTCATACATGAAGTTCCTATATTCAATATATATATATATATATATATATATATATATATATATATATATATATATATATATATAGGTATTTGTTAGTATTGGTATTTAAAAGAAATTCTAATGTTCTAAAACCCTCAACTTTTCTTTCTCTAACATTCGTGGTAGCCGTACCAACTTCCCCAGTGTAGAACTGTCCCGTTTCGAAAAGTCTCCGAACATCCTAGCCCTTTGTGAAACTAATTTTAACTCTGTAATCACCTCCCCAGATTTCTCGATTCCTGGCAATCTCCCTCTCCTTAGGAAGGACTCTAATCTCCACATGGATAGCCTGGGTGTTTATGTCCATAAAATCTTCTGCTGGCTAGGGAACACTCTCTTGAATCTTCACCCCATTCTTACACGTGTCTCCGTCTCTCTCTACTTAACTCATCTATCTCTTCTTTCTCTGCTCTTTTCCCTTCCTGTTATGACTGCTGCGTGCTAGATAGTATTTCTGGCAATATAGACAAGACCATCTCCCTACACCCGTTTGCAAATATATTTGTGTTTGGTGACTTTAATGCCCCTCAGACCAGGTGGCTTAAACACACTGTCATTAAGCCCGCTGGCATCCAAACCCTTAAATTCTCAATCACTCAATCTCTCACGTAAGTGATGGGCTTCCCCACAGGTTTTCCCGGTAACCCTGACAGACACGCTTCTCTTCTAGATCTTTTTTTTTAACTCTATCCCGAACTAATGTCGTACCACGCAACTCTGCCGTCTTGGCAACTCTGATCATGTAGTGTCTGTAAACATCTCCTTCCGCTCCCCTAACAGCCAAGAATGTTTGTTCTACTAACATATCTTTCTGTTATCAATGATCGGATTCGGACACGTTCCATGGCTTCTTTCGTAATGTCCCTTGGAATGCAGTTTTTACTGCTGTTTATAAATGCGCGTCTGGGGTCCCCCGCTAGGTGAAAGCCGGCATCGATGCTTTTATTCCAGCATGGAAATACCAAGCTAAACAGAATTCATCTCCCTGGTTCTCATCCGCATGCTCGGTTGCTATAGCCCACAGGAATCACTTCTTCCGGCTGTACCAGAGTGACATGTCTGACTGCAAGAGACGTCTCTTCGCCTCTAATCGTAACGAGTGCAAGCGTGTCCTCAAAGAAACGAAGTTACTGTCTGCAGACAGAATGAAACAACTTATAGAATCTCGCTTGTTCGGTTCTAGATATTATTGGCAGCTCTGCAAGAGGGTGCTGACAGCAAGTCCTCAACTCCTC
>OZ010580.1:95376229-95381229 GCA_963932145.1 Acanthosepion lycidas
GGTGGTCCAACTAATAATAAAATACACTAGAATATTGCTACTACTAATACTACGAGTGGAAATAAAACAACTAAAACAGAGACGAAAGGGATCCTAATCAAAAATGAATAATGGCTGACAACGCTTAATCTAATATTAAAATTCAAGGTACTATAACTAATACCAGTGGAAATAAAGGATTTCTTTCGTCTTAATTTCACTAAAATTAAAACAAAAGAAATCCTAGTCAAAAATGAATAATGGCTGACAATGCTTCATCTAATATTAAAATTCAAGGTAATATTACTAATGCTAGTGGAAATAAAGTAGGCTCCTCCATTAGGTCACGTAAAAAAAGCAGCATATCACGATAAAAATAGGTTCATAAATCAACGAAAACAAAGTTTTGTATCAATATGTTTATGTTGTTATGAAGAGGAAATACCAAAGTATTTTTTAAATATTTTTTGAAATTTTTTACTCCTTTCTAGCATGTAGAAAATTTTGGTTAAAAATTTTGTTTTTTTTACGACAGCGCGAAAAGACTAAAAAAAAGGTTTGTTTTATTTTGCGCTTTTCCCGAGGAAAACACACGTTAATTTAGGAAATTCTTGCAAAAATCAAATTGTCGGATTTTAAGGAAACTTTCAGGACTTATTCACAAATGAATGAAATTATTTTTGAAATTTTTTCTTTAGAAAATCTTGTTAAAAAGAGATTTTTTTTTAACATGTTTCCACCCACTTACATATTTTCATGAAATTTCGAGAAATTAAATCTTCAAGCGCGGGATTTGTTTTATTAGTTACAAACAGGACTCTTTGTAGAAAGTAAATCACCAGTATTTTTTTTTTTTGTAAAACAGTACCCCATATCATTGAAAATCTGCTCTGAATCATAAAAAAAATGGAAAAAAACTATGACATTAATTAATTAAAAAAGCTTTCACCTGTTTTTGTAAATACGTTATACTAAGGACATTATTTTGTGAAGAAATAATTTTTTTTCGATGAATAATGTATTTTTACAAATTTTTTCCCATTTTTAAAATTTTTTTCATTAACTTCTTAATACTTCAAAAATCGTTTAAAATTCTTTATTGCTTTCAAGCACGTAATGCAATGATAACGTTGATGAAAAAGTAAATTTACGAATTGAAATTTGAAAAGCACATAACAGTCGTTTGACCCCAGATATTTTAAAAATAATCTAAAAAACATTTTATTGAAAAAAAACGTTCATAATTTCTACATATGGAAATGTATACATGACATAATCCTTAAAAAATTTAAACAATTATCTAATTAATAAAAAACTTTAAACTATTATCTAATTAAGAAAGTATGAAATAAAAATACATGTTACATAATTGCTGAATAAAAATGTTAAAATTTAAAAAGTACTAGTTAAAAACGAAAAACCACGTTCACTTACTTTGCAAAAATTGTCAATTTTGATCATCCATAGTAATCTGTCATCACCTCGTCACAATCGATTTCTTTGATAAATTCAGACACATTGTTAAGAAATGTTTGGATACAAATTTGTATGCTATAAGTAAGTACTGTTTGTTTTATATCAGATTAATTTAACTTTAAATTTTCTAATTTTACTCAAATAACGTGTCAAAAATATATAAATTTATTTTAGGAAGAAATTTAAAATCAAAATTTTGTTTTTTACAAATCTCTTAAAATTTAAGAAAATGGCCGCTTTTAAGAAAATTAAACAAAAATCGAGCATATATTTGACATTCCAATCTATATAATTTCTGTCTGAAAGAAACCAGAATATGTTACTTACTGTAAGTAATAAATTTAATGTTTTAGCTTTCAATTAATAACAACATATTGAGACAAAACTTTGTTTTTGCTGATTTATGAGCCTTTTTTCATCGTGATATGCAGCTTTTTTACGTGACCTAATGAAGGAACCTAAAATAAAGGATTTCTTTCGTCTTAATTTCACTAAAATTAAAACAAAAGAAATCCTAGTCAAAAATGAATAATGGCTGACAATGCTTCATCTAATATTAAAATTCAAGGTACTATAACTAATACCAGTGGAAATAAAGGATTTCTTTCGTCTTAATTTCACTAAAATTAAAACAAAAGAAATCCTAGTCAAAAATGAATAATGGCTGACAATGCTTCATCTAATATTAAAATTCATGATAATATTACTACTAATAATACTACCAATGGAAACAAAACAAGAGAAATGAAGATGAAAGAAATACGAATCAAGCATTAATAATGGCTGAAAATGATTCATCGGATAATAAAATTCACGATAATATTACTATCATTAATATTATTAGTATTCAGTCAGTTATGTGCCATGCGTGATACACGCTTAGGCGACCATGTATCTTTGGATACATGACTGACGAAGCAGATTTTTTCCAGCAGTAGGTTGCCATTTATTTCTGCGGTAGACCAGTTGCCATCCAAAGCTATAAAACCCGGTCTGTCCTGCTGTTTACCCATAGATGGAGGGAGAAGAAGAGGGTTTATACTTTTCCCAAGGGTATTAGAACGTAAGTGAATATAATGGATTCGACTGGAATTCGAACTCGGCTCTCCGATTCCTCAATCCGAGCCGCTATCCATTCGAATACTAATATAAAAAGTCATAACTAATCTTCGTTTCAGAGTCTTACCTTCTTGTCTCGTAAATGATTTCCAGATAATCTAGTAATCATTGAAATGGCACTGTCATATTCGAGTCTCATTGTCAATCCTTTTGGTTCTGAGATAATCCTCCGTCTGATAAGAGTTTTTACTCCTCTCTCTCTCTCTCTCTCTGTTTGTCTGTCTGTCTCTGTCTCTGTCTGTCTGTCTGTCTGTCTGTCTGTCTCTCTCTCTGTCTGTCTGTCTGTCTCTCTCTCTCTCTCTCTCTCTCTCTCGGTTTTAAAATCCTACCCTTTTTTGTTCATAAAAACTTTAACATAATCCTTTGCACAATTCCAAATGTACTGGTGTTCCTGCCCAATCTTGCATTTGCTTCCATCCCGTTCTAAACATCACTGTCTCTAAGTGTTGTCAAATATTAGCAATTACAAATTTTTTCAATGCACTCGCTTCTGTATAAAGTGCACCACCGGAAGACACATCTAACCATTTTCTAAAATCTCTTCAAAACATTGCAACAGCTGTTTCTCTCTTTTTCGTGGTTCAAGTGCCCAATGGTTCTTAGTAGGCATTCTTTGCTGTATAGGCACCGTTGTCATTAACTTGAAATAAGTTCGTCCTGCGAGTTTCCGACACTATCTGGGGTGGCGAAAGGGCGTGAGGTTGAGTCTGCCCTTCCGTCCGTTATCCAGCAAAAATAAAAATAGACTCGACGAACGACCACTTCATACAACCGACTCCTCACTTAAAATAGTTCTTACCATAATGACGAAGTAATTATTTTATTGTTCGCTTCATATCACTTGAGCTCGTTACTCAAGGTGCCAGGCGATCTTCTAGGCGAGTTAAAAACGACTCTTGTATCGATTACAATCCACACTTTCTAATTAAGATAGGATTCCTTTGTCTCTTCCCTCTTCCTTCCGGTTAATTATTACACACTCTTCTTGTCTCCCTTTTTTCTTCACTAAAGGGCTTTTATTTTCATCTTTATTGCATTTATTTCCTTCGATCTTCTTTTATCTTTTTTGTCTTTGACGATTTTGTGGTTGAGATTTGTTGCTTTTGTTGATTCTTTTCCTTTCGTTTCCTTTTCTATTACATTTTGCTTTCTTTCTTTCTTTCGTTATTTCTTTCTTTCTTTCTTTCTTTCTTTCTTTCGTTCTTTCTTTCTTTCATACTTTCGTTATTTCTTTCTTTCTTTCGTTATTTCTTTCTTTCTTTCTTTCGTTATCTCTTTCTTTCTTTCTTTCTTTCGTTATCTCTTTCTTTCTTTCATTCTTTCGTTAACTCTTTCTTTCTTTCTTTCGTTATTTCTTTCTTTCTTTCATTATTTCATTATTTCTTTCTTTCTTTCTTTCTTTATCTCTTTCTTTTTTCTTTCTTTCATTATTTCTTTCTTTCTTTCGTTATTTCTTTCTTTCTTTCTTTCTTTCGTTATCTCTTTCTTTCTTTCATTCTTTCGTTAACTCTTTCTTTCTTTCGTTATTTCTTTCTTTCTTTCTTTCTTTCATTCTTTCTTTCTTTCTTTCGTTATTTCTTTCTTTCGTTATTTCTTTCTTTCTTTCATTCTTTTTGTCCTCTATTTTTCCTCACATTTTCTTTATTTCTTTCTGGTCATAGATTTCTTCTTTTTTTATTCAGTCTTCCTCTTTTAAATCGTTCTATCCTCTCTTTATTTTTCTTTCTTTTATCTTTTTTTATTTTCCTTACTTTTTCTTTGTATATCTTCTCTTTTTTTTCCTTCATTTCAGTGATCGAAATAAAGGATTCAGTTCGAAATTCCGACCACCTGAAGAAGGCCGGAGCGTACAACGGCCGAAACGTTCTAATAAATATGGCGACAAAGATAAGGACATTAGTCCGAATAATGTAAATACTGTACATAATACCTCATCTCAGAAATATAGACAGACTCTTATTATTTTCTGTTTTCTTCTTTCTTCCTGTTTCTATTCTCTTTCCAACTTCTGATTTTGTCTTTACTTGTTTTGCTTTCAATTCGTCCTTTCTAAAATGTCCTCTTCTCTCCTTTCTTTTCATTTAATTTTTCTCTTCTCTTTCTTCCTTTCTTTCTTTTTCTCTTTCTTTTTTAGTTTCACCTTTTAATATGTTTCTTTTCTTTGCTTTCTTTTTATTTACTGCTTCTTTTCTCTTTCTTTCCTTTTTTTTCTTTTTTCTTCACTTTTCTTTACTTTTTCTTTCTTTTACTTTCTCTTTTTTGTTTTCTTCTTTTCATTATTTGCTTTCTGATTTTTTTTTTCTTTCTCTTCCTTTTTCTCCTCATTTCTTTGATGTTTCTTACGTCACATCGTATATTCTTTCATTTCTCTTCCTTTCTTAATATTTCTCATTCATTTTTATAGTCACTCTCTCTTCCTTTTACTA
>OZ010580.1:95386229-95471229 GCA_963932145.1 Acanthosepion lycidas
TAATTGTATATATTTCGTTCATTATCTATATCCTTTCATATATACATATATATTTATTTTGCTATCTCAAATTCTACCTATCTATCAATGTAATCTATTCTTTTGTCTGTCTGTCTGTCACTACTGCTTTCAGTTCTCTATTGGTCGAAATGGACATAGATATTGAATCATATTCTTGCTACCAATAACATCACAAATTCTGAGGATTGAAGAGATTTTGATTTTCCTCCTTTCACACTTTGCTCTTCATAAACAAAATATCTGATAATCTGGACAAAGAGCAGACATTCAATGCTTGCCTTAAAAATATTGTTGGCTAGAAATCTTTGCTAATTTTATTCTATCTTATTATTGTTGCTTTTTATCCCAACATTACGGCCCTATCCATTCTTCATTATTACAATTATTTTACTACTAGTTTAATTCCATATTAATATTTTTGCTTTTTATCTTAACAATCTGGCTCTATACACTCTTCATTATAACTATCATTTTATTTCTAGTTTTATTCCATCTTATTATTGTTGCGTTTTTATCCCAACACTCTGGCTCTATACACTCTTCATTATTACTATTATTTTATTACTAGTTTTATTCCATCTTATTTTTATTGCTTTTTATCCCAACACTCTGGCTCTATACACTCTTCATTATTACTATTATTTCATTTCTAGTTTTATTCCATCTTATTATTGTTGCTTTTTATCCCAACACTCTGGCTCTATACATTCTTCATTATTACTATTATTTTATTTCTAGTTTTATTCTATGTTAATGCTGTTTTTATCGAAACAGCCTGGTTTAATATATTGATCACTATATCTACCTGCCTAGATCATTGAAAGACTCAAACATGTGTAGACTTTAAAATAATATAGTTGCCAACAATGGGGTTATGCTTTTGACACATCTCCGTGTAATGTAGCCGGCGAAATGATAACGCACGAAAGAAAGTGATGAAACTTGAATCTTTCACTACTTAACATTAGATTTTATTAATCTCTATATTTCGTCCATTTCTAGCTACCAGCATGCGTGGTCGGCTCCGCGAGAGACTTTAACCGAACGACATCCCTATATTCTTCTCTGTTATGTCCATGAGACTGTCCAGACCTGCTCTCACCGCTCTTACTCGAAAAACTACTTGCATTATTTATTTTATTCTGTTATTCTCATCTTCATTGCCATATTCACAACGTTTCGCCCGTTGTACGCTCCGGCCTTCTTCTGCTGATTGGATTTCGGATATGAGGTATTATGATTACTTGCATTCCGACTGTTATCCTCACCGTCCTTGCCATATTCACAACGTTTCGGCCGTTGTAATCTCAAGCCTTCTTCTAGCGATTGGATTTCAGATGAGATATTATGATTACTTGTATTATTTTCATTATTCGGGGTGTTATCCTTGTCGTCATTGCCATATTCACAACGTTTCGGTCGGTGTACGCTCGGGCCTTCTTCAGGTGATTGGAATTTCTCAAAAACACACGACAATTGTTTAGATCCAGTGACTAAACCCAAAGTGTTGTGAGTACATTACCAACTTAGAGATTTGAGTTAAAGGGAAATAACTGATACATCCGGAAGAGGCATGGCACGTGGATCTAGAACAATCTACCCCCCGGTGGACGAAATAAAGGGTTCGGTTCGAAATTCCAATCACCTGAAGAAGGCCGGGGCATGCAACGCCTGAAACGCTGTGAATATGTCAATGAAGATGAGTATAACAGTCCGAATAATGTAAATAATCATAATACCTCATCTCAGAGATCCACTCACAGAAGAAGGTCGGAGATTACAACGGCCGAAACGTTGTGAATATGGCAATGAAGATGAGTTTAACAGTCCGAATAATGTAAATAATACAAGTAATCATAATACCTCATCTAAGAGATCTAATCACCAGAAAAAGGCCGGAGATTACAACGGCCAAAACGTTGTGAATATGGCAATGAAGATGAGGATAACAGTCCGAATAATGTAAATAATACAAGTAATCATAATACCTCATCGCAGAGATCCAATCACCAGAAGAAGGCCAGAGATTACTTCGGCCTAGACATTGTAAATATCACAATGAAGATGAGGATAACAGTCCGAATAATGTAAATAATACAAGTAATCATAATACCTCATCTCAGAGATCCAGTCACAGAAGAAGGCCGGAGATTACAACGGCCGAAACGTTGTGAATATTGCAATGAAGATGAGGATAACAGTCCGAATAATGTAAATAATGCAAGTAATCATAATAGCTCATCTCAGAGATCCAATCACCAGAAGAAGGCCGGAGATTACTTTCCAAGTTTGGTTCACCACTGCCGTGGCTTGGTATTGAACTCACAACTCTTTGTGTCTATTCACTGGTTTTAACGAACGTCTTTATCCACTGGGCCGAAACGTTGGCAATATGGCAATGAAGAAGAGGATAATATAAATAATGCAAGTAATCATAATACCTCATCTCTGGGATATAGACAGATATTCGAAAAACATTTATTCGAGTTTTACATCTCTTTTTTCTTAACCCCTCCAAAAACCCTAAATACTGAATTATTTTCGTTCAACCCAAACAAAGTAGACGAAAGCATTAACTTCTAAATTACAGTCTTCGTTTCTAAAATCTAACTTGACGCTAGGTTGATGACCAATGGAAGTAAACGGTGTATATATTAATCCTGACTGGTATTGTAATTTTGGTCATCTTGGAATAAACGAAAATGCCCATTTTTGTTTCTACATTCGCTCTTTTTCCAGATTTCAAAATTTTGACATCATTGCAGTTTTGTCGAAAGAGGCTTTCGACAAAACTGCAATTTTTTAAAAATAAACAAATTAAAAAGAAGGTTAAGAAGGAAATTTGGAGAGTCATGATTCTCCAACTTCAAATCGGCGTTAAAATTTAATTCTAGACTAAATCCACGATTTAATTCTAAACTACATCAAATCATTAAAAAGAAAGAAAAATTAAACTTCTCTTTTTCTTTATACGCTTAAATTTAATTCTAGACTAAATCCACGATTTAATTCTAGACTACATCAAATCATTAAAAAAAAAAGAAAAATTAAACTTCTCTTTTTCTTTATACGCTTATGTACTTTAAAATTAAATATCAGTATTGACTGAGTTCTCTAGCCTTGTGTGGAAACCAGCCTAGAAGAAAGAAATCTCTGAATTCGAAACCAGGGAAAAGGCAATTGGAAAACATGTATCTTTCTCAAGTCATATGAATTTGCAGGTATTAATAAATAAAGATGTGGAAGACCGTGGTCGCCAAATCCTGAAGCATATAGCATTTTGGGGAAGAATAAATCTTGGATGTTCGCTTTTGGTGAGGAGTAGCGAAAAAGTATCCGATCTCTTTTAATCAGCTTCAAAATATCTGAGAGTTGGTTTAATGGAAACTATTTCACTTCGTAATTATTTGAAAGTAGATATCTTGAGCAGGCTTTGTGAGCACTGATTTGCAAAGCAGGGTTTGGCAGACAGGAATATCTCAGAGGTCACATTTTAGCCCAATTCTCTCAATCGAGCCGATTATTTGCACGAGTGTATTTTCAGAATAATTATTTGCAAGGGTCCATTCAAAACAAACGATTTTCCTTTTCTCTGCGAAGGGATATCATTATTTTATTTTATTTTATTTATTTTTTAAATTCTAATTCTTTTTTTTCTTTTTTTTTTTTTTTTGAGAGTAGGTAAACTTAAGTACAATTTTATAACACCTAACGTACTTATGTAAATTTCTTTTTCGACTGAACAAGTGGTCCGGCCTTCTGAATTAACCTCCATTATCCAGACATGCGCACTTCTTACTACACGCTCACAAACAGGCGTCGCTCGAGCGGGAAAAATAACAAGTTTGACACGCGTGCAATGCATCAATTTCTTCGACCATCATTAGATATGACGTGCCAAGAAATTTGCACCGTAATTAGTAGTGGAGACTTCCAATTAGAATTTGGGGCTTGTAAGATGTTCAATTTATGCGATCCACATGGGTACCACTTTTTATTATGGTTTCTTGAAAGATTCTGTCAGTGAGGAACTTTTATTTATTTATTTATCGAAGCACTTCAAACTTCTTAAAAAAAAAACAATTCAAGCTCTCCATCGTTTCCATATACAGTAGAATCCTTGACAACCGGACTAAGAAGGCTTTCCGGATATGAAGAATCGGTTACAAAGTCCGGATATGAGGGATTTCGGATATGAGGGATTCCGGATATGAGGAATTGGTCACAAATTCCGGATATGAAGGATTCCGGATATGAGGGATTCCGGATATGATGGATTGGTTACAAATTCCGGATATGAGGAGTTATATTTAGATTAAAATAAAAGAACTGAAATCAGGTTTAACATTTATTTTCAATGTTTTATAGTCATGCCGTGACAATGTCCAACATCGCTAACCGAGGGCGAGCCAACCGATGTATATTGTGTAGATTATATACTTATATTTGTCTGAGTCATATATATATATATATATTAAGGGTGTCAGATTGTGTACAAACTAAGTAGAAACAAGTGTTTTTATTTACAAATAAATCTAAAATTTTATTTACACACTATTCTATATTTCTGAATAAATTATTTTGTCAGTTACAATCACGAGTACATGTTAATATACGCGTCTATGTATTCTATAGATTTTATCAGTCTTCCAACCATTCATTTCGTGAATTTTTCTATTGTTTATAGCGTTAACAATACAGTAGAATCCTTGATAACCGGACTAAGAAGTCCTTCCGGATATGAGGAATTGTTTACAAGGTCCGGATATGAGGGGTTATATTTAGATTAAAATAAAAGAAATGAAATCAGGTTTAACATTTATTTCCAATGTTTTATAGTAAACAAAATAAGCTAATGGTGAGTGAAATATAACGGAATTAATTTTAAGGAAAAAGAAATAAATTATGTAATGTTAATGAAAATTCATTAAATTAAGTATGCCACGTATGCAAAACAAATAATGTAACGAGGATTTTTTTAATCTCTACTGCACGATTATTCTTTCTCTTCTAATGTCATTCTCAAATTTTTCCACATTTCGTTTTGCTTTTGTTCTTGAAATTTTTTAAACGAAAAACGCTTTTAAACTCTGTGTGCGTTATTGCAATCGTCATAACTGAATGTTGGCTTTCTTTCCATAAAACTGACAAGCTTTTCAATAGCTTTTTTCAATTTCAGTCCAGGTTTCATCACAATCATGTTTTTTATTTCATTGTTCATTGTGACAGTGTGAACACTGGAGAATAGTTTCTTTGGAAGATTTTATATCATACAATATCGACTTTTCTATGTTTAACTCAGCCATTAGCTACAATGAACTAGTCTGTTTAAAATTTCCACATTTAGCGATAATTCCAAAGTTATTCTTTTCCTTTTATTCCCATCATCTTTTGCACCAATACAAGCCATTAGGGTGAAATAAGCATAAGTAATTATCCAAAGTAAATTTCCTGTAAAACAGAAATTTCAAATCAGTTACATATCACCCAAATAGTTCAAATACACACATCAAAATCATGTCCGGATATGCGGGATTCTGGATATCAGGCACTTCGGATATGAGGGATTCCGGATTTGAGGCACTCTGGATATGAGGGATTCTACTTTACTATCATTACCTCATTTTATTATTATTTTTTTTTTTATTACGTGTGTGCTAAATCTCAAAGCGCTATTTTTGAAAACCAGAAATTGTTCATTTTTACTGCCATGTTTCTTCCGGGTGTAGATGATCAGTGTGCCTATATTCTTCAATACGTGTAAATTACCATGACTCTTGGGAAAGATAGTGAAGTGATTGCCCGTTATCTTCTACACAGTTTGAAATTCATATTTTTTTCTTTTAAACTGACTCCTACCGAAGGCTAGAGATCATTGTCTACGTTGCTACTTAATTTATATCTAGGATCGGAAGAAGTAATGTATTCTGTGGCTTCCAAGGGTGCTACAACAAAGCAGGCAAGGTGGGGATTTGAACGATCCTTAACGGAAAACACGTTTTTCACCAGACAACATTACAGACAACTAATATGAATTTTCTTGACCACTTGCTCTCTTTAATAATAATAATAATGCTACACATACCGGTTACATTTTCATTACATTAGCGCGGCGATTAACTTGCCATCTATTCGATAATACTTCAATTAAATTGTTTATGGTCAACCAACACAACAGCAAAAAAACAAAGGAACATTCGAAAAATCTTTAAGAAGAGCATAAAAATGGAATATCAGATGAATTGACATAACTAAATCCGCTTATGAAAGCCAAACGTTTACAGACACCAGACAATTTACAATCAAACTTTGGAGTTGACAAAATCAAAAACAAACAACGCGCATGCGTGAAATTAAAAATATAAAACGTCGAAAGTTTATGCAACGAAGCCTATATATATATATATATATATATATATATATATATATATATATATATATCGCATGAATCATTCATACAAAAAACAGATATAGAAGTTAATGATTTAAATGGCGAGAATACATCATCTTAAACAAATTTAATAAAGTACATTAACCCCGAACCTGTAGATGAATGTTATGATCCCTTTTTATAAATTCAAGTTAAATTACATAAATTCCAGGTTTGTATGAATGATTCATGTAATGTAAATTGAACTGCACCACATATTATATATATATATATATATATATATATATATATATATATATATATATATATATATATATATATAAGTAATACAAGTAAAAGCTTTTTCACTCGGTTAGTTGATATTACCGTCAATATCCCGACACCAGATTTCCATAAACATACCCTTCGAGAATCACTGTGTCCACTCGTAAGAGGTTATCAGCAACTGAGTTTATACTCCTTAGTTTTTTTCTTTTTTATATGCATTTTCATTGGTGCAAGTTCTTGTTCTTTTTCATAGTGTATGTGGTGTGTGTGTGTGCACGCGCCGCTCGTGCAGGTGCGCCCGTCTGCGCGTATGTGTGTACGTATAGAATGTCGAGGTTATTTGTCCTCTTCGTCGTTTTTTTTTTTTGTTTTTTTTTTGCATTCTCTCCTTATTGGTTTTTTTACTTCTTTTTCATCTTTTTTTTTTCAGGTGTACACATTTTGACATCGGGCTTTTCAGGCACCCACCCTCACACACACATGTGGGGCCAGAAGCTTAGTTCTTACAACCGACTCATCGCATATATTGTTTTGATTATAGTGGTGAGGGCCTGTTGAGAAACAGCAACACTTTTTGGAATAAGCCGTATACAAAAAAACTAGTTGATACATAGCGTGCTACAAGGTCCCAAAACGACCCTTCTCGAGTTTTGAATTCAGACTTGTCTTTACCCAGTTGCCAATCTCTGACCCAGTCTGTGCGATTTCCTCGTAGCTTAAGGGAGAGGAAATTGATTCGTACCTTTCCCATATATATATATATATATATATATATATATATATATATATATAGATAGATAGATAGATAGATAGATAGATAGATATATTGTAAACACAAACCTTTATACTAACACGATTTCATTTTGTTTTATCAGGCAGTAAGGAGACTGCATAAAGATCGGTGTTTATAATATTTTATGTCTTAAATTGCCCTGATTGTATGGAGCAGTCTCTATTTAGAAGTTCCTTTTGGTAAATATCACTTTTGCCATAGATTGAATATATATACATACATACATACATACATACATATATATATATATATATATATATATATATATATATATATATGTATGTATGTATGTATGTGTGTGTGTGTAGTAATCCGTTGGTATAATCCAGGCCTATTAGCACAACATAGAATTTGGAATATGTTAAAACTGACTCACAAAAGAGCGTTCCATGTTTATTTTCAATAAACAGAGCAAATTATATTTACAATTGTAATTAAGATGCCTTTAGTAAATGATCATTTTTACCTACGAATTTTAATTTTAAAATTCGCAGGATTTTTCATACTGTCTCTGGTATCGACTTGTAGTGTACAAGCCGATACCAGAAACGGTTTTAAGTAAAATTTGTAGATGAGAATGGTCATTTACTAAAGGTATCGTAATTTCAATTGTAAAGTATATATATATATATATATATATATATATATATATATATATATATATATATATATATATATTGTTTTTATATTTATTTTTATGGATACAAATGGTTTGATTAAATGCTTTGTTTTTAATTAAGCAATATTAATTATATTTACCGGCCAGAATATTGGAGAAATTTATGGTAGATTACGTTTTGGAGAAGAAAGAGATTATCGAGAAAGATCATTGAATGTGTGTGTTTATAAGCGGTAATTTGATCTTTGCTAATCCGGAAGCCCTCCGTGGTTGTATCGGTTAACAACGTCAAGGCAAATAACGGTTTACGCAGGTTCGATTCCTGTCGGAGGACACATATTTTCTACCAGATTTCCCGAACATTCAGGTCGGTAAATGTAATTGGTACTGTTTAATTAAAAGCAGAGCATTTACTCAAATAAATTGTATCCATAAAAATAACGTATAAACAGAAAATATATTTTAAAATATTTGTCGAATTTCATCCATTGCACACACACACACACACACACACATACATATATATATATATATATATATATATATATATATATATATATATATATATATATATATATATATATATATATATATATATATATATATATCGGCCTGATATTTGCGTCTAGAATGAAACAATCTGTCGCCTCTGGGTGTTGATTTCAATGTTCACTTTCATATTTATATTTACATACGCTCTATCTCTGATATTGAGCACTTTATCCCATAAATATAGCATACCTTAGAACTATATTTCTTCAAAACAATCCTTATTCCTCCATAGCTGAACACTTTAATCAATCAAGACACTCATTAGAAAACTGTAAATGTTTATTGATAGATTCCGATTTCAGTTTCACATTCACACGCAGAAAAAAAAAATACTGGATTTTAAAATTAAATACATATAAACTAGGGTTAAATAAAGATTTGGGCATTTTAAATCTTTATAAATATTGCAATAGTTAAACATTTTTTTAGATATAGTTAATTTTTTTTTAAACAACATCTAAAGTATTATTACAGGTAGATTTACGTTAAAAATATTCGAATATAGTGGCATTCCATATCACTCTTTGTAGAGAAAACAGAGTGTAAGTATTCGGGAATATACTTTGACATGTCCTATGCGTGGTCATTCAAGACTTTAATTTAGACTGCTATATTCACGTGAACGCAGTACTCGGGGAGATATAGATGTTGTCGAATATTTAAAACTTTTATCGATTTTTGGGGTGAGGTGGCACATTTCTTCTGTATGCCCCAGTATATACTGTAATGTAATTAGTGAAATCTCTTGATACATAAGTTTATACTTTGTAATATATATATATATATATATATATATATATATATATAATTTTTTTTCTTATTTACTTCTATTTTTTTTCTTTAATATAAAGTTAAGCATTTTTATATGTAAAAGGAAAGATATAATGTTTTCTCAAAAATATCTCGATTGAAAAGGAAAAAAAACTCCGTTACCATGTCAAAACCAATTTTAGCGTTTCTTTATGATGCAGGATCGTCGCCTTCCTCCAGTGACATTTAAAAAGCTGAAAATATGTTAATTATCATCTTACAATTCTCCTTGTTCCTTAATACTTCGGTTAGTTAGTTAATTATGTAGGTAGGTAGTTAACACAACCGTTACGCCTTGCCAATTACTCATAATTAATGGACTATTCTGTTTTGATCGCAAGGGAAAACAGAAAAGACGTATTAGTGATGCCGTTTAATTTCCTGGAAGTTAGAGGAGGCGATAACAGTATCGTACGTTTTACATCTGCTTAAGTGAAATAGAAAACTTGCCAATTTCAAATCTTTTTATTTATACCCTCTTACTTCTTTAGATAATAACCTGCATTCATATTTATTATTGTTACCGCAGTATTTTGTTAAAGTTGTGAAGCTCAAAAATTTGAACGGCAAGTGAGAAACTTCAATGGGTATTTTCTAGTCGCAAACCTCGCTATAAACTTATTCAATTATTAATTAAGAAATTATCATCCATCAGAAAATTCAAATAGGAAAACCTTGAAATTTTCACCGATGTTTCTAGCTGTTTTTTTTTTGTTTTTGTTTTTTTAAATCGGTTTCGCCCCATGCAAGGCAATAAAGCCACTAAGACACGAGGGGGTTACTGGCTGTGGAAGAATTTGGAACTGAAAACATTAGTATTACGAAGAAAGAGGAGAGAGCAATATAGAAGGCATTAAATAGCGATTGACATTGCATTTAATTTTTTACAGATCAAAATCGACTAGAAAGCATAGAACCAGAACAAAGTTCCACAAGCGAAAAGTCCGAGAGAAGAAACTGTTAGCATAGAACTTACGGATACATCTAGCCAGCTCAATTGTAAATTGATGAGAACTCGACGCCAGTCTAGTACTGCGCTTAGATTTAAAAAGTCTAGGTACCCTTGTGAAGGGCAATATTTATTTGTAATGAATACAAAATGTGGCATAGGGCCAAAATGGGGAATGAGGAAAGATGGTCTTATAATTAAACTTAGCATGCTACATTTACGTTCCCAAACATACCACAAAATTACTTACACCAAAACAACGCATTCCTACTTACTATATTCTTACTGCATCCACCATAATACCTCAGAATCTCCATGAAGTCCTAACTAGTCTTCATATGTACAATTCTTGTCTGTGGGTGTTGATAAAAGAAAAAAAAATTAAATCTAAACCCCGATGAGAATTTGCAATATGAACTCAACAGAACAATTACGATGAAATTATTTATAGAAAAGACACGACGGTGGAAAAGTAACTGAAGCCGAGCTACCAGATCAAGACCAATAATATTGCAGATTCTTCTTTGGATTTTATCAAGAAGCTCAAGTTAAATAGTAAGGTCCCCGGACCATATGTAGCAGCAATATTTTAAGCATGGACGAACTGTAGACTTATAGATATTTAAATCTGGAGAGAAAAACCGTCTCTCACGACACAGTGAACTGACTTGCTTAGCAACTGACCTAGCAATGGATTCAGTATAGTCTATCCACTTCATATCAGCAGAGAACATGAGCCAGAGAAGGCGCAATAAATCGCGGAGGTTAGCATCAGCCGTGATTAATGGAGAGAAGTTTAGTTTTGTAAGCGTTAAAATTAACAAACCATCATCGCTCCAGTTAACGATGGACTTGAAACCTTAAAGATTTTATGGGGTTTTTTTTTCCGCCCGTAGAATCTTGTGCAAATAAATTGAAACAAAACGAATAATTCCGTTATTATTTACTTTTCTTTGGTATTTTTTCCAATAAAACCTGACCCAGTGCACATGTTAGTACTTCGTATGTACATTCCAGGCTTCATTCCTTGCAGGCTGACCACTGATTCTTGATTGGATTTAAATCAGGAGAATTTCCGTAGAATCTTGCTTCTTATCCAATTATTCAGCTACAATCCAGTTCTAAATAGATTTTTTTTTTTCGAAGATCCTCCAACAGCCTCTGAGGAGTTGTGACAATAATCGAGGCTCGTCTGAACAAGCGCTTTACACCCTGTTTTACATTTGTGATCATACAAGTTAAATACTTGAGACTGGAGATCTGTTAGCTATACAACATCACTCCATTGCGCTAAAATAAATAAAGTCGGTATAAGTTCTGATATCAGTGTCAAAGATTCGCGTCTTATTTTGTGCTGACTTGCGGGATAACCTCCTACCGGCCAGGTGCAGATCCGCGCCTTTACTAAGCTTCAGTCGCTGCCCCCAACATGTAAACAGATGGTCGACCCAGCTGTACTTAGGATTTAGGGGAAACCGGATGACAGGTAGTTATGTAAATACCCACCATAAGTAACCGCTTGGCATGGAGGAAACGATTTTCCTGTGTATTTACAGACATGGCAGTTTTATAAGCGTAGCTTAGATGGGACTTAACGGACGCAATATATTTTCACGTAGGTGATCCGAAAGATATAAAATACTTTAAATTAATTTGAAGAGAGTAATATTCTGATGTCCTTAAATCTCCATCGTGCCCTGCACATACGACAAATGAATCCACTCGCTGGTTCATTGTGAATGAGATGATCACACATTACGCAAGCTAACTCAATCCCGTCTCACTACAAACTGAGAAAGCCCACGGGAGAGTGTCTATTTAAACATTCGCAATAGCTTTCCTTCTTATATTGTACCAAGTTCCATCAAGGCGGCGTAACCGGTTCTTGAGATATTCAAAATATATTCCAGACTGACCTCGCAAAAACGACTCCATTTTGTTTTTATGAAGTTGAAAAATGGAAAGGGAGAGAACTGGGTAGCGAAATGGTAGCCTTATCTTCTGCAACTTCGAGGGAATGTCGACAGATTTCAAGAATTATTAAACATGTCTCATTAGTAATTAAATTAACTCGCTTGTTCTTCACCTGTTTCTGGAGTTTCAACTGAACCATACGAAGAACATGAGATGTCATTACAGATTTGGCAAATTCGTGTTCACTTAGCGACAAAAATGATTAAAATAAAACAAGCAACATTTAAATTGTAGATGTAAAATAAGTATAAAATGATTCCGACATTCTTCTTTAACTTCCCTAATGAATATCATTGCTACACTGGAAATTTAAACCCCTTTTATAAAGCTATTTGTATTTTTGAAATACTATTAAAAATTGCTATATAAGACTACTTATACTTTATTTTGGTAAATAAAATTAAACTTAAACAGACCCTTGTGCAAATAAATTGAAACAAAACGAATAACTCCATTATTATTTACTTTTCTTTCGTATTTTTCCAATAAAACCTGACACATGTTAGTATTTCGTATGTCCATTCCACGAAGTCGTTCTTTGCAGACTGACCACAGAATCTTGATTGGATTTAAATCAGGAGAGTTTCCGCGCCATTTGATAGTACTTTGATTTGCCACTAGTAAGGCTTGCCAGTGTATTCGTGCAGCATTACAATTTTCTTACGCTTCCTAGAAGTAACGTCCATCGCCGTAGGACAACTAATCGACAGTCGAGACAATAGAGTCTGGGAGTGATGAAAATCGCATGCAATCACGGATGACGCAATATTTTTCAAGGCCAAACAAATTTCATCATACAGCCCGAAAATAGATTCATAATACTGCACATTACTGCAAATGACCTAATCCAAGGAAAAAATAGAAATCGATTACACTTTGTCACTCCAGTGGGTGTAAAACTGACCGTATTCTGGTGGAAAGGAAACTAAAGCAGTTGTTTTAATTAATTTGTACAATGATGTATAGAGTTAAAAACAGTAGACATTGTGTCTATTAAGTTCAGTCTTTTTTTTTCCTAATAATAATAATAATAATAACGTATATTCAAAATTCGTGTTATGCAGTTCAACGTTTCGATTCGCATGAGGCATCATCAGGAGATATAAAAAAAAAATGTAAAACGAGTAATAGCGTCATATTTTTGGCAATGTAACAAAACCGTAAAAAAACGATGTCTCAAAAGGATTTTTTTTTCTCTTGGAACCTATGTGACTATATTCTCTTGAGAAATTTCTTTTTTAATTATGTCACCCCAAACAATGCGATAATGCTGATAAGGACTCAGTGGGTAACAGGGAGTGAAAGAGAATGAGAAAACTTTAGGTAAGTGAAGAAAAAAACGATGAAAGAGCAGGATTTAGGAAGACCGAAGATGGCAATTACCATTTCATTTGAATTTTCGAAGATTGTATTGATCAGGGAAGCAAGTAAATGGAAGGGAGTCACACAGGAGCAAAGTTCGAGAAAGAAACCAGTAGAATAGAACCGACGGTTGCATCTAGCTACTTCAAGAACCTAGTTGATAATAAAGCAAAAATTCATGACATCGATTTATTAATTCGGAAAGTTCATTGAAACAATTGCTATGAAAATATTTGTAGAAAAGCCAGTGGGAGTCAGGTCGGTGTGAAAATGAGTGTAGTCAAGATGCCAGGTCGAGACTAATAACATTACAGACACTTCTTTCAATTTTTGTCAAGAATCTCAAGATATATAGCAGGAGCACCAGACCAAATATGTCAGCAGCATTCAACACACGGACAAATGGTAGATTTGTAAAACAGATTCTGGCAAGAAGAATTATCAGACACGACACAGTGAACCAACTTTCGTAGTAGTAGACATAGCAATTGATTCAACAGAAACGGTCTAATTAATATCAGTGAAAAACGTAAGCCTGGAAAAGCTCTCCTGGAGGTTAGCATCAGCCATAATGAAGGCAGGTAGAAAACGTTCTCTACCGTAATTAAATGAAAGCAGTTTTGTTTTGGTGGCGTTAAAATTTACAAGCCATTCCTTGCCCCAGTTAATCACTAGTGAGAGGCCCTTTTCGAGAGCAGTTGCTAGTTTTACATTGTCGGATATTATTTTGAAAAGCTATTTTTTATCATTTTAATAAAGCCCAAAATATTATTCTGGGTTTATATATTTACTAGAAAGTATTATTATAAGTAATCATACTTATTATAAAACCCAGGTTGTGTGTGTGTGTGTGTGTGTGTGTGTGTGTGTGTGTGTGTGTGTGTGTACGTACGTTTCTATATTTCCTACATTTTTCAACCGATTTCAACAAAACTTCACAGGACTACGTAAAATTACCTTGCGGTGGTTCTGACAGCGCCAAAAATTGGAAAAACACAATTGTTTTTGCACGAAATCAATTTGAAAACACGATTAAGAGGCATCGGGGGATTGAAAGGGGGACAACTCATATCGAGTTATACTTTTTATAAAACCCAGGTTGTTTGTGTGTGTGTGTGTGTGTGTGTGTGTGTGTGTGTGTGTGTGTGTGTGTGTGTGTGTTCGTTTATATATGGGATCGGATTTCCTACATTTTTCAACCGATTTCAACAAAACTTCCTTTTTTTTTTGGCAGGCAATGTTTCTTATTGTCTTGCACACTTTTTTCTTTATTTTTACATTCAGAATGCTTTAAGAAATTCCATTTACAAGACAATTGTTTATAATAAAATTCTATTCAATCGGTAGACTCATAACGATAGAAAACAATGTTTTTGTTTGGGTTTGACCAATTCGTAAAAAAAAAAAAAAAATTAATAAAAATAAAAGTAATTAAGACATGCGTGGCCGTCAACCTTAAACAATAATCTTTGTCAATTTTATTTTTCAGTCTTTATGATGGTCGATACTTGATCTATCTCTTACTGTTACATCCCCGGGCAACTCCGGGCTCTACTGCTAGTATGTATTATATTGTAAGTAATTTTCGTTTAATCCAAATAAAATTTTGTAATTTAAAATAGTTCGTTGTTAACGTTAATAATTAAACGGTGTACAATTTATAAACACCTCAGGGAAGATATTCGTAATTTATCGTCATAAATGTTACATATTTGCAACCATTTTTTTTACTGCAAAAGTTCCCAAAGCACAATATTTTTTGTGTAAACTTTGGAAAGTCTGAGTAATCATTGGCAGTCCGTAGATAAAACATAACATAAATAAAACTATGAAATATTATCCTTAAAAGAACTTTAATAATAATATATTAATAGCAGTGTACCCTTGCCACCAAAATTGACGGCAAAAAGTCATGTATTATAAGTAATATGTATTATATTGTAAGTAATTTTCGTTTAATCCAAGTACAATTGATTTAAAATAGTTCGTTGCTAACGTTAATAATTCAACAGTGTACAATTTATAAACACCTCAGGGAAGATATCCGTATTTTATCCCTATAAATGTTACGTATTTAGAAAAAAAATTTTTTTTTTTTTTTAATGCAAAAGTTCTTAAAGTACAATAGCGTAAAGCTGCCCATCCTTCTAATGGGGTTTTTGTTAAATGCCAAAATTCTGAATGTCGATATTCGTTACAATTTAGTTCTTACTGTGAACTGTGTCGCCTAAGGGAGGGGTTCTCTTTTTAGTCCACAAGACCCTTCTCCGACAATTCTTGCGAAGAAAGAGGGAAAAAGCTGATTTCTTTGTAGTCTATCAGCGCGTTAGCTTTTTGTGTGCGGACGCAAATGGGGTCTTTTGCACACTGCTTCTCAATTGTTACACACAAAAAATTGAGTATAAATGTGTGTGTGTGTGTGTGGCGTATTATATTTAAGGATAACAATGAAAACAATATTTTATTCATAAATTTATAAGTATGCCTATGAAAAAGAGAACATTTTTATTTAAATAAGTACATAATAACGAGTAACTGTAATTATAAATTTTGAAAAAATGCATTTCCTGAAATTTATTTCATCAGCTCTCGCCACATAATTTCACTAAAATATTTTGTGAGAGTCTAGATTTATATTTTGTTTTCTCCAATATGGCAACATTTATTTGTGAGGCTGCTTAATTAGGCGATTAATGTCTAGGTCTTTTTTTTTTGTCAGCTCTTGAGAAAAACGAGAATGTCTAAATCCATTATTATTATTTAATTCAAATTATAAAAAAAAAAAAATTTTAAAACATTACAAGTTACCGAAGTGTTATACATTAGTACGAGTGAAAGGAGCCGTCATTTTAAAAACGCATTTTTTGCTCGTAGTAATGTTAAGCTTTATCATTTTTTTGTATGCATTTAAGAGTGGATTAGGCTTGAAGCATTTCGCTGCATTCGATTTAGCTTACAAAAAACAATGACACTTTAAAAAAAAAATAATGTTACAATCTACTTCTTAAAATATACTTAATTTCCCTTCCCACAAACCCAACTCTTCGATGATGACTCATGGGATATGAAAACTTGAGAAGACACAACATGAAATTGGGATAATTTATCCAAATAAACAACCACATTTGGGAAAGTATATTCGTACATGAGAAAAATGGATCATTAAATTTAATAGACATAACATGTATAATGCTTTTAGCAATCAGTCAGTTATGTGCCATGCGTGATACACGCTCAGGCGATCATGTATCTTTCGATACATGACTGTCGAGGCAGATTTTTTCCCGCACTAGGTTGCCATTTCTTTCTGCGGTAGACCAGTTGTCATCCAAGGCTATCCTGCTATTTACCCATAGCTGGGGTGAAGAAGAAGATGATTCATACCTTTCTCAAGGGTATTGTAATGGATTTGAGTGGAATTCAAATTCGGCTAGCCGATTCCTCAATCCGAATAGCTACCTATTACTCCATCGTGCAATATAAGTTTTAAAAAAACAATTGCCCAAATATACAAAATTTAAATTAAATTTATTAATGCATTTATTGCTTTCATTTAAACCCATGCATCGGGCTTCTTTGTTTTTCGTTAGAATTACTAATGTTGGGTCTGCTAGTAAAAATCTTGGTTCAGTGTTCCATGATAGAAATCATTCTCATTAGAATCCATCTTGCACGTTTATAAATCTACTATTCGTTCTAAGATATAGAATATAATATAATAATAAAATAATAATGATATAATAATATAATATTAATAATAATACAATAATATAATAATATTAATAATAATATAATAATAATATAATAATAAAATAATATTAATAATAAAAGAATAATAATAATATAATAATAAAATAATATTAATAATAATAATATAATAATATTAATAATAAAATAATAATAATATAATAATAATATAATAATATTAATAATAAAATAATAATAATGTAATAATATAATAATATGATAATATTAATAATAATATAATATTATTAATAATAAAATAATATTAATAATAAAATAATAATAATGTAATAATATAATAATATTAATAATAATATAATAATATAATAATATTAATAATATAATAATATTAATAATAAAAAATAATAATGTAATAATATAATAATATTAATAATAAAATAATAATAATGTAATAATATAATAATATAATAATATTAATAATAATATAATAATATAATAATATTAATAATATAATAATATTAATAATAAAATAATAATAATATAATAATATTAATAATAAAATAATAATAATATAATAATATTAATAATAATATAATAATATAATAATATTAATAATATAATAATATTAATAATAAAATCATAATAATATAATAATATTAATAATAAAATAATAATAATATAATAATATTAATAATAATGAAATAATATAATAATATTAATAATATAATAATATTAATAATAAAATAATAATATAATAATATTAATAATAAAATAATAATAATATAATAATATTAATAATAAAATAATAATATTAATAATAAAATAATAATAATGTAATAATATAATAATATTAATAATAATATAATAATATTAATAATATAATAATTTTAATAATAAAATAATAATATTAATAATAAATAATAATAATGTAATAATATTAATAATATTAATAATAATATAATAATATAATAATATTAATAATATAATAATTTTAATAATGAAATAATAATATTAATAATAAAATAATAATATAATAATATTAATAATAAAATAATAATAATATAATAATTTTAATAATAAAATAATAATATTAATAATAAATAATAATAATGTAATAATATTAATAATAAAATAATATTAATAATAAAATAATAATAATGTAATAATATAATAATATTAATAATAATATAATAATATAATAATATTAATAATATAATAATTTTAATAATGAAATAATAATATTAATAATAAAATAATAATAATGTAATAATATTAATAATAAAATAATATTAATAATAAAATAATAATAATATAATATTATTAATAATAAAATAATAATATAATAATATTAATAATAATATAATAATATTAATAATAAAATAATAATATTAATAATAAAATAATAATAATGTAATAATATAATAATATAATAATATTAATAATAATATAATAATATAATAATATTAATAATAAAATAATATTAATAATAAAATAATAATAATATAATATTATTAATAATAAAATAATAATATAATAATATTGATAATATTAATAATATAATAATAATATAAATGTTATTTTCACATATAAACTAGTATTCCTTCTATATATCTCAAAATTGTTGATAAACATCCAAAGAGGGCTCTGTAATGTTAACAGTCCTGATCTGGCATCTCGACTTCCGTTGCTTTTCCATCACCATGACGTCATGACAATTGTTCCATTGAACTTACATCCTTGTTGCCTCTGCCGGATTAACTTTGATGTACTACTAGAGTGACAATTCGTTCTCATCTTTTTACTGTTCAAACAGCTAGACGTAACCGTAATTTATGGAGCGAGTGGTTAGCACGTCCGCATTCTGATCATGAGGCCCGGGGTTCGAACGTCACCATGGTCGAATTGTCTGGAAGAGACTTCCTGATGTTATCGGACTGGAGGTTTCGATCCCACCGTGCGGCAAAGTGCTTGAAAACCCATAGTACGGGTTGACCCGAGCTGTGTAATTGAAATTCGGTAGATGGAACGCTTGGGGGTCGTGTTGTGCTAGCACGAAGTCACAAATCATCGTGGCCGAGAGCTTCAGCATGCGGGCTTTGTTCAAATTCTTGTTAACGCTAGACAACACACTCTTCCCCAGAAACTGTAACTAAAGTCTGTTCAGCATAGTATAAACCACAGGTGGGCTCTATGGGTGTTGAATAAACACAAATGCGCCTGAGCAAACCTCTGCAATAGGAATTGGCTAGCCCTAAAAGACGGGTATTATCGAATACGAGTGACCAGCTATATATATGTACAGTGTAACCCGGATATAAGAGACCCGGATATAAGGAAAACCCGGATATAAGAGAATCCCGGATATAAGAGAGATTTTCTCTGGTCCCAAATTAGAACCATACTTACCTAAACAAAATAGACCAAACCCGGATATGAGAAACCCGGATATGAGAAACCCGGATATGAGAAACCCGGATATAAGATACTTCTTCTACGGTCCCGACAACTCTTTTATATCCGGGTTACACTGTAATACCAAAAGTTTATGAACTGCTCCAAAATGAACTGTAGCTGTAACGATAATTTCTTGTGATATGGTTTCATGAAAAAAGACAAGCACCATTTGCAAGACTTCCAAATTTAATTTTTCTACCTAAAAAAAAAAACGTTTCCAATTCCGCCATCTTGTCTCCTTTGTTTTAATTTCAATTCAGATTTTTCCCTTATGCGTCTTCTTTCAATCTTATGACATCGTTTTTTTTTTTTTCGTTTCTTTTTGCTGCTTTCTTTCCAAATTCCATGTGTAATTTTCAAATTTTAATTATTCATCTTTATATTTTAATTCTTTCTTGACAATTTCATTTATTTTTATTTTTCCCTAAATTTATTTCTAACCCGTTTTATGTTTCAATTATTTTATCTGTTTCATTTTTATTTCTTTATTCGACAGGAAATGCTACAAATCGTATCACCTCATTTTATCTTCATCTCGCTTTCGTTATTTCCTTTCTTCCAGCTTCAACAATATTGAATACTATGTTTTTCTTTTCCTTGCAAATTTGTAATTTTATTGCGATATATTCACAAGACATTCAGCGTTATCACTTGAGTTTTGTTCAAATGTTTTTATATTACATTCTTTCTGATTTCCGTCACTTTCTTGTCTTTCTTTCATATATTTATTCTCTCCTCGATTCCGAGACTATTCTGAGGGTTTCAATATTTCTCCTCACTCGCTTTCCGCCAATCAAGGACCATATATATATATATATATATATATATATATATATATATATATATATATATATATATATGTGTATATATATATATATATATATATATATATATATATATATATATATATATATATGTATATATATATATATATATGTATATATATATATATATATATATATATATATATATGTATATATATATATATATATATATATGTATATATATATATATATATATATATGTATATATATATATTTTATCTTTCTCTCTTCCCACATCTTCATGTTTTCGCCTCCCAATACAGGAGAGTTCCATCCTGGTCGTTTGTAAGTTTGCCTTGCTGACTTTTTCAGTTTTGACTGCAGTTTTACAGTTTCTCCTTGACAAAGCATTAGCTATTGCAGGAAGTGATTTAGACATTCAACAAAAGCGTTAATTTAGGTTTATGGCCGTTGTTAGAAAGGGGCTTCTTTTGATGCGAAGCCACGTGTAACCCTGAGTTGAGCAAGCATATGTCAAATTTGATACGATTCCAAAGGATTACTAAACTACTAGAAATAATACATTTCAAAGGGTTTTCCCATTCTCTCATATATATATATATATATGGAGGGAGAGAAAAAAGAGAAACAGATAGATAGGAAAGACGGTGCGGCAATGGATAGCGACTCGGATTGAGGAATCAGTGAGCTGAGTTCGAATTCCAGACGAGATAATTACATTTATTTACAAAAGGTATTATTTCGCCTCTTCTCCCCCCCCCAGCTAAGAATAAATAATAATAACAACAACTCTGAATTCAAAACTTGCGTAGGGTCGTTTGGGGACCTTGTGGCACGTGGTACCCTAGATCTCTGAATTCAAAAAGTGAGGTTGGTTCTGCACAAAGCCTTTATTACTATAATCAAATCATATGTGCAGGTGTTTGGCTGTCGGTTCCTAGGAACTGATAAAAACGACGGGAGATTCCAGCATATATATATATATATATATATATATATATATATATATAAAAGTGAACATAGAAGTCAACACTTAGAGGCGACAGTCTGTTTCATGCTATATGCAATCGTCAGGCCACACACGCTCTATCTCTGATATTGAGCACTTTATTCCATAAATATAGCAAACCTTAAGACTATATTTCTTTATATATATATATATATATATATATAGATAGATAGATAGATAGATAGATAGATAATTAGGAAAGTGTCTCTTTGCGCCTTCTCGGGCTAACCTTCTCAGCTGACATGAAGTGGTAAGACTATATTGAATCCATTGCTAAGAAGGTTGGTTCACTGTGTCGTCAGAAAAACATTTACTCTCTGAAATCTATCTTACATATCTATATGTCTACCATTCGTCCATGCTTAGAAAATTGCTACCACATATGTTCCTGACCTTGTGCTCCTCGATAAAATCCAAAGAATAATCAGCAATATTATCAGTCCTGATCTGGTGTCTCGGCTTTAGTCATCGCGTTAAGGTTGCCCCCCTCTGCCTCTTCTGTAAATACTTTCATGTCAATTGTTTGAATGCGTTCTTCGTTACGATACCTAGAGTTTTTGAATTTAAGCGCAGAAACGCGTCGAGATGTCATCAATTTACAGTTGAGCTGGCAGGATGTAGCCGTAAATTTTATGCTAACAGTTTCTTTTCTCGCACTTCTCGCTTGTAGAACTCTCTTCCGGTTCCAAGCTTTCCAGCCAACTTTAATCGCCAAAAGTCTAAATCGCTATCCACTGTCTTCCTGATTACTCTTTTCTCTTCTCACTCATTAGTAATGTTTCTGTTCCTAATTCTTCCACACCCTGTAACCCCTTGTGTCTTAGTGGCTTTACTGCCTTGCTATTGGAACTCCCTTCCGGCTCCATGCTTTCCAGCCAACTTTAATATTTAAAAAATTAAATGCACTGTCAATCGCTATCTAACGTCTTCCTGATTACTCTTTTCTTTTCCCGCCAATTATTAATGTTTCTGTTCTAAAATTCTCTTGTGTCTTAGTGACTTTACTGCCTCTCTACCTCCATGCACCCAGCCAACTTCAAACAGTAAAAAATTTAAATGCAATGCCAATCGTTATCTGCTGCCCTCCTGATTACTCTTTTCACTTCCCTCTCATTATTAATGTCTCTGTTCCTAATTCTTCCACACCCTGTAAACCCTTGTGTTTTAGAGGCTTTACTGGCTTGCTTGGAGTGAAATCGATTAATCGGAGGGCCGAGTTCGAATTCCAGTCGAAAGCATTACATTCACTTACGTGATAATATCCTTGGGAAAGGTATGAATCCTTTTCTTATTAGCAGGACAGACTGGGTTCTATAGACTTAGATGGCAACTGGTCTAGGAGAAAGACAATTCTGAATACAAAACCTACACCAGGTCTCTTCAAAAAGTGTGGTTTATTCTGCACAATGCCTTCACCATTATAATCGAATCATATATGCAGGTGTTTGGTTGTTGGTTCCTTGGAATTGAGTTGTTTGACACTCATACACTCACACACATACACACACACATATATATATATATATATATATATATATATATATATATATATATATATATATATATATATATATATATATACCTCCAAAGTTTCGCTAAAAAATGAGCATACATGATTAAAAATGCCCCTAATTTTATATAAAAGCGCTATCAATAAATTTTCAAATCCATTTTAGAAGCTTCGAAATTTAGGTTAAAAATCTTTTATTTTTTTTTTTTTTTTTTACTATGGGAAATTTGAGTGTCTTCTCGCGATGAAATAGATGTTGGTTCGCAAAAATCAGATATTCAATGAAGCTTTCAGGACATATGAATCATGTAATTTTTTAAACGTTTCTTTCTTAGAAAATCTTTGCAAAAACTTATTTTTACATGTTACCCCACACTCGTTTAATTTTATGAAATTTCTAGAAATTCTTTTTTTTTTTTGGCTTAATTTTTATACTAGTTACAAGTACAAGTTTTCGGAGAATATAAAAAATCAATTATTTTTGTTCAAACAGGAATCCCAGCTTCCGAAACCTTGTGCTGAGTGGTATAATATTATAATAAAATTATTTTATTATTTAATTAGAAAAGCTTTTAATTGCTTTTATGAATAAAGTAAAAGGTGTTCCTAAATTCTGGACATATAGGAAATCTCATTAAGTATATTATTTAGCTCTCTAGATCAAACATAGTTTTGTCGAAAGAGGAAAAAATTGACTTCTTTTTCTGAGGTCTGTTAAAGAACAAGGTGCATTTAATAAAAATCACAGATGCAACAAACTTGATTGAATGCATAAAGAGCAAAACTGACGTCAGTATAAAGTTATTACATCCAGTTTACGTAAATTTTGCAAACATTGCATCACAAATCATGGAAATCATATTGAATATGTTATTTTTTAATATCCCAATTCATTAAAATGTTGTTAAAATTTAATTTCCTGAAAATATTCATTTTTCCTGTGTCCAGTCTTTAGGGACTCCCTGTCAATTATGGACAGTAATGTTTTATGGAAAAAACGGTTTTTCACATTAAAAATTCATTTTTACAAAGATTGTTTTCCTTTTTGTTAATTTTCATTAGAATAATTTATAACTTTTTAAATCTAAAAATCCTTTACCAGTTTAGAACGGCCAAGTGATATTGTTATTAATTTAAAATTGTATTTACTAATCATAAATGTAAAAGATCACTACAATTCAATGATTCCCAATATTTTAAAAATAATTTTTACTTTATTTTACGTGTGAAAAAATATGTCGATTTTTGTAAATACGCGACATTATCAGAAAAAAAGAGCGGTAACTATACAAAATTTAAAATGAATTGGTAATATTCTAACATGTGTGTGTGTGTGTGTGTGTGTGTGTGTGTGTGTGTGTGTGTGTGTGTGTGTGTGTGTGTGTGTGTGAAAATCATGATAGGCAATGAATATTTCTTAATGGATATAATTATATCTGTCAATGAACACAAATCAATTTTTTTTTTATCTCGGCGTAAAGATACATTAATTTTTTTTTTCAAAAGAAAACAGCAAAAAAATCTCTTAAAAGATCCAGTTGCCACCATTAAGGACCGCATTGACAACACCTCCTCCCTCCATACCCAGTAAACATATTTCTTTACACGGCATCGCTAAAATTATCATAAAAATCTTTTTCCTTTCGTTATTTGTTTTGGCATCTCCCCAATCAGACGACAACCCAATTAAGTGCGGGGCTATCGCTTGTCTATTTCGCAAGGTAAAAAGACATTCTTTGTATTCATTAAAATCGAAAGAAATAGACCATCTACGTAAGGATATATTCTGGTTTGCCAGATCTTTGTATGTCTCAGTCGCCTTTGACCCGCGAGGGAGACTCTTCTGGCCAAGTGTGTGGGCTTCTCTGTCGCGCAGAGTTGTCCACCAAAATCAAATTCACGTCAATGGCCTCGACAAACTCTCTTTCATTCACAGCCATCTCCGCCACCGCCACCGCCACCTGGGGGGTGGGGATGAGAAAGGGAATAGAGAGAGAGAGAGAGAGAGAGAAAGAGGACGATCCCGATGCTAGAATGCGAGCGGATGCCGCCGACTACAACGACAAATATGAAGCTATCAGTGAACATCGAACACATTACTGATGGTTAAACAGACTAGCTCCTTAACCATTACCCTATGCTGAAGCGCCCTGATTGGATTAGACAGGTGTTATGTTTAGCAGGTAATTTTTTCAGCAGACTACCAGAAATGTGTATAAATCCATCATCTTCTCCCGCTAACCCCCCACCTATGGGTTGAATAGTAGTTTATTTTGGGTACCAAATAGAAGTGCCGGCATGGTTAATTTATTTCCTTGAATCCCTCATGGCTTACCGACCAGTAAAAGCGTGTTATGATATACGGTAAATTTCACATGTTGTTTTGGGTTTGCGAAGGCGGAAGAATCGTATATTTAATGAGACACTGACCCTTACGATAGGTATAAGACAGGACACGGGCACTAACAGATGAACAATGGGTATCAATACTTTTAAATTAATTGTAAAAAGGGTCAGTGTCCCCGGAGGTTGAAATTACCAAAAGTTCCATAATTTCTACAGAGATGTCCACCAAAATCAAATTTACGCGAGGTCAATCTCTCTTTGATTGACAGCCATCTCCGTCACCAGTGGCTGGTGAAAGGGAATAGGGAGAGAGGATGTCGATCCCGATGATCGGATACGGACCGGTGCTGACGTCGATTCTAGTACATATTCGGACAGTATTAAATGAGTAAGTTACGTCGTCACAGTACGTTTCATATAAAAGTAGTTTGGAAATATGTCTTCTCCTTTCGGGAATCTATTGCATCAGTAGAAGACGCTCAAACATAATATTTCGCGTCGTGCGCAAAAATTAAATATCTTCCTTTCTCTTCAGTCGTACAGAGGATATTAATATAATAACTGCCAATCTGATAGAAGATATGAAAAAGCACGCCGTACTCATAGCACCAACACAGCGACTACGATATCATTTACCAACTTGAGTGTAAGATGTGACATAAGACCTTTTTTTAATGTGGGATCCCCATTGGCCACGGACAAAGCATTATCCAGTCCTCGCAGTCTGTTTCAAGCTGACGTCGATCTTCCACCAGAACTTCGCTATGAGGCAGGCGCTGCGTAGAATTGGAATCGTGGGACCAGTCACGTTCGCCATTGTTTAATTAAAAGAACTAATGCTATTTATTTGTCTCAGTCCGAAGCGATAACATAGCGACTGGGATAGAGCGAGCACTTTGAAAGTGGTCATGTCTTCTGTGTTTAAGATCAGGAAGTCTCTGGTCGAGTTGTTTCTTCTTTGGCCAACATTCTAAGCGATCAGACGTACAGAAGACGGAATTCGTTCATCAGGTCAAATATATCCTCAATCGTTGTCCCATCAAATCGATGCGTACAAAATGGCAGAGCTACCTATCAAACGTCTGTTGTAGGAAAACACCGGCTATAATTCCCGGAAAAGACATTTCATATGCGAAAAGGCCCGTGATATGCACGTGATCCGTTCGAAACACTTACTAAACGAACTGAAGTACAGATAGGAACCTGGCTTTTGCTATTTCTTCTCCGATGAAAAATTCGACTAGCATCAGAAGGTAGGAAAGACAGGCAATTGCGTGGATCCCATGGATGTACCTTACGTCAAGTACACGTAGTTAATGCTGTCTGTGATGGTCCTAGAGTGTTGTAAACAATAAGAGTCCTGTCATAACCACTCTAGATATCACTATATATATACTGGTCAAGCACTGGATTGATAACGTGGCAACACGTTTTCAAACGGGACTTTGTTCTCGCATACAACGCAGAAATGTTTGACTGAGTTGATATCAACTACCGATTTCGCTACTGATTTCATTCCTATGATCTATTTGACGATTGCATTTTAGCATGAAACAGCTTTTCGCACTCCAGTGTTGATACATATATTGATACTGCTTATATATATATATATATATATATATATATATATATATATATATGGTTGGATAGATGTGAGCTTGTGACCCTGGGTTTCACGCTTTAGCGATCGTCAGACAAACTGATTCATTTTTTTAAAAAATGTTGGTTTTATGTAGATTGCGTGTATTGGTGTTATTGTGGAAGTGGTGGGGGAAACTTAGTCGTTTTTTCATCGTACAAACATCGATGTTTGCGTCAGTACGATGAAAAAACGACGAAGTTTCCTCCACCACTTCCACAATAACACCAATACACGCAATCTGCATAAAACCAAATTTTTTTAAAAAAATGAATCAGATTGTCTGACGATCGCTAAAGCGTGAAACCCAGGCTCACAAGCTCACATCTATCCAACTATATATGTTAGCTCTATCTCTGATATTGAGCGCTTTCTAATAAGTACCGCGCATATAATATATAAATAATCATACATATATATATATTTATTTATATTTATATATACACACTTTTCACACACACACACACACACACACATATATATATATATATATATATATATATATATATATATATATATCGGTTAAGTTTCGATCCTGGCTTGAGGCATTCGGATGTCTAGTCGCACTGAGCTGTGATACAGCGAAACAGTAATGTCTACAAATGATATATATATATATATATATATATATATATATATATATATATATATATATATATAAAGAGAATATTGAAATTAACACTCAGAGGCGAAAGATATAAAAAAAGATATATATAAACATAAAACTGAACATTAAAGTGAGCATTCAGAGGCGACAAACTGTTTCATGCTAGACGCAATCATCAAGCCACGTGTGTTGTTTATTTTCTCGACTATTTATATACACAGGTGTGTGGTGCATTGTGGGTAGTCCATTCTGGCGGTTATTTTGGTGGGAGTGGTTTGTTCATTTTGATGATTATTTTCGCGGGAGTGGTTTGTTTATCAAAAACCCAACACACGTGGCCTGGCGACTGCGTCTAGCATGAAACAGTCTGTCGCCTCTGAATGCTCACTTTAATGTTCAGTATTATATTTACATAATCTCTATTTTTGATATTAAGCACTTTATACCATAAATATAGCACACCTTAAAACTATTTTCACACACACACACACACACACACACATACACACACACACACACACACACACACACATATATATATATATATATATATATATATATATATATATATATATATTTCAATTAAAAGGTGCAAATATAATTTATAAATTCATGAATCATTTATACAAAAACAAATATAGAGGTTAATGATTTAAATGGCGAGAATACATCGTCGCAAACAATATAAATAAGATACATCAACCCCGAACCTGTATATGAATGATATGATCCCCGTTTATAAATTCCAGTTGCATAAGGTCTTTTTAATTTTACAAGCTTTCGTCTGTTCCTACAGACATCATCTGGTATGGAAGTAGATTTTGTTTTCTATGAAAATTTCTCGGACATTCAGGCCAGTAAATGTTATTTAATACTGTTTATTATAAACAGAGCATTTACTTAAATACTTGTATCTATAAAAAGAACGTTAAACATAAAAAATGTCTTTAATAAAATAAATTGTCGGACTTAGTCCATTTCTTAATATATATATATATATATATATATATATATATATATATATATATATATATATATATATATATATAAGAAAAAGAAAAGAGTAAAAGGTTTTTATGCCAGTATGCAGGCTAAATACACACACAAACATACACACACAAAGGCACACACACACACACATATATATATATATATATATATATATATATATATCCTTGTGTGTAACCTTTATACTCTATAATTTAATACATATTTTAATACTAAATTAATATTTAATAAGAGTTTAATATAATGTAGATATATTTTGTTATAATTAATACATTCAATTCAATTTTGGTCTGAGTCCTGGCGCATTTGGTAACATGAAACACTGATTCGACCTTCGATAAGTATTGTCAACTTTTGTCAGCATTGTGCAAGTATTTCATGTGGATTCTGGCAGTTTGAAGTGTCAAGACATCAACTCATCTCCTTAATTAAGGTAAAATGTGTTGGTTTCATTTGAATCTTTGTTCAAACGATAACAGGTGCACCATTTGTTTGTTGTCATTGAAGAAAACAGAAGCGGATTGACGTCATGTTCGCCGTTAGATTAAATATAAAGACTCGAAAGACAGAGTTCTAAGATTTCCTACTCTCATTAAGGAATGTGTTGCTAAATTTCTTTAGAATTCTATGACATTATCAATTACGTAATCATAGAGATTGAGATATATATATATATATATATATATATTTATATATATATATGACTACGTAATTGATATATATTTATATATGTATATATATTAACTGTATATATGTACATATATATATATATGTATATATATGTATATATATATATATATATATATATATATATATATATATATATATATATATATATATATATGTATAGAGAAAGAGTAGGGGAAGAGAGAGATAGGAGGCACAGTGGAGTAATGTATTGCGCTCGGATTGAGGAATCGGAGAGCCGAGTTCCAGTTCCAGTCGAATCCATTACATTCACCCTAATACCCTTAGGAAAGGCATGAATCCTTTCCTTCTCTCCCCAGCTATGGATAAGTAACAGGATAGACTGGGTTCTATAGCCCTGGATGGCAACTGGTCTAGGTGATAGACAACTCTGGATTCAAAAAGCTGCAGAGGATTGTTTGGGGACCTAGTCTGGTTGGTTCTGCACAAAGCCTTCACCACTATAATCAAATGTTTTGTTTGGGTAGTCTGGCTGTCAGTTTCTCGAAATCAACGGGAGAGCCCATTATATAGCTCTGAATAAAATTTAAAGCTGAACTTATCTTTCCAACTCGGAGTTTCGCACATATAACATCCAAACATGTGTACAGAATTATTTCTCCTCATGAGCGGTTTTGCCTTTCACGAGATCAGTTACCCACTAGCAACAAATAACATCTCTACTTCAAGATCTTGATACTAAAATTATAATTTGGAATGGAATACTACTGGGATTTCATTCCTGTTTCTGGTTGATGCATTTTTAATCATTTCACTCCAAGCAAGGCAATAAAGCCACTAAGATACAAGGGATTACTGTGTGTGAAAGAAAAAGAAAGACATTATTCAGGAGAGAGTACAATAAAAGTCGATGAAGACAGTAGATAACGATTGCATTTAAATTCTTGAAGATCAAAGTTAGCTGAAAAGTAAGACACCGGAAGAGAGTTCCACGGACGAGAAGTGCGAGAAAATAAACTGTAGCGTAGCACTTACAGTTACATCAAGACAATTCAACTGTGAATTTATCAAACCTTGCCGTCAGTCTAGTGCTGCGTTTAAATTCAAAAAGTTAGCATAGAGCAATTGTTCACCTGAATAATTACCATGAAAGTGTTTATGGAAAAAGCACATGAAGCTAGATTAGGGCGGTGGAAAAATTACTGAAGCCGAGATGCAAAGTCAGGACCAGTAACATTGCGAATTCCCCTTTGTATTTTATCAAGAATCTCTAAATATATAGCTGGAACACTAGACCGTATGTGGCAGCAATATTCGAAGCATGAACGAATAGTAAGACTTATAAATGTGTAAAATAGATTCGGAAGAGAAAAAATGTCAAACACGATGCAGTGAACCCACTTTTCTAGCAGCAGACCTCGCAGTAGATTTGATATAATCTTTTCACTTCATGTCAGCGAAAACGTTAGCGCGAGAAGGCATAAGGAGTCACTCTCCTGGAGGCTGATATCAGCCATACTGATGGGAGAGAGGATTGGGTCTCTCAGAAGATTAATAGAATGGTCTTGGGGGCGTTAAGATTAACAAGCCCTTCCTTTTACAGCTTTCTTTTAGCACAGGACAGTTCGGAAATGTTACTGGAATTTCATCCATGTTGATACATATTTGTGAACGTCTGTGTGGAATTCTGAGTTATTATGATTTACATTCGGACTAATGTCCTTCTCTTCGCTGTAATAACATATGGCAGATTAAATTCTTGAAGATCAAAGTTAGCTGAAAAGTAAGACACGGAAGAGAGTTCCACGGACGAGAAGTGCGAGAAAAGAAACTGCTGGCATAGCGCTAACAGTTACCGGCTCTTCTATTTGGTACCCAAAAGAAACTACTATTGTCTTCTTTGATGGCGTGCCTTGGCATTCTTCAGGTATCTCCCGGCCTGTGTAACCATCAGGAAATTTCTAATTGAGCCCTTTATTTAAGATACTGTTGTGGACATCGAATCGCAAACCTAAAACAACTTTGCTTATCCAAAGTGAATTATATTCACTACATATTAAATAAAATAAAAAAATCAACGTTCGAACGATTCAGAAATATTACAGTCAAAGGTAGATCCCTCCATTAAGAACTCATTCCTAAAAAACTTAATATCGACATTTTTAATATTAACACAAATCCAGAAAGACTGTACATAAACATACAAAAACTAAGAGAGACATACCGAAACCTCAAATATCACACACACTTTGCCATTGTAACATATACAAAAATATCATGTATACATATTACTTTGAATTCTATATAAATGTTTTGTTGGTTTCTCAATTGAATATGTCTTGTTTTTTATTGTATTTAAAATTCGTTTATTTATTTCTTTGTGGATGCAGAAAGTCACGCAACCTACACAAATTCCTTCTGATTTCACTCAGTTACAATTAATTAATTCTGCACATCCCCAACACTGTCATGGGTCCTTACCTAGATCGACAGAATGAACTCTTCCTAACGCTATGTATACTACGCCTCTCAAGAGAGTTGGACGGTAATGAATCGAGTCGAGCTGATAGTAGTTCACTCCCAACCAGTCTGACAGTCATACTAACACCTTCCACTTCTTGTATTATTTTTCGTGTAATATATTATTTGTCATTTCTACTCTTGTGTTTCGTGTTGTCCTTCCATGGTCCTAACATTCGACCATAACACATACTGAAGTAGATTCTTGTTTTACTATTCATATCTAAGGGCTTATTTCATTTTTGTTCTCCTTTTAGTATAGCTCATTTATTGTCAATGACACTGAGCCTCAGTCTACACTACCTATCCCAGGGTTTGAACTCACAATTACCATCCCACCAAATTCACGAGCCAACATTTCAGTGTACTATTGTCAATATTTCTATTAGATATTGCATAGTAGTTGAGCACGGTTTTCTTTGTTTTGAATGATTTTCTTTTCTTTTTGTCTTACCTGATACTTTGCTTAGGTTTTGGAAGACATCTTTTGCCAGTCCAGTGCACCTTTAGATTTTAGTGACACTTTTCTATCTACTGTTAAAACACTTGCAAGATATTTAAGTTTTCTGGCTTTCTTGATTTTGGCATCTCCAATGTGTAACTCACATACTGGGTTGTCCCTTTTGCTAACGACAATACATTAATTCTTCTGACAATTGATGGCTATTTGATACTAAATTTTCTGAAACTCAGTCAGTGTTGTAGAGTAGCTAGCACCCCTTCAGCACTCTACCAGTGGACATTAGTCCGAATATGAATAAGGCAAATTAAGAATTTACTATATTTATGGATATAAAGTTCATTTTATGTGCCATCAAGGGCAGGCACCATGGAGTAATGGATATCGGCTCGGATTGAAGAATCGGAGAGCCGTGTTCGAATTCCAGTCTTTTGCATTGACTTACGTGCTAATACCCCTGGAAAAGGTATGGCTCCTCTTTTTCCTCTCCCAGATATGGATGAATAACAGGACAGATTGGGTTCTATATGCTTTAGTGGCAACCTGTCTAGGAGAAGGAAAAATTCAAAACCGGCCTGATTAATGATAATAATTTGGGCATTGACTGTATTTAATAATGTTTAAATTAATTTTCAGCTGTATTTAAATACACAACAGGAAACGGAAGCAGCATTTAAGAACTGGATGTTTGTTTCAGAGTCCAAGGCCCGAAGAAAAAAATATTCTTTTTAGATTAATTCTGATGAGACAGACGTTTTGAAATAACAAAAACTAGTCAGAACATTGGGTAATGAAAAGACGATGCAAAAATTGCTTTCACCGAATGGCGAGCAATAAGTGCGAGATAGAATGTAGCACACACACACACACACATAGGGTAATGCATCTACAAGGGAGTACAATAAGCAAGCTTGGAATTCAGTGTATGTCATTTCGCCGAAGTGTAAACAACTTTTTTTTTTTAATAGCACTCTCCTCGAAAGAAATCTGCAGCTGAAGCGCACAAAATTCTTGTTGAGACTTACGGCGACCATGCTTAAATTAGATTAATTTAGACGCTTCGGAAATAATAACTTTGGTGTTGAAGATAAAGAACTCTCTGGCGCACCAAAAAAAGTTTGAAGACGAAGAATCGGAGGCATTACTTCTTGAAGACTCATGTCAGGCGCAAGCTGAACTTGTAGAATCATTACGAGTGGATCACACAGCAATTTCGAAACGTTTGAAAGCATTACGAACTATTCAAAAGCAAGGACACTGGGTGCCGTTCGAGTTGCAACCGAGTGACGTCGAACGGCATCTTGTCACGTGTGAACAGCTGCTTTTTCCAACGTATCGTGACCGGTGATGAAAAGTGGATACACTACGATAACCCTAAGCGTGGAAGATCGTGGGGTAAGCCGGCCCATGCATCGATATCGGCAGCAAAACCAAATATCCATGGTTCGAATCTTCTGTTCTACATTGGGTGGGATCACTTGGGGTGCAGTTTATTATGAGCTACTGAAACCGACCGAAACCATCACGGGAGGTCGCTATTGACTATAATTGATGCGTTTGATCCAGGCATTGAAGAAAAAACGGCCGCTACACGAGGAGATACATGACAAAGTGATTTTGCAACATGACAACTCTAGGCCACATGTTGCAAAACAGGTGAAAACTACTTGGAAACGCTTAAATGGGAAGTCCCACCCCACAGGCCGTATTTATCAGACATTACCCCGTTCAGTTATTAATGTTCCAATCGATGTCACATGGCCTGGCTGAACAGAATTTTCATTTTTATGAAGATGCCAAAAAAGTATCCACTCGTGGTTAGCCTCAAAAGACATGTCGTTTTAGCGACGTTGAATTCAAATGCTGCCAGAAAGATGGGTAAACGTAGTAACTAGCGATGGATAGTACTTTCAATGACATGTTTCTTACTAATTCATGTGAGTAAAATATTACTTTTCATGAAAAATCAGCGAGAACTTATTCAAGGTCCTAATATATATAATCGAATTCAACCCAATTCAGCTAAATTTCTGCAGATTAAAGTTGGCTTCAAAAGCCGGTGCTCCGGTGAGCTGCTTTCGCTGGTTCCCAGACTTCGTGAATTTAAGCGCTCAACTAGGCTGGCATCTCGCTCTCACCCTTTCACTGTCGAAACTGTTAAATGTAGCCGTCTCTTCTACCCCAATAGCTTCATGTCTCGCACTTCTCGCCTGTGGAACTCCCTCCCCACTTCTTGTTTTCCTGATAACTATAATCTCCAACTATTCAAATGTAACGCCAATCAACGTCTCCAGATGCCCTGATCTATCCCCTAACCGTCTCTTCATCCTTTCCTCTGTCACTCATCTTTGTTCTCGCTCCTACTCTGAAACCCTTTGCGTGCTAATGGAACTGGAAGGAGTTCCAGAAGAGAGAAATAGGAGAAATACAGGGTGACCCCCAAAAAACGGGAATTTTTGAAGTGCGTATTGCCAGACATGAGCAAGTGGCAACACTGCGAGACAGTGACCTTGAGCAAGTAAAATTTCGCCATTTAGAATTCAAGATGAAATTCACAGTATCTCAGCTGAGATGTTGCAGCAGTCAATGATTGAATATCAACAGCAGATTTCAAGAATGCATTCGTACAGAAGAACGCCATCTACAGGACGTAATTTTTAAAAAATGAAAATTCCATCATTGTTTCTTAAATGGCATGTTTTAAAGTTTCAATTACCATGAATAAAATATTTTTCTTCCATCACTCTTGGTTTTATTGGATTGTTAAAAGTTCCCGTTTTTTGGGGTCACCTTATATAAATGTTAGCGCAGAATTTAGTTACATCCAGCCAACTCAACTGTAAATCTAAAAATATTTTCTAAAACATGAATGAAATTCATAAAAGCAAAACTGGGGTCACGTTTGTATTCGTTTTTTGTGTTGCATATTGTCGAAAACTGTGGTTCACGCAAGAATCTGGCAAGGAAACGGGTGTAGACCGTTTGTAATAATTTTGGGGTAAATATCACATTTTGTATTGAACGCATACAAGTTATTTTTAGTTCATAATTTTAAATCTTAATTTTTCTTACAAATATCATTAAGTTTTTCACCATTAAAGTCGCTTTTATACAAAGTTCTCCATATTCTACGAGGGGTCAGTTACGAGCTGATAATTTCGTGTTTTACTTGGAATGTCTCCATTGCCCTCGTGAAACCGCCATTTTCAATAACTGCTTCTTCAAGTAAGTAATAAATAGATTGAAGCAGACTGAAATACTTTGCAAGCCAGTGTAATAGATACGCGCAGTGAAATTGATGGAAAAACTAATTGATAGGAATTGAAATGATCCTATTATCTGTATGATGGTCGAAGTCTCATGCTTGGTAATTCGAAACATTCCTCCATGTAATATAAAGACGCTTATCATTCTTCCAGTATATACAAAAGCATGTATTTTGTATTGCGTTACATGATACCAAGAACACGGAAGAGGTTCTGAACCGGGGCCCGTATTAGTGTGTTATGAATGCAAATTGTTCCTACAGAACCTGAACCTGATCAGACGGTTTTGTTTGGTTCATGTTTTTTTCGCCAAGGAGACCCCTCCACATGAAAACCTGTTTGGATTTTGGTACATTTCATACGCGCGTACACACACACAAGATTTATATGCACACAAATTGTACACACAGAGACACGCACACATTTTGCTACACGTTGTATTGAGCATTATTTTAAAAAGTAAATGCTAAGGACAGTGGATTCTAACGCCATCTGTCCTTTCGCTTTCTTAGAATATATATATATATATATATATATATATATATATATATATATATATATATATATATATATGTATATCGCTCTGCCTACGCATCTACTAGTCTAAGTCTGTTCATATCTATCTGTCTATCTTCATTTTGACTCTTACTTTGTTCTACAGATCTTACCCCGTTCATTATCTCTTTCTCTTTCTTTCCCAGTCTCTCTCTCACTCTCTCCTTCTCCCTCTCTCTCTCTCTTTCTCTCTCTCTCACTCTCTATCTCTCTATCTACGTTTGTAGATAGATAGATAGATAGATAGATAGATAGATAGATAGATAGGAAAATAGAGAAAGTGATAGATTGATAAACTAACTGAAATAAATACATATAAACTTACATAGAACAAATAGATATCTATATAGGTATAGATACTCGCACAATGGTCGATTAAAAAGCTCTCCACACGACCTACTTGCCAAAATCTAACCATATCACAAACATAGATTTGGTATTATTGGAATCAGTTCTTGGACGAATCGATAACTTTCAGCATTACACACACACAGATATTATACGCATATATATATACATACATACATATATGTATATATATATATATATATATATAGATATATATATATATATATATATATATATATATATATATATATATATATATATATATATATATATATATTTGTACCTTTCTAAACTTGTGGATCTATCTATCTAAAAACTTCACATCATCTACGACCATATATATATATATATATATATATATATATATATATATATATATATATTAATAATTTTCTTCATGTTTTTATATATGTCATATATATATGTGTGTGTGTATGTGTTTGTGCGTGTGTGTATGTAAGTATGTATGAGAGAGAGAGAGAGGGGGTGAAAGTGTTTGATAAAGACGTTGCACACAATTTACCATCTTTGGTCTTGTATTTAAGAGCACTGACCAGATTGCCATTTTCGTACACCTTGACCTCAATTTTCGACCAAAATTAGCCGCACTAAATTTCCTGTGTTTTGCGCTGCGATAACTGACTTCCTCCTCGCCATAAAACTGAAGTAAATTCGCGACATTTCTTACCTTTCCCTTGGCTTTCTGACGGCTTCTCCTGGTTAGACCGAATTCCCGCGTATTTACGGACTTTCCCCCGCGTTGACCTAAGCCTCTTTTCGCGCGCATCTCGACTTCACAGATCCGCAAATCAAGTCTCGCTCCGGGCGACGTTCGTTCTTACTCTTACGTGTATCAAAAGCTTGCATGACTGCGGTGTCACCTTGTGAACCAAACGGTGGTGAATAAAACCTTTTTTTTTTTTTTTCTTTTCTCTCTTTTTTTTTTTTAAATAATTATATCTACTTTCTGTTCACGTCCTTCACTTTAAGTAGCTGGAGGCGAGCCATTTTGAATATGAGGAAAAAAGTCTGGATAGCCACTTATCGCCTAATCAACTAAGATTCGTTGCCAAAAAAGTAAATAAACGAGAAAAGGACATTCTGAGAAGGTAAATGCGAGAAAAGAGACAGCAAATCTAGGTAATGCCCTGTAAAATGAATTACGATTATACTAAGATAGAACCCCTGGAAAGCTAAGTGGCATTAGCAACGGGTAACATCGATTGCAGCTAATACAGGGAAGTTCATCTCTGATATGCAATTAAAGAAAGGTAATATAAAACCGCCATTTTACTCGACTTGTTTGACCAAAATGATTTCACTTATAACTTTTAGAATCTACATATATTCCTACCGAGACATTGGTACCAATCGTTATTTAAGCCTGCTTATTTTCTGTCTTTGATTCTATGGTTGACGAAGGGTTAAAATATTATAGGCATATAACATTTAGGGAAATAAATTATACATACCCGCTTTGTCTTTTTATCATTCTCATTCTTTATCTTTCTGTCTTTGTCGTTCATTCTTTCCGCTATAAGAGAGAGGGGAAAAAAGGAGACTTTTAGTTTGGTTTGATTTGTTTTACGGCATATCAACCTCAATGGGTTATTTGGTTGGGTGTTGTCTCTAAGAGATGTTAAGTATATCCCTCAGTATCCGAGTGTAGGTTCCATCAAGCTTAGATTCAAGGAAGTTCAAATAAATATTATTTTTTTTTATTTTCTACGACCAGTCAACTTACGCCGTGTCGTCCAAACTAACAAATGTCTTATAGATTTTTTGGTTTGGTTTGTTTTACGGCATATCAACCTCAATGGATTATTAATGGCAACAAGATTTTTATTGCTGGTAATATTTTTTCCAAAAATGTATTGCTGGTAGTAATTTTTCATTCAAAATCTTTATTGCTGGTATTAAAACCTATTTTTACACTTTCATAGTGCTTTAACCCCAGTTTAGGTTTTAAATATTTGCCCATAGCTGGGACCCCTAACAGGTGCTACCAACCCGGATCAGGATGGCCCTGGGAACACCAGCAGTTAAGAGTTGGTTCCACGCTCCTCAAAACCTGCTGATCAGAGGCCTTGCTGTTGGACGTAATTTACCGTCTTACCCAGGACGCGGATGTAGTTTATCATCATACCCAGGACGCGGACGTAGTTTATCGTCTTACCCAGGACGCGGATGCCGTTTGTTGTCATACCCAGAACGGCGAAAGACATGGATCCATGTGCTTCCTATGGTTATTTTCGCGTAATCTAATGCATCGATTGGTTTGGTTTATTTTTGTTTTATGGCCTATCAACCACAGTGGGTTACTTAATGCCGACAAGATTTTTTTAGATAATGTTCGTATGAATGGAACACGTATTCTTTGCAAGGAGTTAGATTGTTGATCAGATTGCATTTAACTATTTTTTCAGAAATGTATTGCCGTTATTTTAACTCTAAAAATCTTTAATAGTGCTTAGAACACCAGTTTGGGGTTAACTATTTACCCATAGCTGGGACCCTAACAGGTGATACCATTGCGAGTTAAGGTAAACCTGGGAACAACAGCAATTAAGAAGTGGTTCCACGGTCCTCAAAACCTCCCGATCAGAGGCATTGCTGCTGGATGTAGTTTATCGTCATACACAGGACGTTTCACCGCAGGAGTTGGACAAGATATGTAACACATGGTGTCAGATATCAGAAGAGTTGTTTAAAGATTTTGTGACACATTTAGTGCATCGGTTCTTTCGAGAAGTGTGGTTGGTTCGGCACAAGCCTTCACCGTAAAAATCAAGTCATATGAGTCTGGCTGTTCGATTCTCATTGATAACAAAAACAACGGGGAGCCCATTATCTATCTATCTATCTATCTATCTATCTATCTAATATATATATATATATATATATATATATATATATATATATATAAAGAAAGAACAGTAAGATATATAATCCGCTGTTCTTATAGATATTTTTATTTTTACAAAATAGTGCTCAGTGTAAATTTACAGAGCATTAATATTATAAACTAATTGATTTAAAATATGTTTTTCGCTACACACTTCTAACCATGTTTCAAAAATGGAAGCTAAAAGCTTCGAATTTAATTTTGTAATTAAATTAAAGACATTACTTCCATTTCATCCTCAAACGAATTTTGGAGTAACTTTTAAAATTACTGTGTTTTAAAGGCACAGCAAAAAATCATAATTCACGTTTCCAAGGATACAGAGAAATCTATTCATCCAGACAAGGGGTGTTTGGGTGTTCATTATCGATGTATTTTGATGTATCAGTTATTAGTTACGTTATATATATATATATATATATATATATATATATATATATACAAACGAAAGAAAGAACACCTCTACCTAGTCAGCTTAATTTTCTATTTAGCGTACATCTGACTTTTAACTGGTTGATCAAGAAAAAACCCTCAAGTCTATTTTTAATTCTGAGCTTGTGTTTTCTGACCCACCTCCCTTTATCGTTCGGAAGACAGGTAACACTTTGCTTTTGAAATTTTCTTAAAACTCATTTAATCACCAGTTACTTAACATCTCTTGAAGAAGTCCAAAGTACTGAAACATGAAAGCTTTTGTGTAGCGATTTTAAGATATGTTTATTATAATCTCTTATGATTATATATATATATATATATATATATATATATATATATATATATGATGCGATGGATAAATTGTCGCCATTTCGCCTGCAGAGTATAGTAAGTTCCGTTAAGCATCCTCTGTGAGAAAGAAAGAATCAAAACGCAATTTACTCCACAAGAAATTGGAAACAGCATGCTGTATTTCTTGACATGTAGAAACTACAATACAAACATTTCTGAGTGTTTAGGCGTCAAACTGAGGACAGTGCAGTGGATTCAAAAGAGTTGGATGAGTCTAATGGTGATTATGAAGGTGTTTGAAGTCATCACTAGTGATGGTGACGTTATGCCTCCATTCAACTTCCCGAGGCCTTACACACGAAGGTCTACATCAAGTGCCTTGATGAAATAGTGCTGTTCTGGGTCCAGAGGGTGGCTGTTGAAATAACAAGTATCCGGCAACCGGACCCTGCACCATGCCACACAAGCCGGAAAAACTCCATGACGCCTGTCAGGCAATTTCTGCGACCACATCACTCCATACATCTGGACACGCAACTTCCCACACTTTAACTCCTTTCATTAAAATGAGTGGGGCGTATTGAAGGAAGAAATCAAACAAAGAATCATTGTGTCACCGAAGGTGAACTGAAGGCAAGGATAAAGGTAACATTCACCAGCATAAAAGAGGAGAGTAACCAAGAGAGTTGCAGGAGATTACGAAGTCATCTAGAGGTTGTGGTTCAAGTCAATGGCGATTTTGTAAAAAAAAATTTAATGTTTAATATTTCAAGATATTTTGCGGTAATTTCGGAAAATGTTTTAAAATTAGATATCAGCGTAATTTTCACTTTTGCGTAATTTAGACGAAAATTTATCGATGGCTTTCTCTTTCACACACACTCTCTCTCTCTCTCTCTCTCTCTCTCTCTCTCTATATATATATATATATATATATATATATATATATATATATATATATTTATATATATATATATATGTATATATATATTAATATATATATATATATATATATATATATATTAATATATATATATATATACATATATATATATATATATATATAAAAAATTGCTAAAAAAGTAGATGATACTGGGTTTCTACTAAACAGTATAGAGACAAATATTTAAATATATAGATATATATTAAATATTTAGATTTAATTTTGAACTAGTCAAAATAAGAGATTAACAACAATAACTAATAATAAAATAGAACAATTCTAATAATAGACTGTAATAAAAGTTATGTGATGGATAGAAGATTCGTTCTTACCGTAGATCTTATTAGGCACAATAAGAGATTAACAACAATAACTAATAATAAAATAGAACAATTCTAATAATAGACTGTAATAAAAGTTATGTGACGGATAGAAGATTCGTTCTTACCGTAGATCTTATTAGGCACAATAAGAGATTAACAACAATAACTAATAATAAAATAGAACAATTCTAATAATAGACTGTAATAAAAGTTATGTGACGGATAGAAGATTCGTTCTTACCGTAGATCTTATTAGGCACAATAAGAGATTAACAACAATAACTAATAATAAAATAGAACAATTCTAATAATAGACTGTAATAAAAGTTATGTGATGGATAGAAGATTCGTTATTAACGTAGATCTTATTAGGCACAATAAGAGATTAACAACAATAACTAATAATAAAATAGAACAATTCTAATAATAGACTGTAATAAAAGTTATGTGACAGATAGAAGATTCGTTCTTAACGTAAATCTTATTAGGCACAATAAGAGATTAACAACAATAACTATTAATAAAATAGAACACTTCTAATAATAGACTCTAATAAAAGTTATTTGATGGATAGAAGATTCGTTCTTACCGTAGATCTTATTAGGCACAATAAGAGATTAACAACAATAACTAATAATAAAATAGAACAATTCTAACAATATAGACTGTAATAAAAGTTATGTGTTTAATAGAACACTGTTAACATATTGTGACCATGTTAATTATTGATATTATTTTGTTTGTTTTTTTATTATTAATAAGACTTTATTTTCATCTTTTCTTGTATGAAGATGTATGTTGTGAATAGAGTTCGGTAGTTTGCATGAGTATTTAAATGAGACCTAATAAGAAAATAAAACATTCTATAATACTAAATAGATACACATAAATATCTATTTCCAGCTAACATTTAAAATATTTCATCCTTGAAAATGGCTAAATGTATAGCCGAAAGCGCTTTGAAAAATATAACATTTGGACTGTTTTTGTATAATTTTGTTTAACTGAAAAAATTATAGGATCATATGAGAAATTTTATAAAAACTTAATCAAAGCACCTTGTCTCTCACCTTTAATGATCTTCCATATATATATATATATATATATATATATATATATATATATATATATATATATATATATATATATAGTCAACTCTCAGGACGACGAATGAAGATGTACTCAAATTTGCCTGCCATGACGTGCAGATATTTTGCAAACTTTTAGACAGATAGAACATGTTTGAACATCAATTGCCACATCTTTATAAAAAATTACTGTGTTAGAATATTTCCTTATTAGTGGAGTTCATGTTGACCTTTTTATAACACCGCCCTAAAAAATAGCGGATACAAAAACGCTAACATAAATTATAGAAACAATAGTACTAATCAGAAGAAAAACAGGAAAAGAAAAATCATTTGTTGTACCCCTCCGTCAACCAAATGGTTAGTATTAAGCTAGGACTTAAGTTTCCAGCTTTAATTGAAAAACACTTTCCTACTAATAGCAGACTTAGCAAGATCTTTAATAAAAACATATTAAAATTAAGTTACATTTGCACTGAAAATCTAGAAAGAATCATAAAAAACATAATAATAAAATCCTGGAAAAACACGCATGCCATAACAGTATTAATAAAAATCCTAAACTAAAATCAGAGAAAAATAATCAAAAATTATGTGATTGTAGAAACCCTGAAGACTGCCCGTTGGAAAGTAAATGCTGCACAAAATCTTTGATATACCAATGTACTATCTCATCCAATGAGAGTCCTAAGTATATACATTGGTTCAACGAAAAATGAATTTAAAATTAGATGATGACAACACAAAAGCTCCTTCAATTATAAATATTAGTTTGGTGCAAAAATAATGACGTAATAATGTCGTTTTTTGACGTATTTTTAACGTCAAAAAACGACATTATTACGTCATTATTTTTGCACCAACCTAATATTTATAATTGAAGGAGCTTTATTATTAATAGAAATCAGACATCTCTATCCAAATATTTTTGGCATTTAAAAGAAATGAATAAAACACCAAAAGTAAAATGGAAAATAATAAATAGAACAAGAACTTGTAAAACCTGAGATGACCCATGCCCTTTATGCCTACATGTAAAACTACACATTATTAAGTTTCTAAATAATGAAAATTTATTAAACCATAGAATGAGTTAACGGTTTTTTGCCAACATCAACAAATTTTCGCATTAAATAATTAGCATACAAAAATTAAATTTCATAGTCTAATAAAATGTTCAAAAGCTTAACCCAATCATCAGATAGAAAACCTTTTATGAAGTCGTCAAAAAACTGTAGTTCAGTGCGACGCGTTTATGTACGAAACAGCCCTTTAGGAAAAAATACGTAAATAATTAAATAAAATAAAATAAAATTCTTTAGAGATTTAACGACGTATTATGGTGCCGACAGCTATCTATCGCTGTGACTGACCAGACGATGTGCGTACATGAATGCCATCATTCGCTTTGCAATGGACATCCCAGCCCTGCCTCGGCTTGACCTCTTTCCGAAGGTGACTGATATGTGGATACAAATTAACTCTTATGTCCCTTATCAAAATGGTCGCTCTAGCCGTTTCCATGGTAACTAATTTTGCGAATGAACATACTTATAAAGATGCGTAAATTTCAAGATTGGTTATTCCTAAATTTTCGCTTGAGGATGAAACAGGGCTTGATACTTTAATTCAATTTAATTTCAATTATTACATTGAGGTTTTTGCCTCTTGTTTTTGAAACCTGAGAATTCTTATGTAGCGAAGGAGTCATATTTTTTTAGAAAATAATGATATTAATGATATATATATATATATATATATATATATATATATATATATATATATATATATATATATATATAATTGTAACTTGTCTGTCGTTTTTAAAAATTTATATAAAAGAGGTGTCTCTGCTAAATTACACACACACACACACATATATATATATATATATATATATATATATATATATATATATATATATATACTTAATTAGCTACTATATTTCCATAATATTCACTCCCCTCTATCTCTTCAAATGTCGAAAGTATAACTAATTCTAATTTCTATATCCCTCCTCTGTAACCTTTTTTCCCTATATTAATCATAATTTATAAACTTTCCTCTACACTATATATATATATATATATATATAGATAGATAGATAGATAGATAGATAGATAGATATTGATGCGTATTTGGGCAGCAACCTTTCTTTCGGGCATCTTTCATTGAAAACACCCGGCAAAGAAGATTGAATTCATCTTTTATTAAGTTTTTTCCAGCAATCTAGCATTTTTTCGTATTTCAGGAGTTAAAGAATAGCAGAACAATTATAACTATGAACTATTTCTCTATACTTTTACCCCTCGAAAACGGAATAATGTGAGATTGCTGGAAAAACTCAATAAAAGATGAATTCAATCTTCTTTGTCGGCCGTTTGCAATGAAACACGCACGCACACACACGCACACATGCGCACACAGACACGCACACATATATATATATTGGTGCAAAAATAATGACGTTTTCTCACAGATATTACTATGTGAGAAAACGTCATTATTTTTGCACCAACCTAATATATATATATATACATATATAAATATATATATATATATATTTATATATATATATATATATATATATATATATATATATATGAGGTTTGGTGCCGGTTTAAACAGATAAAAAAGTAGAGAGAGTGTGTGAAATACGGCGAAAACTTTTGTCTGTGAATTTAGATAAAGGTTTTCCCTATTTTGAAAAATCAACATATAAAATCTTGCTACACTGTAAGATAAGGTTCTTCCTTATTTTGCAAACTCGACGTATGAAATCTTTTTCTTCTAACTTCGACAAGGAACTGAAACACTGATCAGGGCCCAACTCAGATTTACTTATCTACAAATGTTATATTTGGTCGATTTGATTAGTGAAGCCGAGGAGGATGTTAGGGTTCACTAGCGTGAAATTCGAACGTAAGGAACAGACATAATGTCAGCCCAAATAAATCCACTCGCAGATTTGTATATCGTTAATACAAGTTAATGATTACCTTACGACTGCGCTATCACCGAAAAATAAGTAAGTCATTGTTTTTAAAGACAAGATACACTGCTTAGATAGTTAGTCACAGATAGGGAAGGCCAACGGTAATCGGGAAAAGCTACATCGATTATCCTTATGTAAATTGATGAAATCTAATATATATATATGTGTGTGTGTGTGTGTGTGTGTGTACACAGAGTCCGCCAAAAATGGATGCATACTTCAGGACAAGAAAACCTTTTCTTTCGTAGTTTTATCAAATTGCCATAACACTGCCATACATAAACTTTATGGAAATGATGAATTTTTTCTTCAACAAGATGTGGCACTGCCACACGTCCAGCAAGACGTGCGCGTTTATCTGAATGAAAATTCTCAAGGACACTTGTCAGGACGAAGAGGTGCACTCCAGTCCCCACCATCAACGTTATGATTTAAAACCTGCAGACTTTTACCCATCGGTAACCTTAAAGAATGTTCGGTATCGCTGAAAACAGACTAAACTGGCGGAAACTTAGGCAAGAAATTGAAAATGCATGCGTTTCAATTTTACTGGACACTTTGGCCAACGTTAGCCAAGCAGTAGTTCGACCTACAAATAAATGTCTGCAAGCTAAAGGCCACCATTTTGAGCATCTTTTGAAATTGTCGAGTCCAAAGGTAACTTGTATAAATCTCGTGATGTCTGAATAAATTTAATATTACAATATCTATATAAGCTTTTCCTTTCCTGGTGCGTATACATTTTTAGCGGACACTGTAAAATTTATTTTTCACCTTCAACGTTATTTTTAGTGGATGTAATGACAGAAGTACGCAAGTGTAGACTCAAAGAAGGCTTTATTCAACTGAGTATACAAGGTTCGCATATAGTGTCCTTTTATAGTCCTAGTAAACAGAAATAGCTCTCTTAAAGGGGAAAGTAACAAAACAAGAGGAGACTACTCTTGATTATTCATAATAATTACTACTAATAACATTTCTAGTGGAAACAAAGCAAATAATATTAATATAAAAGAAATACGAGTAAAAAAATTAGTAATAGGTGACAATGCTTCATTTAATAATAAAATTCAAGATTAGATTACTGTAATGACGAAAGTACGCAGGTATAGGCTTTAAGAAAGCTTTATTCAATTGAGAATACAAGGATCACGTATAGTGTCCTTTTATAGTCCCAGTAAACAGGAATAGCTCTCTCAAAGAGAAAAGTAACAAAACAAGTGGAGACTACTCTTGATTATTCATAACAGTGGATATCCATATTTAAGTAGACGGTCCGTTCTTTTTTAACTATATTTCGAGAATATTCGAGAAATTTTATTGAGTAGAAAAATACACCCTCCGGCAGGATTCGAACATGCGACACCATTTGCAGGATAACCTTTCGTTAGACCCAACCCATATACGGTTCTTTTTCCAGAAAATGAAGATCAGCAGTTAGGGTATATGGAGAAATAGACTTTTTTTTTTTTTTTTTTTTTTTTTTGCTATTTTGGGGCTTCATTAAAGTTTTTGCCATATTTGTCCAGCCAATGAGAAAAAACAAAACTAACGGTTGAAAAGATAAAATTTTGTTAGTACATCAATCTGTTTTCATTCAATATTTGCATGAATTAGTAAACAATTCGGAACATATACCCTATTAAAACATATACCTTATTAAAACATATACCCTATTAAAACATATATCCTATTAAAACATACCCTATTAAAACATATACCCTATTAAAACATATATCCTATTAAAACATATACCCTATTAAAACATATATCCTATTAAAACATATACCCTATTAAAACTTATACCCTATTAAAACAGCAATTACAATGTAGTGACGTCGCGTCAGAACCCACCGCAATAGTGCTAAAATGCTTTTAGTTTGTGAGGGGAAGAGATAGAGTGAAAGAAAAAATATTGAAAATATTAATGATGGGGGGACTTGGTGCAAAAAGTCCATTGAACGCTTGTTGAATATATACAACGATAAATCAACGGACGATTTTATCCACTGGATCATGTGTCCAAAAGGAACTTAAACTAATGAAATGTGAGTTCAATCTTTATCCACATCAAGACAACAAAAACTTGGAGAGTTGAGCTGTCAGCTGAGATATCCCAAGGCATGGCATGTGGAATTAGAACAATCTACTTCTGTAGACCAAATGAAGGCTTCGGTTCAAAATTCCAACAAATACTACCTGAAGTAGGTCGATGCGTACAACGGCCGAAACGTCGTGAATATGGCAATAAAAATAAAGACAACAGCTTGAACAATATATATAGTAATAATACAATATGTTAATCCGTATTGAATTTCCAGGAGGATATAGATCCGGGAAGATTTCTATGTCAAGAAATAATAAGACAGCAATATTTCCTGATTTTAACCTGTAGTAAGTTTTTCCATTTTGTTTGTTTGTCGGTCTTGAAGATTGAGAGTGTTTTTTTCAAAATTTCCCATGAAGTAAAAATTATTACCTGTGGGATTTCGAGTGTTTGATATTCTTTAATTATTATTAATATTATCATTATTATTAATAATAATAATAATAATAATAATAATAATATGTATATATATACCTAAGTTTGGGATGCTACTTAAGTTTCAGTGTTTTACCAACTCATCAGGCACGAAATATTATTTAAGATTTAAAAAAAAATAATATACTGTGTCTCCTGGAACCAACGCCAAATTACACGCAGATTAACTAATCAAATTTAATATAAGCTAAATATAATATTGGGTGTAAATACAGAAAATAGGGTGTAGGTAGGGGCCATTATATATATATATATATATATATATATATATATATATAATATATATAATATATATATATATATATATATAAAGTAAATAATATATATACATATATATATATATATATATATATATAAAGTAAATAATATATATACATATATATATATATATATATATATGTATATATATATATATATATATATATATATATATATATATATATAATCTTGAGTGTGGATAGGAATCTGACAAAATGATAGAGAACAAGTAGGAAATAGATCTTAATCTAACACGTTTCACTTTATTAAAGCTTCGTCAGAGATCAAGATAGAAATCATTTCTATCTTGATCTCTAATAAAGTGTAACATGTTAGATTAAGATCTATTTCCTACTTGTTCTCTATCCTATCATTTTGTCAGATTCCTATCCATACTCTCTCTCTCTCTCTATATATATATATATATATACATATTTAAAGTTTAAAAAAGAACGCCGGTTTTCACGTTGAGTGATAATAGACACTAAAATGGTTAAAGGTGGGGTTTAATCAATATATAACCTAAAATATGGGAAAGTGAAAACGAAATTTGGCTAATATATTTATCCAGAATTAAAATATTTTAAGAAAAAATATCCCTATGATTACAATGTTTAAACCTTGGTACGACGATAAACTACATCCGCGTCTTGGGTGAGACGATAAACTACGTCCAACAGCAAGGCCTCTGATCAGGAACCACCTCTTAATTGCTACTGTTCCAAGGCCCATCCTGACCCCGGGATGTTAGCACGTGTTAGGGTCCCAATTATGGGCAAATATTAGGTTGGTGCAAAAATAATGACGTAATAATGTCGTTTTTTGACGTATTTTTTCACGTCAAAAAACGACATTATTACGTCATTATTCTTGCACCAGCCTAATAGTTAACACCCCAAATGTGGTCAAAACGCCATGAAAGAGTAAAAATAGGTTTTAATACCAAAAATACGCTGTAAAAAAATTATTACTAGCAATACATTTTTGAAAAAAAATTATAATACCAGCGATACATTTATGAAGGAAAAATATTACCAGCAATGCGTTTTTGAAAAAAATATTAGCAGTAATAAAAATTTTGTTGGCGTTAAATAACCCATTGAGGTTGATATGCCGTAAAACAAAAAGACCAAACCAAACCTTAAAGTAAATTTAGTAAATATTGATTTACTAACGCGCGCAAATACGGTTGCTAATATCTAGTTATTTAATTTACCCCCTCCTCTCTCTGTCTCTCTCTCTGTCTCTCTCTCTCTCTCTCTGTCTATATATATATATATATATATATATATATATATATATATATATATATATAATTATTTATTCGAAAATTATAATACAAATATGCTATAAAATCACTACAAAAATAGTTATTTTGTTTCAACACTTCTTGTCTTATCAAGTGATGTTCTTGGTCTTTTTGTTTTACGGTATATTTTTGTAGTGATTCTATAGCATATTTGTGTTATAATTTTCGAATAAATAATTATATTTTCTCTACTCTGTATTGAGCACTCTTTTAAGAATTGGTTATTGGAATTTATTCCGTATACACCAATCCTATACTTGTATATATATATATATATATATATATATATATATATATATATATATATATATATATAATGCCTGAGAAAGTGGGAAAAGTTTTTGTGACGCGTTTCATCCGTTAGGACTGAGTTTGTTGATGTTCATATGACTACACATGCGCACGAACGAGAGACGCTGGGAGTTTCAAAATTTTCAAATATTTTTTTTTTTTTACAATTTAGCCAAATTCATCTACATTCTTTTTATTTTTATTTCCATCATCATTGTTATTATATATGCCACATGAATGCATCACCCTTAAATACATCACACATAAATACATCACACATAAATACATTCAGGGTATCTGAAAAAAATGTTCACCGGATCACACTCCTTGACTCTTATTCTTGTGGGGATACTTAAAGGATAAAATCTATGCTACTAAGCCAGGAACAATCGCTAAAACAGCACGGATAACGAGGAGAGTGGCAAAAAGATCGAAAAGAAACAATGAATAACCTTCCTAGCGAGATTGTGTAAATAAAATACGTGATAGGAGGGACAGAAAAAGACAAGAGTTACAAAGGATAGGAAACTGTGGAGAGCCATGTTTGCTAACGTACTGGAGAGAAACAGAACATAAAAGTTAAACAATCAACTTAATTAAATTCCATAGCTTCAGCGGACGGACATACAAACTTCGAGCTTTATATATAAGTTTTATGTAGTTACACAAAATGAATTGATGAACTTGAAAGATTCTGTGTTCTGTGACTCATTTTACTGCTTTAATCTATTGGCCTGGAGATCATTTGACCAACAGTTAAATTTATTTGCTACCAAGCTGGAAGAGTTGACCGCTTTTATAATTAATTCATTCTTCAGAACCTTAATTTTGGTGAGAATTACAATTTTTTTTTTCCTTTTCCTACCGGGGATTGATCTTTCAGCATTGCCATCCCACGCTGAACAGTTTGCAAAACGGGCTTTCATCCCCAGCGTAAATCCTAAATTGAAATCATCAAGAGGAGTTTTTATGTCTAAATCTATACAATGTAAGGTTAGGATCAACGGTTTAAACTCCGTTAGAAAACAAACCCCATGATTAATTAAGTAAATGATCTCATATACAGTGGACAGTAGCGAAAATTGACCGGAGTGCTTAATGTCACGGCTGACCAAGGCCAAAGACCTCGCTTCGTTTGCCCACTGGACGTGTTACTTGATAATACACTTTGACGCTTACACCCCAAGACCCAGTCCGTTTTTGAACCGACCTAAATATCGCATCGTTTCTCTGATACTACTAATAGGGTAGATGTGATTTGGGTGGGGTCTGGATTATTATTATTTGTTCTAAACACGAACAAGTCAAGCATGACACATTTCGGGACGGAGAAAGTTGTAGTCTAATAATATACTCATTGGAAGGAGACATAAAATGGCGTATATGTACAGTTGCCGAAATCATAGCAGTCGATAGAAAAGGATCCAACCTGGCTGTAAATAAAGATCTGTCTAATAATGATGGTCAATTAAACCCCAGATACTAGCATCACTATTAACAATAGCACGAATAGAAGCGAGAAGCGGGAAGTCTATTTGTAACTTTAAAAAAAAAAGTATCTTTTATCCAATGCTATTAATCTCACCATGAGAAACATGCCTTGCATCTTTGCAACGAATTCTCACCAAGCAGCATTTCATGACTGTGAATTAGCGACATCAATGCTGTTTTTGATAAGTTCATTGCAGAACCAGAGATCAAAAGAACTGAACAATGGACAGGGAAAAGGAGGGATCGTCACACTTCAAAGCCAGAACGAAAATGGTTAGAGTTCCTATTTTACATGCCGCTACACTTAAGATCTTTTAGTCCATTGGCGGGAATTAGTAGAGTTTATTCTTCAGGCCGTGCAATGCGTTCGGGATTTGTGATTGCGTTTTCCAGGAGCGAGGGTGGTGTTGGGTGGAACAAAGAGCGCAAAGTCGGTTTGTAGGCAACAAAAAAAAAAGGCTCCGACTGAAACTGCGATGAGAAATGGCGGGAAATTGATTAATGCTCGCTCCAACGGAAATCAGTGGACGGCCTAATTGTCGAGCATTTTGGATCCCATGTTGAACGTGAAATACAGTAATGGCTGCCTCGTTTCTTTTCGTATTTTTTCTTTTCTTCTTTCTCTTCCTTTACCCTTCTTTTTGTTTCTCTTTAGTCTCCAAAACATTATTTTTCTTCCTTATTTTTCCTGGTCTTCAATAAGTATGGAGGAAGCTTTCCACGCGGTCTTTCTTTCCTTTAATTCCTTCTTTCTTTTTTAATCATTGCAACGGGAAACCACTTCACTATGTTTCCTAATAATGCCTTTCACATGTAATAAAGAGAAAAATCTGTAGGGAGTAATGATCGACTAGGTCGACAAAGTGACAAGACAATTAAGACACAAATGATTACTGAGAGTGAAGGAGAATGAGAAGTCTTTAATTAGGAGAAAAGGCAATAAAAGAATAGGTTTCAGGAAGACAGAAGATGGCGATAATGCCACTAAGACGCAAGGGGTTACTGGGAGTGAAAGAGATTAAGAAGACTTTAGTAGTGAGAAGAATAAAGAATAAAAGAACAGGTTTCAGGAAAACAAAAGATGGCGATAATACCACTAAGACACAAGGGATTACTGGGAGTGAAAGAGAATGAGAGAACTTTAGTAAGAAGATAGGACAATAAAAGAACAGGTTTCAGGAAGACAGAAGATGGCGATAATGCCACTAAGACACAAGAGGTTACTGGGAGTGAAAGAGAATGAGAAGACTTTAGTGAGAATATAGGACAATAAAAGAACAGATTTCAGGAAGTCAGAAGATAGCGATAATGCCACTAAGACACAATGGGTTACTGTGAGTGAAAGAGAATGAGATAATTTTAGTGAGGAGAAAAGACAATAAAAGAACAGCGTCCTGGAAGACATAAGATGGTGATAATGCTACTAAGACTCGAGGCGTTACTGGGAGTGAAAGAGAAAGAGAAGACTTAAGTGAGGAGAAAGGACAATAAAGGAACTGGTTTTAGTACGACAGAAGACTGCGATTGGTGTTGCATTTAAATTTTTTAAGATTGTAGGCAAGCAAGAAACATAAAGAAGGTTTCATAGGCGAATCAGAATAGATCTTGCAGTTACATCGAACTATTTCAACATTAAAACGATGAGACCTAACTGTCAATCTAGTACGGGTTAAGTATCCTTTATGCGAAATTTCAAAATCGGAAAACATATGAAACCTGAAATCTTTGAAGGTACTGACATGACTTGCCGCAAATAAAAGATTTCAGAATGCATTAGGAAGCTTCCTAAGTGATGTGCAGCTAATGTAAGTGACCTTCTCTTCCCTGGGTGGGAGTTCCCCAGCCTACGTACGTAGCCTACATTGGCGCCAGTTTTTTTTTTTTTTTTTTGTTTTTGTTTTTTTGCCAGAGATCGTCACTGCAACACCTTCCTTCGTGGATTACTTACCAGTCCTGAAGATATATATATATATATATATATATATATATATATATATATATATATATATATATATATATATATATATATAAACATTTTACACCGCTACACAAAAGCTTTCATGTTTCAATACTATGATAGTATTTCTTCAGGTAATTCTACCTTCGCCTGAGGAAGTACAATCATAATATTGAAACATGAAATCTTTTGTGTAGCGATGTAAAATGTTTTTTTTTTTTATTTTAATCACTTATAATAAAGATATTATAAAAATATTTTGCTCTACTTTGTCCTGAGCACTTTTTTTAAAGTATATGGTGTGAACTGTGGATTTTCATTCTATCTGTTCTTTCTCTTATTTGAATATATATATATATATATATATATATATATATATATATATATATATATATATAATTCGTTATATATGTAATTCGTTGGTATAATCCAGGTGAGTCCTATTAACACAATATAAAACTTGAAATATGTTAAAACTGAGTCACAAAAGAGGGCTTAATATTTGTTTTCATTAAACAGAGAAAAATTTTCTTTACAATTGGAATTAAGATACCAATAGTTAATGACCCTTTTCACCTATGAATTTTGATTTTAAAATTCGCAGGATTTTTTCAAACTGTTTACGGTCTCAGTTCGTAATGGAATACTCTTGAGTTTTAATAATAGGGTATCCCACTACAAACTGATACATAAACGGTTTGAAAAATCCTGCGAATTTTAAAATTAAAATTCGTAGTTGATAATGGTCATTAACTAAAGGTATCTTAATTCCAATTGTAAAGAGTATATATATATATATATATATATATATATATATGACCTGATGCTTGCGCTTATCATGAAACAGTCTGTCGACTTTGACTGTTAACTATAGTGTTCACTTTTACAATAAACAATAACATTAATATTTTTTATAAAAATCAGACGTACGAAAATTATAAACAGGATGAAAGCAGAATTAAGAACATTTAAATAAATGCATAACACCATTTGACAATAGCAAAATATTAGATTAATTATTTATTACAAAATATTTATAACCTCTAACCTTATAGTTAAAAATAATAATTCACCTCCTAGAACAAAATTAAATAGGGCAAATATTATTTAGGAATTTAAATGCCCATTAAGGAATTGTATTCCTGATCAATCAAAATTCGTAAATAATTATATAGGCCACACTACAACATGTTTGACATGAAGACTCACTCTAAAATTTTCATGGAGACCTACTGAACACTATTCGTAACATACTTGTTGACAACACTAATATAATAGTATCATCTACATGCAAAAAAAAGGCTAAAAATAATGGAAGCCTTATTAATAAAAACAAAAAAAAAACAACACATAATAATATTAACTTTGAACATGGACATAATATATTGACGGGTTTTGAAAAATGAAATCATTTTATAAAACATACATACAACAAACTATTTCTTATTTAACAATTAAAATATTTAATCCTTGGAAATGGCTAAATGTATAGCCGAAAACGCTTGGATAAAAAGAACATTCGGACAGTTTTTATATAATTTATCATCCGAAAAGAAAACAATTATTAGATCACATGAGAAATTGTATAAAAAAAAAAAAACTAAATAAAAGAACCTTGTCTGTCGTATTCAATGAAATGTGCATATATATATATATATATATATATATATATATATATATATATAAAGAAATATAGTCTTAAGGTGTGCTATATTTATGGAATAAAGTGCTCAATATCAGAGATAGAGCGTGTGTAAATATAAAAGTGAACATAGAAGTCAACACTTAGAGGCGACAGTCTGTTTCATGCTATATGCAATCGTCAGGCCACGTGTGCTGTTATTTTTCTCGGCTATTTATATATATACGGGTTAGTGGTGCATTGTGGGTATTCTGTTATGGCGGTTATTTCACCGGAAGTCGTTTCTTTATCTATTTAGGTCAAATTATATTGCTTGTTTTTATTTTTGTTTCTTATTTTATTTATTTATTTATTTATTAACGTAGTAAAAATTTGTTTATATCACTTATTATCACTTCTATGTTCACTTATATATATATATATATATATATATATATATATATATATATATATATATATATATATATATAAAAGCTAAGGAAACAGAAGGAGAAATTTTTAAAGTTTTATGTTGAAAGTGGTCAACAGAAATTAATGAATAGAAAAACACTGAACAGAGCCAAAAATGATGATTGCAATCATGTATTGATGGAGTGGATTTGTCAGTGTTTACAGTGAACATATGCCACTTAAATAAAACTACCTTCAGATGCATATGTATATGTTATCAAATATAAAGGGATATTGTGTTTCTGCTTGGGTCCTATTCCCAAGCTGTCCCATTTTAGAGATGCTATATACAAATTAAATAGCCTGTATTTCCAAATCCGAAAATATTTGAAAGCCGAAACACTTCTGGTCCCAAGAAATTCTTATAAACGATTCAAAACTTATAGTAGGCTTAATTTCAAGCGGTCAATATACCATAGTGGAGAGTTCATTAGAAAATAGTTTTAAAAAAAACAGAGGGAAGCCATGTCAGCAAATAAATGAAGGATGTTTTGTCCCGGAGCTTCCAGCCCCGCGGCAGCACCTCCCTCATTCTACCAAAGAGGGAAGGTTGGTAAAATATCGAAACCAGCCTGACGTTGGTTACGGCGACAGGGTAATTTTTTAGCATAGCTCATGTACACGCGCTTGGGCTTCCAACTTTATACCAGCCTTGTGCCACATCCCGTCACCGCTGGGGGACGAATAAATACCTAGTCATCTTAAAGTTATTAGGGATACAAGGACCCGGGGTTTCCAAGCCAGCGGCAGCACCTCCCTCATTGCACTAAAGTGTGAGAGTTAATAGATACTGACTCGAGCGTGACGGTGGTCACGGGGACTGTGGAATTTTAGGTAGGTCTTCGGCTCATATGTACGTATATGGACGCGCCACGTTAAACCGACCATGTCTCAAAACAAATAAATCTAAAATTAATTTCAAATACTATAATTTAGAACAAAAGTTATACGATATATACTCGAACACACACACACAAACATACACACACACACATATATATATATATATATATATATATATATATATATATATATATATAAAAAGGCTTAAGCAGAGGAAAATGGCTTTTTTTCTGAATGATTATCTCCCATCATGTCAATTTAATTCACAATATTAGCGTGTATTAAAAGTTTTTTCGGCTCTTATCATAAGCGACATCACAAAAACGAAAAACGCTATTATTGGTGGCTACGAAAAACTTACGTTTTGAATACGAAACTAAGCAGTTATGACTTCCGAGGCAATCTAAATGAGTAAAATATGCTTTAAAGCAAGATAAAGCCTTGTCTGATCCCCCTCTTATACATACAAACACACACACATATATATATACATATATATGATTAATACAAATGTAAAATTTGTTACTTATCTGATTGATGTTACCTTCAGCATCCCGACTCTAGAGTTTCCTAGACTCACCCTCCACCAATTGCTCCGTCGACTCGTCAGGGGATATCAGCGATATATATATATATATATATATATATATATATATAATAAAAAGGCTTAAACACTAATATTCCATGGTCATAATTTATTCCATTGGAATACGACCCAATTCATCAGACCTACAAATTCAAAAAGAATTGTAGGTCTGATGAATTGGATCGTATTTACGATTCCAATGGAATAAATTATGACCATGGAATATTAGTGCTTAAGCCTTTTTATTATATCCTTACTCTGTCCCGGACATTGAGTTCTACCTGGATTCTATCCTCTTGGATTGATTTTTTATACAAATATATATGTATGTGTATGTATATATATTTATATATATTTTAGATATATGATTGCATATGTATGTGTATATTTACCACTAATATATATATATATATATATATATATATATATATATATATATATATATATATATATATATATATATATTCTTGGTTTGGCTTCGCGAACGAAGGTTTATGAACTGGGCTGTCCCCGTCGACTGTAGGCACGTTGATGGCCAACTGGGCCGATACGGGACAGGCAAGTCTGGACGCATCGACTGCAATTAAAGCTCTGGTCTGGTATGGTCTGGTATGGTATAGCTGCTGAGGCTTCCCGACCCTTCCCCCCACGGCGTTTCTCCTTCGGGTTGTTCCTGCGAAAGTCCTCGAGACGGCCTGGTGGACAGTGCGGCCCCAAGCTTGATGGTCAACACCAAGTGTCGACCACTGGCGACGATCAATGTGGCACGTACAAAGGACTTCTTGAGGGAGACATATAACGCTTACTTGGTGCCCCTCTCTCACGGTGGCCAGTGGGGAGTACGCCGTATAGGGCTATCTTGGGCATGCGATGGTCCCCATTCTGGAGACGTGCCTTGCCCAACGTATATTGCGTTTATTTTGGCAACACGTTTTCATTAAGACATGTCTCATTAAATAATCCATCTCTACCTACACTTATAATTAAACCTAGTATATTATGGAAACTACTGTTATCTTGCACTACTAAAGTGCCATTTTACGATCACAAAAATAATATATATTTACAAAGGGATGGTGTTTCTATGGGTTCACTTCTGGGCCCAACTTTTAGTAATTTTTATATGCCCAGTCTTGAAAATAATATATTTAATAAATTTAAAAATCCTGCATATATCTAAGATATGTCGATGATAGCCTTATATTAGCCAAGAATATGGATTAAATATATCAGCTCCAAAAACAATTGCAAAATAAGTCTGTCCTTAAATTTACATACCTACTTAATAATAGTAATAAAATTCCCTTTTCGATATATTGATAAACACTAATAATAATAAATTAACTATCTCCCCATATAAAAAACCTACTAGTATAAATTCGTACACTTTTAACTATAAGAGTGAATGTCCAGATTACTCTAAAATAGCAATGATAAAAAACATAAGTTATGCAAAAATTAATTCATCTACAAAACAGATTTTCTTCATTGAACAAAAAATATAAAATAAACTCTTATTAATAATAACTTCCCTAATTATATTGTTGATAAACAAATAAGATGTTCTATTAGAAATTTCAGTATAAAGCAAATAGAATATAATACTTCTTCACTTAACCCTAAACATATTAATCTTTTATATCGCAATCAAATACATTCTAATTACAAACAAGATGAAAATATCCTAATAAATACTAATATATCCACCACAGATCCTAGTAAAAAAATGATATTAATTATATACTATACTAAATTCAATATATATAATTTGTTGAAAAGATCAACATTGTATATGAATTTATATGTCCCTTGGGAGATTGTATCTCCAACAGAAAAAATAATATATATATGTTGGCCATACCACGACTACGTTGTCTCGAGGGTTGAGTTTTCATTTAAATGATGCATCTAACATCTCTCGACATTAACAACAGCATGTTCTAATACACTTCATCCGAAACATACTAGTAGCAAATAACTAGTAGAAACTTTGGGGGCGGATTCTTCACACCAAAAAAGTCCATATAAACATATGTCCGCAAATCCTTCGCATTTGAGTTATTATGTTTTATGAAATTTTACATTAGATGCTACCATATAGACAAGGTTACATTTGTAATTCTTCAAAGTTTGATACGTATGGTAGTAAGTTAACTGATAAGTGTTCCGTTTTACAACGGCAGGATATTCGTATCGTGAGCTGGCACATATGATTTTTACATACGGCCGCGCGAGTTGTAATGGACGCGAGGCTGCACGGGTTTTTTTTTTTACACAATGAGGGTTTCAACGATAAAATATAAATGGTCTCCAACATTTTCAAGTGGTAATTCGTGTGGGAGTTGCTAAGAATAGTAAATTAGTCCACACTGAAACAAGCAGTACAATTATGGCTATTTATTAGGTGTTCTGCGATGGAAGACCCATACGTATTTGGCAGAATGTCGGAGGGAGTGTAATGGCAGTCATAAAAATATCTTTAAATATATATATACATATATATATACATACATATATATATATATATATATATATATATATATATATATATATATATATATGTAAAGATATGTTTTGATGTTTCGTGGTACATATCTTTATGACTGCCATAAAAAGACAAAAATTATTTTTATTACCACTCATGATGATAATATATATATATATATATATATATATTTATGTATGTACGTATGTATGTATGTATGTATGTATTTACAACGTTTTTTCATGATCGATTATTTTTTCTTTCTGTTTTCGTGTTGTTGCATTAATTGTATCGTCCAGTCTTTTGTTGTTTCCATGTATGTTAATAAGCCAATAGTTGTTGTCTTGTATGATAATTCTAGCTAAGACCACTTCCGATTTTTTTTACGGAGCATGGATAGATGGTCTGCATCAGCCTTTGGATGATGCATGTTACGCTTAGAAAGAAGATTTTCTTGCCTTAGAATCCATTCATCTAATGTCATTTAGAGTCCTGTTCAAGATGTTGAACCGATATTGAACTACTGAGATGGCAATGGTCATGATTCTGTTCTAACAATTCAGTTTTTAATATCAGTTGCAACCTTCTATAGTACTCTTTTCGCACTATTTCTTTTATTTTTTATGGTGAATTCCTTCACCCTCATTTACACCGAGCTTCTCCTTGATCTAAATTGTTACCCCAAGGTCTAAGCTAATAGAGGAGGTCTCGTAAAATTTTGGCTTTAGCACATTCATTCAAACCGAATTCCATTCCAGTGGTATCACTGAAACATTTTACTGTTTTCTGGAGACCTTCCAGTTTACTGTCATTCCTAGCATACAACTTTAATTCATCCATTGTAAAATACAGAGCTTATTTTCTTTTAAGGTATCTTATAGCCATATTCCGCCCTGTTGAATTCGCTGTTTAATTCTATGAGGGATATACAAAATAGTAAAGAAGACAAATAGTCACATTCAAATAGTCCTCTGTTGATGTTTATTTCACCAAACTTATAACATTTATATATATTGTTTGATGAAATTGATGACGATACCTTGTATAAAGACTTTAAGATTTAGAAATAGGGTACATTATCATTATTATTATTATTATTATTATTATTATTATTATATATTTTTTTATTCTTCGTCCGATTGGGTTCATTTTTACCAAATTGGTTGGCAGGAATCATGAATTGGATGACTGTGTTACTGATTTGGACTGGAAGGGATTTGACCGATTTCTTACGATGCCATATAAAAATCCTGGTCTTTCTACTGTGAAAATAAGGAAGATAAATTCTGAAAAGAACAGAAAATAGAAAGGTAGTAAGGAAAAAAAAAGTAAAAGCAAACTATAAGAAAGAAAGAAAGAAAGAAAGAAAGAAAGAAAGAAAGAAAGAAAGAAAGAAAGAAAAGAAAAGAAAAGAAAAGAAAAGAAAAGAAAAGAAAAGAAAGGAAAGGAAGCAAAAATAAGGAAAGGGAAGGCAAAATAAGAAAGAGGGAAATAAATTCTGAAGTAAAAAAACGATCTGTTAGCTGATTGGCTAATTTTGCGACATATCAACTCTGGTTGGGTTATTTAATATTGAAATCAATCTTTTTCATAATATCGATATCATGTTAAATCAACCACTGATTTGTACAGCGTTGTAGGCCTTAGGCCAAGTCAGTGCTATTTACAAATGTCAATTTTGAAAGTTTTCTAATATCATTGATATTTGTATATATTTTAAGTTTTCTGACTTTTTTAAAAACATTTTAACTTTTTTTAACAACCTTTTTAAAAACATTTATGGGAATATTTTTGTTTATAAATACTTGTTGCAAAATTTAATTCTAACATTTGCCTTGATAAAGTCCATCAGAGGATGAAAAGCGTCGGCTAAGGTAAGTTTTCCTTTTGACATTATTCATTTATTTTGAGAATATAATCTAAAAGGTGAATATTAATACAGAATTTTAAAAGATTTAAACTTTATAATTAAAATTATAAAAAATGAAAACATTTCTTGAAAAAATTTATTTTTCATCGAAATTTCTTTCTTAGGACAATAGTGTCCTTAATATTTCTTATATCTAAAAGCCATTAAACGCTTTTTTAATTAAATAATGTCATAGTTTTATTGCATTTTTTTATTTTATGATTCAGAGCAGATTTTCAATAAAGGTCGTTTCCGTTTAACAAAAACGAATTGAAATTCTCCAAGAAGTCCTGCTTTTAACTAATAGAAATATCAAGAAGCTGATATTATAATTTCTCGAAATTTCATAAAATTAAGTGTGTCGGGTAACAAATGTAAAAAAAAAATATCTTTACCAAGATTTTCTAAAAAAAGAAATTGCAAAAATGATCTCATCCATTTGTGAATAAGTCCTAGAAGTTTCATTAAAATCCGACAATTATTTGATATTTTTGCAAGAATTTCTAAAACAATGTGGTTTTACCGCGAAAAAGAAAACGCTAAAATTCCCACACTAATCTTTGGCCGATCGCTGACGCAAGAAAAACAAGATTTTTAACCAAAATTTTCAAAGTTCCAGAAAGGATTTAAAAAATGTAAATAAAATAATTTAAAAAGTATTTTGGTCTTTCCCCTAATAACTATTTTGACGATAAACTTAGTTTTATCAAGTGTGAGGCATTTTTCCTCATTGTATGCTCATTTTTTAGCGAAAACGTGGAGGTGCCTAACATATACATATATATATATATATATATATATATATATATATATATATATATATATATATATCGCGTGTAACAGCAAATTTGTCCAAATGGTGTAAAAGCAAAACTGTTCATTTGTTAGTTTAAGCTTTGAACCGTTGTATCTTAGAAATGAATCTTATTGGAATTTTCTGAGGTTTTTACAACACTATTCGACTCTACTTTGAGCAATAAAATGTGTAGTTACCCTCCAAGTTTGATAAATGAATCGTGATGACATCGATCATAAACGAAAATGACATGCTCATCATTAATTAATCATAGCTAAGGATCGGAAGCTCATGAAGTACTGAAATTAAGTTTAAATATATATATATATATATATATATATATATATATATATATATATATACAAGTATAGAATTGGTGTAGACGGAATAAAATTCCAATAACCAAAACATTATTCTTAAAAGAGTGCTCAATACAGAGTAGAGCAAATATTATTTATTATGACATCATTATAACATAAATACGTTATAACATCACATGTGATGTTATAACATGTTTATGTTATAATTTTTGAATAAATAAATTATATAATTATATATATATATATATATATATATATATATATATATATATTCCAGGATCATTTCCCAACTTGTAGATGATCCTCGCCCTCTCGAACCTTTTAACTTTCTGTCCAGGAGTAACAAGGTGCCTCGCCGGTTTCACGTTCGATTTCCTTTTCAAGTCTTTTTTCACTGTTCTTTGGATTTTCATAGTCTGATAAGAAGTCCTACTGCTCACGTGCTAGCATTCGTTGTCAAATAAATATTCCTTTAACCTTCGACTAAGTTCTGGGTAGCCATTTACATCGAAGCTCGTAAGGGCGACAGTAAAAAATATGCGCAATACAGATGTAAGAAAACGTGATCTCTTTGCCAAATGATTTTCTTTCGCACAGGACGATGGCCACTCGTGTCTCATCTCTTACGCTACATAACCGTCATACAGTCGAACAATGTCAGGAGACGGTCACCAAAGATATCGAATGATGCTTTGTACGTTTTAGTGATGCGAGTAGGTTCTGCCTTCATATAACTAATGATCGTTTGCGTGTGCGATGTAGAGATGAGCAGTGACAATATTCCAGATTATATTCACCCATCTATCTATCTATCTATATATATATATATATATATATATATATATATATATATATATATATATATATATATAAAACACATAGAATGTCTGTGTGTCTTGTGATACCTTTCACTCAAGATCCATCCAACCGATTTTAGCACATAAATTGTACAATGTTCTTATATATATATATATATATATATATATATATATATATGAGTACGGTTTGTATAGTATCTAACCATTTTGAATATCTAAAGAATCCGTTGGGCGGCCTTGATATAATTTAGAAACAAAATAAGACAGAACCCTAAATCATCTCAACACGTGTGGCTTAGCTCGTCGGCCAAAACGCTCCCGTGTTGCAGGCAGTTTTTGTCTTCTGGGGTAGCGGGGGGAAACTGCCTTTTCACTCAAGATCCATCCAACTGATTTTGACCAAACTTGGCATATACATTGTACAATATAAGAGATAGGTTAGCCTAAAAAATCGATAATTTTTTGAAAAAAATCAATAATCGGTAAACCCGGTCAAAAATCGATAAATTCAGCTTTTCAAACTCGGTATGTAGGTTACTTACATAATGACGAGCTCAACGATACCACATTTTTATTTCTACGCCACTGCGCTTAGCGAAAAAACACGAAAAAGGAAAAATCGATTTCAACACAAATTTTTAACTAAAACCTCCCTCAGTTTTCAAGCAATCTAATATAAACTTTACTCAATTGTAACCATTTCCTGTTTAACAGTCATTTAACTTGATAATTAAGTCCCAGAGAAAACCCGCGTAAATAGTGAAAAATGGCGACTTTTACTGGTTTCTTTCTTATTTTTCTTTGATCTTTCAACCAATTTTCATCAAACATAACAATTGCTTTATAAATGAGTCCTCTTTTACATCCCTGGTAGCACACTGACAAATTGAATTTCAAAAACTCCTAAATAATTGTCGTCTGAAATGGGTCTTAATGTTGCCTGTATTACCTTCTCATGTCCTCCGCTAACTCCGATTGAATAAATACAGACTACTTCTTATAAATTAGTGACTGTATTAATTCAAAATGTTTTTTTAAAGAAGGTATTTTAAAGTAATTGAAGAAGATATACTCTTTTACATGTAAACCTGATGCTGTTTTTGCTCCATTCTAACTGAACGCTTCTTATGATCGACCAGCTGGGAATGGTTGCTAGTAATATAGGTTAAAGTTTCGCTCAAATTTCGTGTTTGTGGAAGATACGGGTAGCAGTTTCGTCATGTGACGAAATGAAAACTGTCTAAAATAAACGGAGCGTCTACTCAAATACGGATATCCACTAAAAATAACGTTTAAAGTGATAAAAAATATGTCGGATTAAAAAAAATAAAAGCCATTAATTCTATCGAAGTCAGGATGTTACAATTTTATTGTTCTTCATTATATTCTGCATGCTTGATTGGTTGATTTATTTATTGATTTTTTTACGGTTTATCAACCCTTTGTGGGTTTTTCAAAGCCGAAACATATTTTTAATTGTAAGAATAATTCTTTTTTTTCGAGTGAACAACTGTCTGAGTATAACAATGGTTTTACCAGATATATGTCGTACTATTTAACCCATATATGGCGGCAGGGTAGTTTCGCTTAAGAGAATGTAATGAACCCGATTGTAATCCCTTCAATACATACATACATACATATATATATATATATATATATATATATATATATATATATATATATATATATATATATAAAATTAAGAGTTATGTAATATTCCTTTTCAGCAAGTTTGCCTACTCTATCGGTAATTTTTAATTTATCAGTAATTTTTTTACTAGTTCTGTTAATGCTATCAACCATATTTATGTTGTTGTTGTAAGCTTTTTTCCAAAAAAAATTGTGCTTGGAGATGGAACAGAGCATGGTACTTTAATTCAGTTTAATTCAAATAATTATATAGAAGTTTTCGGCTCTTGTTTTGAAACATGAGAACTCTTATGTAGCATTGGAATCATATTTTTAAATAAATAATTATATTTATGCTCTATTTTTGTATGTAGCATTATTTTTTAAAAATAATAACAAAAATACTAAAGAACTTTGGACCATTTACCTAACGAGTTCTTTCCTATTTTCTATATATTTTTACACACACACACACATATATATATACATATATATATATATATATATATATATATATATATATATATATATATATATATTTATGTATATATACATACATACATTTATATATATATATATATATATATATATATATATATATATATATATATATATATATATATAAGTATGTGTGTATGTTAATTCTCCGTCAGATGGAAAGTAGAGACAAGATAATGCGAAAACAACTGAAAAGAGATTAAGCGCAAAGATTTTTTGACCCAAGATGCAACAGGTATTGTCTCAGACTGATATAAGTTAGAAAAAACTGTTTTGAATGGATCATAGGAAGTTGGGTCAGAAAGAAAAGCCAAAAGGTGATTATTTGATTATTTTGTCGAAAGTACAAAGAAACAAAATGTCATTATCTCTATTTTTCAAACTCTTTAAAACAAGTTGATAATGTTTTGCGAATAAATCAAGAAACAAAGGAAAAGTGGGGATAATTAATGGAACTTGTGAAAAGATAGGAAAAAGTGAAAAAGTAATGAGAAGGAATTGTTAAGAATCGGGGAAAGTTACAATAGAAAAGAGCGAAGCTTGGTGTCAAGGTAAACAGACAGAAAGAGACAAAGAATAGAATATAGAAAGAAAGAAAGAAAGAAAGAAAGAAAGAAAGAAAGAAAGAAAGAAAGAAATAAGAAATTAAGCTAAATCAGAGAAAGACATAAAGTTAAAAGAAAAAAAAGAAAGTTAAACGCGAGAACAAAAATACAAAAGAACGAAAGAAAGAAAGAGAGAAAGAGGGACGAGAAGAAAAAAAACAAAAGAAAGAAAGTAAGAAGTAAGCTAAAAGAAAGAAAGAAAGTTAAAAGAGGGCCGAGGACAAAAATACAAAAGAAAGAAAGAAAGAAAGAAAGAAAGAAAGAAAGAAAGAAAGAAAGAAAATAAGTAAAAAATAAGTAGAAGGCATGAAAAAAAAGAAAAACAGAAAACCAGGAAGAAAGCAAAAAAAAGAAAGAAAGATATCAAAAGAAAGAAAGAAAGAAAGAAAGAAAGAAAGAAAGAAAGAAAGAAAATGAATAAAAAATAAGTAGAAGACATGAAAAAAGGGAAAACAGAAAACCAGGAAGAAAGCAAAAAAAAGAAAGATATCAAAAGAATGAAAGAAAGAAAAATAAACAAACAAAAAACAAAGAAAGAAAAAATGGAAAAATCAAAAAAGAAATAAAAAATGAATGATATCAATAGAATGGAAGAAAGACAAAATAAAGACAAAGAAAGAAAGAAAGCAAGCAAGAAAGAAAAAAAGAAAGAAAGAAAGAAAGACAGAAAGAAAGCAAGGAAAATGGGAAAAGAAAGAAAATAGAAAAAGCAAGAAAAATGTATAATTCAAGCAAGCAGGAAAGGAAGAAAAACTATGAAAAAAAAAACAGGCAAAAAGGAGAACGAAAAAGAAAGAAAGAAAAAAAGAACGAACGAAAGAATGAAAATTAAGATGTAGAACAAAAAGCACGAAAAATCGAAAGATAAAAGTAGGAAAGAAAGAAAAAGAAAGAAAGAAAGAAAGAAAGAAAGAAAGAAAGGGAAAAAAAGAAAGAAAGAAAACAAAACAAAACAAAGACAGGAAGAAAGCAATGAAAATGGGAAAGAGAAAAAAATAGAAAAAGCAAGAGAAATGTAAAATTCAAGCAAGCAGGAAAGGAAGAAAAACTATGAAAAAAACAGGCAAAAGGGAGAACAAGAAAGAAAGAAAGAAAGAAAGAAAGAAAGGAAGAAAGAAAGAAAGAAAGAAAGAAACGAAGAAAGAAAGAAAGAAAATTAAGATGTAGAACAAAAAGCACGAAAAAAGAAAGAACAAAAAAGTAGGAAAGAAAGAAAAAGAACGAAGGAAGAAACAAAGAATTAGTACAGAAAACAAGAAAAAAGGAAAATAAAGAAAAAAAGAAAAAAGAAAATGCAAGAAAAATGTAAAAAGCAAGCAAGCAAGAAAGAAGGAAAAAGAAAAAGTATGAAATAAGCGGGCAAAAAGGAGAACGAATGAAAATGGAAAAAGAAAGAAAGAAAATTAAGATCTAGAACAAAAAGCACGAAAAAAAGTAAGAATGAAAGAAAAAGTATGAAAGAAAAAGAAAGAAAGTTGGAGAGAAAACAAGAAAAAGGGGAAAAAAAGAAAGAAATGCAAGTAAGAAAGACAATAAGAAAGAAAGACTGGCAAAGATGATATGAAAATAAGTTCCTCCAAACATGGCCAGAGTAACAAAGATGAAGTTTTTCTTGGTTTTTCTAATGAAGAGATAGAGGTTTTAATGACTCGAATTTGATCCTGTTTTCGTGTCTCCCTTCGTGAATCAAATCGAAAAGAACGAAAGGATGGCGTCGAGGTTTATTCAGTTTTCGATGTTTATTCAATGTGAATCCTAAACAGATAAGGAATTGTCTTCTGCTTTTGATGGTTTTTTAAACGACAAATTGGCAAGGATTTACGCCGGTGGAAACCAATTTTCAGAACCAATCTTATTAATGCTGACATACGACGTGTTGCAAAAGAAATAGCGTAAATTACAAACCAATAATGTTTTAGAAATCTTCCTCTCTCTATCGATTTGTTTTCTTATTCATTTCTTTCTCTTTTCTCCCGGTTTCTCACCTTCTCTCTCTATTTCACTCTCACTATCTCTCTCTTTCACTCTCAATATCTCTGTTTCACTCTCACTATCTCTCTCTCTCTTTCACTCTTACTATCTCTCTCACTCTTACTATCTGTCACTTTCACTCTTTCTATCTGCCACTTTTACTCTCACTATCTCGCTCTTTCACTCTGACTATCGCTCACTCTCTCACTCTCTCTATTTTTCACTCTCTCTCACTCTCACTATCTCTCTTTCACTCAATCTCGTTCTTTCATTCTGTATCTCTTTCACTTTCATTCTCTCTTTCACTCTTACTATCTCTCTCTTTCACTGTCTCTATCTCTCTCACTTTTACTCTCACTATCTCTCTTTTTCACTCTCAAAATATATCTCTTTCCTTCTCACTATCTCTTTCTTTCACTCTCTCTCTCACTCTCTCGCTCTCACAAACTCTCTCTTTCACTCTCACTATCTCCCTCTTTCTATCTCTTTCACTCTTACTGTCTCTCACTTTCTCAATCTCTCTATTTTGCTCACACTGTCTCTCTCAATTTCACTGTCTCTCTCTCTCTCTCTTTCTCTATCTTTCTATCTATGTCTTTCATTCTCACTATCTCTCTTGTTCACTCTCACAATCTCTCTCTTTTACTCTCACTATCTCCCTCTTTCGCTCTTTCTATCTATCTCCTTTACTCTTACTATCTCTTTCACTCTTACTGTCTCTCGCTTTCACTTTCTCCATCTCTCTATTTCACTCTCACTGTCTCTCTCTTTCACTCTCTCTCTCTCTCTCTCTCTCTCTCTCTCTCTCTTCTATCTATCTATCTATCTTTCTTAAACAGTATTGAATGATATTTTGGGTTGACCAAAAATATCTATCGATTTATTAAGCAAACATGAATTTTTTTTTTTTGCGGGGGGGGCGGTAAACGTCATACCAGCTGCAGTAGGTGATGTTACTGTTGTCATGTAACCAAGCGTTTACCTGAGGCAACGGTCCGGTCATCTAAACCAGGTCCTCTACCAGGCTTTTCTGTTGAGGAGGTTAAATAAACACCTAGCAGTTTTTTTTTTAACGCAACAGGACGCCTGTGCTTTGAATGAATGAAAACCTCTTTTAAGGATCAACTCCCACCTAAGTTCCATAGATAATAAGCAGCCATTGATTTCAAAATGGGGAGGGGGGATTCCAAGACTGATGTCATCTCCTAGAGTAGAGGGTTCCACCAATGAAATACATGACAAAGGCGATCATTTAATTTATAGAATATCGACTGTAGTTTGACCAGGCGAGCGACAGGCTAGATCATCTCTCGTTGCCCGAGACGCACTACGCATGAATGAATAAATTAGCCGGCACTCCAGTTGAACGAACTGATAAGGTATTCACCTGCGCAGTGACCCTATAACCATATCCAGTCATGGGACCAATAATGATCATGCCAAAACTTCATACGGCATTATATTAGGCTGACTTAAATATGCATTCGGTTTATTAAGTAAAATGCTAAAAGAAGAGGCTAATTTGCCAGTCCCGGTAAAATAGACAAACATGGTATTAAATTTATTTAAAACTTAACAATCTGTGTTATTATCATTATATATATATATATATATATATATATATATATATATATATATATATATATATATATTAGGTTGGTGCAAAAATAATGACGTAATAATGTCGTTTTTTGACGTATTTTTTAACGTCATTATTTTTGCACCAACCTAATATATATATATATATATATATATATATATATATATATATATATATATATATATATATATAGTGAGGTAACAGATCCGTTGGAATATATTCCAAGTGGATCCTAGATCCTAGAAATATAAAATATTAAAACTGTTCCACAAAAAGAGCTCAATGTATTTATTATTACAGAATGGTCTGTTGCCCCTTCTGTTTACCTCGGGGTTCTTGATAGGCTCCAGAGGCGGATATGTAATGTAGTTGGCCCTGCCCTGGCATCTCGTCTACAGTCACTTTCTCACAGACGCGCCGTCGCCTCCCTCTGTCTGTTCTACAAATACTTTCATGGCAATTGCTCCGAGGAGCTGCATTCGCTGGTTCCCAGTCGTCATGAGTTCAAGCGCCCTACGAGGCTGGCATCCCGCTCTCACCCTTTCACTGTCGAAACTCCTAAATGTAGCCGTCTCTTCTACTCCAACAGCTTCATACTTCGCACCTCTCGCCTGTGGAACTTCCTTCCCTATTCCAGTTTCCCTGAGAGGTATAATCTCCAGCTATTCAAATGTAATGTCAATCGACATCTCCAGTTGCCTTGATCTATCCACTACCCTTCTCCTCATCCTTTCCTCTATCTATCTGATCTTGCTCTAAATTTTCTGTAACCCCTTGCGTCCTAGTGGCTTCTCGCCTTCCTTGGGGTGAAATGCTTAAAACAAAAATAAAAATAAAAAATATTTAATAAACAATAAAATCCAAAATCACCTCATCTGGAGAATAGCCTATTTCGGCAGACGAAGAAATCGGTCGTCTAGAAAAACTAGTACAGAATTTATCCATTTCAATGTTTCAGTCAGACAAAAGGCACAAGTCTGGAAGATATTTGTCATACAGGGAAGAAGTTTTATAAAATTGAACCCAAATATTAACCTTATGACATTAATTTAGGGTTATATGAAGAGGAAGAAAAAGGAGTTTAAAAATAACTATAAAATATATAGATAAAAGGACGTAATGAATTAATAGAAAGAGAAGTATATATATATATATATATATATATATATATATATATATATTATAATTACACACACGCATACACACTCGCACATATATATATATATATATATATATATATATATATATATATATATATATACATATATATATACACACACATATATATATATATATATATATATATATATATATATATATATATATATATATATATGTATTCCACTGTCCCGTTGTATTCGACGTATGAGGGTCAGGGCAGCTCAGCCCCCAGGAACCGACATCCCCACACCAGCACATGAGATTTGATTATAGTGGTTAAAATTTTGTGTAGAACCATCCACCCTTTTTGAAGGGATGAATACAGAGACCTGATGGATTACGTGCCACAAGGTCTCCAAACCACCCGCAGCAGGTTTTGTATTCAGAGTTGTCCTTCTCCTAGATCAGTTGCCCCATCCAAGTTTATAGAACCCAGTCTATTCTGCTATTTACCCATAACTGGAGAGAGAAGAAGAGGATTCATACCTTACCCAACGGTATTAACACGTAAGTGAATGCAATACATTCCCTACGCATTACTCCACCGTGCCTCTTTATATATATATATATATATATATATATATATATATATATATATATATATGACATGGATTAAGTTTGGCAATTATTCCGTATATTTTTTCTGTTTATATGTTATTTTTATGGATACAATTTATTTAAGTAAATAAATTAAGTTTTAATTAAACAGTATTAATTACATTTACCGACCTGAATATTGAAAAAAATTCCTAGAAAATGTGCGTGCTCCGAGATGAATAGAACCTATATTCCTTTACGGAAATCTGATCTGATGTGCTATACCATTGTGCTACAGCTATATATAAATATGTATATATATATATATATATATATATATATATTCAGTGTAAAGATGTTAATGAGATTGGTCTAAATTTTACGATGAATATTTATTATTATTATTATTGTTATTATTGTTATTATTATTATTATTATTATTACTACTATTATTATTATTATTATTATTATTATTATTCAGGCAAAAACTATACTTCAGAGTAAGGACTGTTTTTGTTATTCCAATATTATATTTTTTTGCCACGAGTCTTCTGCAAATGCCAACTTGATATTCGTTCGTACCTCTGCCTTTCTTTCACACCTCTTTTCATTTTTTTTTTAACCCTTTTAATCTTTCTTGAATGAGTCTTTGGGGAGTTTATCAAATCAAAATAATTCTTTACAAAACCTTCAACATTCTTTTAAAATGTGATGTTTTTCTTACCTTATCTGTCTATCTAGCTATCGATCTATCTATCGATCTATCTATTTATATCTGTATTCATGTCTATCTATTTTATCTATCTCTGTGTTCATATCTATCTATCTATCTATTTCATCTATCTATCTCTGTCTATGTTCATATCTGTCTATCTACCTACCTACCTACCTGTCTATCTATCTATCTATCTATCTATCTATCTATCTATCTATCTCTTTGTTCATAGCTAGCTAGTTAGCTATCTGCCTATATTTCTTTGATGAGGTATTGTCATTATTTACATTGTTTGGACTGTTGTCCTCATCTTTATTGTAACATTCACAACATTTAGGCCTTCTTCAGGGTCGCTTTGTATTTCTGAGATGAGGTAACTCCTTACATTGTTTACATTCTTCGTACTGTTATCGCCATCTTTATTGGCATAACGATAGTGATACAAAGAAACAAAGAGATCAAGTAACATAGTCTGGTATATATATTTTTATATCCTATATTTTTTTTATATCCTAAAACGACTGAACTACATAATTCCAAAATGCAAATAAAAATAAATGACTGCACTCTACATAAAATTGATGCCAGGAAAAGATAGATAGATAGATAGATAGATATATAGATAGATAGATATATAGATAGATAGATAGATATGAACAGACTGCGATAGCTATATGGATAGATATGAACAGACTGAGATAGATAGATAGATAGATAGATAGATAGATAGATAGATAGATCGCCTTACCCTCTTTTGTTTTCTTTCTCTTTCCCTCTCTATCTGTAACGTTGTGAAATTCTCTCTCTCTCTCTCTTTCAATGACTTTCGCCCTCCCAACCATTTTCCGTCCGGCCGAAATACTAGAAATTAAAAGATCTTTTTTTCCCCCAAAAAAACTGTTGTTTCTCTTTATTTATCTCAATCTCTCTCTCTCTATATATATATATATCTATATATATCTATATATATATATATATATATATATATATATATATATATATATTTGTTTGAATAAAAACAGACCACTTTAAGGTTCCATGTAATAAGTTATTTCACCACAACCCCTTTAACAGGGCTCTGGATCATCAGACTTTACTTCCAAAGGTTGAAATGAAAAATGAAAAATGAAAAGAAATTCACACGTTTTTGATGGACCTCATCAAGCATATGTAAAATTAACGAAGTGAGGAAGTAAGATGGGAGAGAAGATAAGATATGGCTGGGTTAGGTGTACCATTTCAATTCCTTATTCTTAACCCCACTGTCTGTCGGCTAGACGTTGCTTAAGCCTAACGCATCTTGTCTCTAGATATAGATGGGTAAAGGGTGAAGACCGACATTAAAGGAAGGAGTACAGCAACCCTAATAAATTACATTCCACGAGGACAGGTTTCATTCAAATTCTTAGACGCTGTTAATTCGCGTTACTTTAAAGGGCATATTTGGGAGGTTATGGTTTGATGTAAATCTAAATGTCTAAACAATCTACGAAGAATTTAATTTGAAGTTCTGTTTCATAGAAAATACCCAAAACTCCAACGAACTTCAAATTAAATTCTTTTTTTTTGTTCCCCCCCTTACCATCCTGTTTTATTACGGTATTAATAAGAATTTTTCTTGTTAGTACTCCGTTTTAGAATACCGACGATTGTGTTTGAAAATGTGTCGGTCGAAAGGTACCTTACATTTTAAACGTGGATATTATTGTATCTCATGTTTAATATGATCCCATATTTTTATTCCTCATATATATATATATATATATATATATATATATATATACAGAGTGAGATTGAGATAAATAAAGAGAAACAACAGTTTAAAAAAGGTTTATATATATATATATACATATATATATATATAAACCTTTTTTTTCCATTTCTCTCTCTCTCATTTTCTCGAAATAAAAAACATATAATAAAAATGTTATTTTCCCCATGTTTTTCTCTTTCACTCTCTTCATATGAATTCGTCTATCCATCACTTGTTCTCTCTCTCTCTCTCTCCCTCACTCTCGATGTTTTTCACTCTTCCTCGCCTTTCACCTTTTTCTCCCAGTTCTTCTTCTTCTTCTTCTTCTTCTTCTTCTTCTTCTTCTTCTTCTTCTTCTTCTTCTTCTTCTTCTTCTTCTTCTTTCTCTCTATCCACCTTTCCCTTGCTTGTTTCATTTTTCTTACACTCTCTTTATAACACTACGTTCCCCTTTATCACTATCTCTCTCTCTCTTTCTCTCTCTCTCTCTTTCTCTCTCTCTGTCTTTATTATTGACTTTCCCCATCTCAATTTCTTTCCTTACTACCTAACTAAAGCTGAAAATAAAAGACAGACAGCAAAAATGGACTATTTTTCCGTTAGAAATTGCCACCTTAAGGAAAGTGACAAATTCGATATGCAAATTCAAACTTTTTACTGGTCAATATCAGTGAAAATAGGTGAGAAAGGCTTAGAAGAGTAAGAGTAAAATGGATATTGGAGAATGAGGACAGTTGAAAATATTCAACTGTTTATCCCTTCCCTAAACACACCCAATTTTTCTTCACTCCCCACCTCCAACTCACTGAATCGATTAAGTAAAACACATTTCTCATCCCCACCCAATGGAGGCGTTAGGTCATAAGAAACGTAACACTTCATTGGTTGACGAAATTGTAATATTTAAGGCGGCACGCACGCAACTTAATGTGGCAGAGAAAACAGCCATTTTGAAACGGCGACGCATACGTATGCAAACGAAAAGAAGCTAATTAAAAGCTTTTACGGATTGAGGAATCGGAGAGCCGAGTTCGAATTTCACTTGAATCCTTTAGATTCACTTACGTACTATACCCTTGGGAAAGGTATGAATCCTTTTCTCCCCCCTCCACTCCACCTATGGGTAGATAGCAGGACAAACCGGATTCTATAGCCTTAGATGACAACTGGTCTCCCGCAGAGAGAAATGGCAACCTACGGCGGGGGAAAACATCTGCCTCGTCAGTCATGTATCGAAAGCGTGTATCGCGCATGGCACATAACTGATTGACTTGGAACAATATATATTGGGTTCTACTTTCGAAATTGATTATATAACTGTGCTTTTTGATATCTGCTTACTTATTCTGATAAGTTTGTTTGTCTTGGCAGCATTAGTTTGGAGTAATTTTTTTCGGCTGAGGAATTGGCACTTTATATTCACAGTCTTCAAAATAAAACTGCTAATTGCTAATTTCCGATTGAGTCGCCATCGTTGCCTCTTTTGTAAAACTATTGTACCCCTAATACAAGCCCCAAGAGCCACTCAAGGTATGCGATTACTAAATGAGGTTCTGTAAGGGTGTAAATTGAACAAGAGGTGCACATTATTAGAATATGAAAGATAAATAAGGTTAAGATTACAGTGATCGGGGAAGCATCCTCTCGGGAGTCCGTTCTCCCAATCCATCAGTTCATGGGAAGGAAATATCTAAATGGAACTTCTTCCTCACCAATGGAAGATGAAATGAATCAGTAGTAGTCGACCCGTGTCCTATCTGTGAACGTAGTTTGCTTGAACATCTGCCATGAATATAACCATAGAATAGGGAAAGGTTTGCAACTTTATATCTGTGGAAAAGAGGTCGTAGAGTGAAAACAATTCATCGTCCAGCCTAACATTTCAGAGAACTGATGGACAGTGGGCCGCAAAGTTTTCAGTCTTCCTCAACCTTTGAATTCAGAATTGTCCTTGCCAACCAAGGTTAAAGGGCCTAGTCTTCTCTGCTATTTAACCCATAGCTGGGGAGGGTATTTTTCGAAAGTGGATGCAACAAACAAGACCTGAATAGGAACACGCATGCAAATATATAATAAAGGATGATCACATCATCTGCAGCGTATGAAGGTCTAACAGAACAGTTCTTAGAACGGAACAGCAAAACGACATCCATATATGATTTGATTATAGCGATGAAGGCTTGTGCAGAATAAATTACACTTTTCAGAAGAATCAAATACAAAGAAATGGTGAACTAGATCACGAAAACCAGCCTAGACTGATTACCAAGCGAAACTAAAAAAGCTAAGTGTCCTTCAATTTTTCAAATTCAGCTCTCCGACGTCTCATTCTGAGCCACTATTCTTTATACCCTCGTATATATATATATATATATATATATATATATATAATTATTTATTTATAAAAAATTATAACATAAATATGTTATAAAATCACTACAAAAATAGCCATTTTGTTTCAACACCTCCGGTGTTTTATCAAGTGATGATGTTGAATATAAAATAAATGGTTTTAAAAGTTTCAAATTAATTAATGATCCTTCGCAAGGGCAAAACGTTGTTACAAAAGCTAGAATGACCAATCAAAATACAAGTATAGGAAAACTCAAAAAGCTTCACAACGAATTCATGTTATAATAGCTATTCAGATGTTTAAAATGTGGGTAATATAAAAAGAATTTATTCTAACCAATAATTATTAAATTATATGATAAAATTTTATATTAAAATTAAAAGTAAAAATTACCAATTTTAAAATCCAAATTTAATCACTATTAAGTTTAAAATTATAAAATTGCTGAGGAGAAAAGAAGAAATACATATGTTATTCAATTTATTTCTTCATTGAAATTACATTAGAATAGACGCTTATCATCCGGTCCTCTGACAATATGCATACATTTTAATCCCAAGTGTATGAATGGGGTACTAACCTCACGCGTAAAACAACCCAAACACACTCAGATTATAATACATATGCACCCAGACATATTTAGATATATATACACACAAAACGTGACGAGACAGGGAACATCTTGTATATATATATATATATATATATATATATATATATATATATATATATATATATATATATATATATATATATATATATATATATATATAATGTTAGGCAGCATATATTTCATATATAAAGAAATAATCATACATAGAATCAATCAGCAATATTAATGCGATTAATGGCGGAATTACGTCGCTAGTAGAACATAATGTATGCATTAAAATACTGTTAATCCATTGAATGATGTGATCCTCATTAATAAAACTGTTGTCAGATGTTTCTAGTGAATATTTTTTAAGTTAAGCAAGTACTTTTGAAGATCCATGTCTCCATCGTCAGGCTGTAATTTTTTCCTTTAAAGTTAAAACTTGAAGACGAAATAATTATTTGTAGTTCCGAGGTTGTACAACCGTCAATAAATAGAACATTCTTAAAAAGCATCTTTCGGTCTACAAACAATTATTATATATATCCAAGATGTTCCCTGTCTCGTCTCGTTTTGTGTGTATATATATCTAAATATATCTGGGTGCATATGTATTATAATCTGAGTGTGTTTGGGTTGTTTTACGCGTGAGGTTAGGACCCCATTCACACACTTGGGATTAAAATGTATAGAAAAGTTGAATTTATCGATTTTTGATCCGGTTTACCGATTACTGTTTTTTTTTCAAAAAATTATCGATTTTTTAGGCTAAGAACCTATCTCTTACATTGTACAATGTATATGCCAAGTTTGGTCAAAATCAGTTGGATGGATCTCAAGTGAAAAGGCATCACACAGACACACAGTTACCCCCTGCTACCCCAGAAAACAAAAACTGCCTGCAACACGGGAGCGTTTTGGCCGACGAGCTAAGCCACACGTGTTGAGATGATGTAGGGTTCTGTCTTATTTTGTTTCTAAATTACATCAAGGCCGCCCAACGGATTCTTTAGATATTCAAAATGGTTAGATACTATACAAACCGTACTCATATATATATATATATATATATATATATATATATATATATATATAGGGCAGTAATTTATATTATGAATAAGTAATCCTATATTATTTAAATTATTCGAACTATTGTCCTCATCTTTGCCGCCATATTTATTACAGCATTTCAGCTCGTTTAGATTGTTCAAGTTCTACATGCCATTCCACGTGTCTACCCCAGTGAGCGAAATAAACGGTTCAGTTCCACATTCCAACCACCTGAAGAAGGCTGGAGCGTACAACGGCCGAAACGTTGTAATAAAAATGGCGACAAAGATGAGGACAATAGTCTGAATAATGTAAATAATGTACATAATTCCTCATCTCAGAAATATAGACAGATACATAAGTAATCCTACGCAGAATTAATTAGTAAGATTAATGTATTTAATGGAGAAATCTCTTCGCTAACAGACTTAATTAGGCATTAATTTACTAAAAGTCCATTGAATGATGCGATCCTTATGTATAAAATTCTTGTCAAATAGATCTGGTGTTTCAGAGCAGCGAGTACTTTCGATAATTTCACATTTTCATCCTCAGGCTGTAATTTTTCCATTTAGAAATAAACTCCAACATGAAATAAAAGTATTGTCGACCGAAAAATGTTTTTTTTAAGAATGTGTTATTTATAAATGGTTATAGAACTTTGGAACGTGCAATGTCTCAACGTTAGAGTTAAAATATTTTAAGTGAGAATTTTTTGTTTGAATTTAGTAATGTGGTAAATCGACGAATTCTTTCGTCGTGCGTGTTTTCCAATTAAAGTGACATGGAATAACTATTTACTAGACTAATTTTCTCTTTTGATCAGGGTAGCATTTTTTATGTCAAATTTGTTCTCTGGATATTTACGCCACTGCAGCATTCTCACGTTTGGAGGAACCAATTTCAACCCACTCACGGTCAAATTAAATGGTCAAACTCGAATTTTTAAGTTTATTTCTGTAAGGTATATATATATATATATATATATATATATATATATATATATATATATATATATATATAATTATTTATTTAAAAATGTGATTCCAACACGCTACATAAGAGTTCTCATGTTTACCTAACCAGTTCTTTCCTATTTTCTATATATTTTCACACACACACACATACACACACACACACACACATATATATATATATATATATATATATATATATATATATATATATTTCTGGTAAAAAGTGTTCAATATCAGAGAGAGAGAGCGTATGTAAATATAAAGTGGATACTGGATAATTATTTACATTATTCGGACTGTGGTCCTCATATTCACGACGTTTCAGGTTATTGCAATTTTGAACGGAACGTTTTATTTTGTCCACTGAGGTACATTGTTCTAGTTCCACGTGCCATGCCCCTTCCAGCTCTATCAGTTATCTCCCATTAAATCAACTTTCTAATTCTTTGTTCACCTCTGCAGTATTAAGAACTCACAACTCTTTGTGTCAAATCACTGAATCCAATCAATGATTTTATCCGCTATGCCATGTGTCCTTCAGAGTATGCATTTTGGGGGCTTATAACCATTTTCACCAGAGCTCATATTGCAATTTTTGTTGTTATTATTGCTTTTCTTTACCACTCCATATTAGTGATTTCCATATTGTATTCATATGCATGCTTGGTCGTCTTAGGAGATTTTTATGGCATAACATATGTGCTGATTCCTTAAGCTTTCGTATGTTCCTGTGATGTTCTTTGTCTATTATTTCAATCTCATCCTACAGGGGGCGGTGATCTCCCTTTTCCCTCCATATGTGGTAAGCTACGCCTGATTTTTTGTATTTCCTCTCGTCCGGTTTTACAAGGGTCTTTACGATGTAGTCTTACCTTAACTGGGCGGCCTGTTTCTTCTTTGTATTTCTAACCGGGTTTACTCGGAACAGATGTCTGCGAAGTGTTGAACCATTTTTGAAGGTCGCCCTGATGTCATATGGACCACGGATCTTTTACATTTTCTCCGATCATCCCTTCACATAAGGCAGACCGAAGCTGTTTTCTGAGTGTTGCTATCCTCTTGTACCCTTCTATCCCAGTTTGTCGAATCTGATGCATGTACCCAGGGTAGTTGTTACGTTGTAGGGTACTGCTTATACTGAACATTTCTCTGGATTGCCTCATGACTTTTGCTGAATGTTGTAAACAGCGGACGATCCCTTTGTTTATGCTGTATGTATGGTGGGAGTTATGTTATAACTCTTCTTGGTGAGGCCAGAGTATGAAAGTGTCATCTACGTATATCAACTATAGAGTTGGATTTAGTGATATGGTTTCTAATGCCATTTTTTCAAGTATTCCATGTATATGATTGCCATTGCTGGTGATAATGGCGATCCCATTGCTAAGACTTCATCCCGTTGAGATATGTCTGATCCCATTCCGAAGTGTTTATGTACATGTTGTGACCCTGTTAGGACCAGAAATAAAAACACAAGAGAGGAACCGAGTTAAAGAAACATATTAACAGAAAAAACAGTAATACAAACATATACGAACGAGAGTGATACAGCAAGGATGTTCGGTCCGACTGTCAGAGCTGACTGCTGGAAACTTTCCTCTCTAAAAAGCAGTACCTGCCCCTGTTTATAACTGGGAGAGTCCATGCGTGCGTGGGTAAATTACCATAACAGTACAGAAAGAGACTTGGCACCCAGATCAGATTTCCGTATCGGAATATAGGTTCTTTTTATCTATTCATATTTTCTACGAATTTTTTTCAACATTAAGGCCGATAAATGTAATTAATACAGTTTAATTAAAATACAGCATTTACTTAAATAAATTGTATCTATAAAAATAACGTATAAACAGAAAATATATGGAATAATTGCCAAACTTAATCCATTTCTTAATATATATGTGTGTGTGTGAGTGTATGTGTATGCAATTATATATATATATATATATATATATATATATATATATATATATATATATATACTCTTTCTATTAATCCATTACGTCCTTTTATCTATATATTTTAAAATTATTTTTAAAAAACGTTTTTCTTCCTTTTTTAATTTCTATATTAATATTCCGTTCTTCATATAACCCCCAAATTAATGCCATAAGGTTTAATTTTATAAAAATTTAAGATAAATACCTTGCACCTTTTCCTTGACTTGTGCCTTTCGTCTGACTGAAACATTGAAATCGATAAATTGTGTATTAGTTTTTCTATCGTTTTGGGTTTTTTGGGGGGGGCTTTGACAATTAAATTTTTATTTCTGATACGAACTCAGTCCGCAGTGGAACAATGTGTCACGGTGGACGAAACAAAGGGTTCAGTTCGAAATTTCAATCACCTGAAGAAGTCCGAGGCGTACAATGGCTGAAACTTAAGGTATACGGGTCCAAACATGAAGACAATAGTCTAAGAAATGTAAATAGTGTAAATAATTACAATACCTAATCTCGGATATATATCGGTGGTAGAATGATGACATCGCAGCAACTTTTCAAGTAAGAAAGTTCTCTTTGCTTGCCTAGAAAATCAGCATGCCAAATGTTAGCTTAAACTTTCATCTCTATTGGGTTGGCTTATTTAGTTAAATTCCTGACATATCAACCCGTCTTGAATTATTTGATATCGACTTTTAGATTACGGTGCTTATTAGCGGGTTGATGAACGTTTAAAGTTCTGACCCCTGTTAATGGAAAGTGGCTGAGAACCCATACGACGTTTGACCCAAGATTTGTGTTAAATTGGGTAGATGAAACTATTCTGACGCCGTCAACTGTTGTGCTAATGGGTATATAGAAGCTCTTCAGGCCGGGTTTGTTATCTGTCTAAATGTTTGTCTCCTTATTAGTCTGATTTTGCAATGGCCTCCTTTTCAAACCACATAGACGAGCTTAGCGAAATGATCCCTGATATTGCTCTGTGTTAGTTTTTTCTGAATACTTTTGGTCAAAGATCGCAATCTTAAACTTGATAATAAAAGAAAACAAAAAACAAACAAACAGATAAGCCGTTGCTGGTGGCAGGAGTCCGGTAAGGCATTGACGAACTACGTTTGTGTCTAACAACAAAACGGCTTAGGTAGGATTGTGAACTTCGACATTGGAGGACAACTAGCAAGGTGACATAGACTTTTCATTTGACCTACATTTTCTTCATCAGCTTTCTTTTTGACGAATTTAAGCGTGCTACTAGATTGGCAGTTAGGTCTCACCATTTTAGCTGTTGAAATAGCTAGATTTAGCCGCAATTTCTATTCTAATAGTTTCTTCTTTTGTATTTCTCACCTGTCGAACTCTATTCCGATTTCTTGCGTCTTTGCCATTTACGATCTTCATAAATTCAAATGCAACGTCAATTACCATCTTATCTTCCTGATATCTGTTCTTTTATTGTCCTTTCTCCTTACTAGAGCCCAGTCATTTTCGTTCACTTCCAGTAACTAGTCGCGTCTTAGGGGCATTATCACCTTGCTTGGGGTGAAACAATTCAAAACTCTTTTCATCATTATTATTTTTACTTTCTTATTACAACGTACAATGGATCGGTTTATCTTAGTTCACTCGATAAAAATGCCCATTTCTTAGTGAGGAGGAGGTGAGGAATTTTCCTGAAAATTCTTAAGTTATTTTGCTATCTGCCACACGTGGAAACAACGCCTTTTTAGATAGGGTACCCAATGAGGATAGAAATAAATATTCAGTATAATGGTCAACCAGAGTCTCCTCATTAACCATCACCCGATGCTAAAGATGCCTCGTTTACCTCTGGCACTAGCGGGAAATACGTAACCATTTCGGCCATCGTCCTGGGTGTAGCAATAAACTATATCCATTTCCTGGGTAAGACGATAAACGCAAGGCCTTTGATCAGGAGGTTTTGAGGAGCGTGGAACCACCTCTTAATTGCTAGTATTCCCAGGTTCACCCTGATCCGGGGTGGTAGCACCTATCAGGATCCCAGCTATGGGTAAATATTTAACAACCCAAAAGGGATCAAAGCACTATGAAAGTATAAAAATAGATTTTAACACCAGTAATATATTTTTGAAAAAAAAATATTACCAGCAATACATTTTTGTAAAAAAGAAAAATTATTACTGGCAATAAAAATCTTGTCGGCATTTAATTGGGGTTGATATGCCGTAAAACAAAACAAAGCAACGCAGACCAAACCACTTCAGTCACAATGTAGACTATCATAAAATGTGTGAATATTATAAAAAAAAATAATATGGTGTACAGTTTAAATAGCTTTTATTTCAATATTATGTATTGAAAAGGTTTGTGTCCTGGTGAAGGACTGGTTTAGTGTTGGCTGCAAAAAATAAAAACAAAAATAAAAAGATTTATAAAGGAAAAGCTAGCCAAATACAAAAGACTACTTTGCTTGGTGTCATCCAATGTCGATATGCTGTCAGAAGCCGAAGTTCACAATGCTATGTGTGCACTTTTGCTATGAAAAACGGGCGACGGTCCACCGGACTCCTGCCACGTAAACAACGCTTTTGTCTGCGTTTTTATCAAGTCTCCAGATTGCTTTGTACGACCAAAGAAATTCAGAGCCACAAACGCGAGGCAATATCTGCGATCTCCCAGACGCCATTTCGTCAACATCGCCTGCGTAGTTTGAAAAGACGGCCATTGCAAAACCAGACTGATACGGAGACGGACATCTACGAGCAAGGACTATCAATTTCCCATTAGACAATCCTCTTTGTCACCCAGCACCATCCATCACTCAAGAGAAGGTGTTTGCTTTTCGGGAAACGGCCGCTTCGGCCATTTTCATTTCTTACCTTTTTATCGCGATCCAAACGTTTTGTCAACTATTAGTTTTCACGGGCACAAGAGCACACAAAATGGTTGACGTATTATGACCTCTTTATTCGTTCGCTCTCTTCTTCATTCGTTCCTTTGTTTTATTTTCCTTTTTTCTTCAAGTTTTTTAGTCTTTTAGTCATATCTATCTATCTACGTTCATTCCTTTGTCGCTCTCTCTCTCTCTCTCTCTCTCTACATATATATATATATATATATATATATATATATATATATATATATGCTTAGATCTCTTCATATCTATCTACGTTCATTCCTTTGTCGTTCTATCTATCTATCTATCTATCTATCTGCTTAGATCTTTTCATAACTATCTATCTGTCTATCTATCTATCTAAACATCTTCAGGCTTATCTAACTACATCACTTTATATCTATCTATCTATCTATCTCACTCTCTTCATATCTGCCTGTCTAGATCATTTCATATCTGCCGATCTTCATATCTAGTTATCTGTTTAGGTCTATCTATCTAAATTCATTCCTTTATCGCTCTCTCGCTTTCTATCTATCTATCTATCTATCTATCTATCTATCTATCTATCTTCCTTCCTTTATTCCTTTGTCTCTCTATCTATCTTAGTATGTTCATATCGCTCTCTCTCTCTCTCTCTCTCTATCTATCTATCTCTTTCTTCTTATTAATTACTCATTCATTGAAATTTTCTTCTTTTTCTTCCCCATCTCTCTTTTTCTCTTCCTCTTTCTCTCTCTCTCTCTCTCTCTCTCTCTCTCTCTTTCGTGTTCTTTTTTCCTTTTATTTTAATCGAAACCGTCTTGTTTACTTCCATCTGTTGTTCCTCTACTTTATCTTCCCCTCTCTTTCTTTGATTATGTTCCCTTTCCTCTATTTCTCTCTCTCTCTCTCGTCCTTCTTTGTTCTCTTTTTCTTTATTTATTTCTATTTGTTCTTCCTTTCTCTCCCTTTCTTTCTTTCTTTCTTTCTTTTTCTTTCATTTATTTCGTTACTGCTGCATCATTTTACGAGCCAACATTTTATTCTCTCTCCCTTCCCCACTTTCTCTCTAACTCTCTCTCTCTCTCTCTCTCTCTCTCTTTCTCTGCTCTCCTTCTGTTTTTAGTCGTCAACAGTACTCATTCTTTCTCTCTATATAACTTACACATGTACACACGCACACACACACACACTCACTCACACTCACTCACACACACACACATATCACTTTATTCTACACATACATATATATATATATATATATATATATATATATATATATATATATATATATATATATATATATATAATAAAAAGAAGAGACGAACCGTAAACGTTTTCCTTGTTTTCTTCTTTTTATTATACACACTTTTCTCTCGTTGGAAGTACTATAACCTCGTCCTCTCTCTCTCTCTCTCTCTCTCTCTCTCTCTCTCTCTCTCTCTCTCCATATATATATATATATATATATATATATA
>OZ010580.1:95473729-95552275 GCA_963932145.1 Acanthosepion lycidas
TCTTTTTCCCGAGGGAATAGAAAGATTAATCAAGATAAACTGACCATCAACAAACATTGGTAATTATCTTAAACTCCGTCAGTCTATCGGCCATACTTTAGTACAGGAAGAGCACGGATCGGGACAGTATTTTTCTTGAATAAAACTTACTGTGAAGCTTCTCACAACAACAAAAATAAAGAGTAGGTATTGATAGACAGAGGAAGTGTTTCCGACTCACTCAGGTTTGAAATTTTATTATTTGGGCTGTTACATGCCCACAAGGAACGATTTAGGGTTCCTGAGAGGTTTTTTTTTTATTTATTTATTTTATCGTCTGCTTTTTCTTCTAGTATTTAAGAGACTGCGTTATTTGGTGAGAGAATGGAAATAGTAACGATTTTTATCTCTTAAAGAGAACAGCAAAAAACACTTTTCTTTAAATGTTTTAGCATAAGCCGTAGACCATTCTTTGAAACATTTTTTCAACCTCTTTTTAATGAATAAATATATATTTCAAGAGAAGGCGTTACGTGAACTTCTAATAATTTATTGACCAAACTAAGTCAAGCATCAGGCTAAAATTATAGCACTGGCAGTAAGGATCGAACTTGCAACCGTTGTAATATACTTACAGGCTCTCTAACCATTACAAGTTAGGAAACCAGGTATGCATTAACCACAGGTTAGTCTGGCACAAGGTAACCGATGTATGAAAATCGGCGAATATCGGCACATGATGAAGAAAGAGAGCTTGGAAAAGTTGATACTCACAAGACAGACTGAAGGCAAGAGGAAAACAACGCATAACCTACTCAACGAACTCGATTTAATGGATGGTGGAACAAAGTTGAGGAGAGATAAAAAACAAAATTTATTAAGAGCTACAAAGGAGAAGAAATTGTGGCGAGCCATGATCGCCTAGGTCCTGAAGGGACACAGTGAGAAGAAGAAGAAGAAGACGAAGAAGAAGAAGAAGATGATGATGATGATGATGATGATGATGATGAAGAAGAAGAAAATGATGATGATGATTATGATGAAGAAGAAGAAGATGATGATGATGATGATGATGTTGAAGAAGAAGAAGAAGATGAAGAAGATAATTATGATGAAGAAGAAGATAACGATGATGATGATGATGATGATGAAGAAGAAGATGAAGAAGAAGAAGAAGAAGATGATGATGATGATGATGTTGAAGAAGAAGAAGATGATTATGATGAAGATGACGATGATGATGATGATGATGAGGAAGAAGACGAAGAAGAAGATGAAGAAGAAGATGATGATGATGATGATGATGATGATGATGAAGAAGAAGAAGATGATGATGAAGAAGAAGAAGAAGATGATGATGATGAAGAAGAAGATGATGATGATGATGATGATGATTATGATGAAGAAGAAGAAGATGATGATGATGATGATGATGAAGAAGAAGAAGATGAAGAAGAAGAAGAAGAAGAAGAAGAAGCTAGGATGTTGAAACTATTGAAACCATTAGTGTCCACTTTTTTAGAGATACGTTACCTAAAATTTAATATTCCCTAGCCCAAAATGTGCTAAACTCATAAGGAAATTTTATGCATTAATAGGATAAGGATAATTTTATTATTATTATTATTATTATTATTATTATTATTATTATTATTATTATTATTATTATTTTCTTTGATTTCTGGCGTTAACACATTTCTTTCCTGGTCCCGCCCAGGGACCTAAGGTTAGAAATGGCATCATGACACTTTTCACTGACAAAAAAAAAATTTACATAGATAAAGCCCTTCGTAAAGTGTGGGCTGTAATTGTCAGAACAATTTTTTGTATCTCCCTGAGGCATGGACTTCCAGGAATCCCTTCAATTAGTCTACTGCAATCTTTTCCAACCAATCCTAGGGCTCTAACTACAACAGGGATTGTTGATGTTCCCATATGCCACATTTTCGAGATTTCTATTTCAAGGTCCTTGTATTTTGACAGCTTTTTGAAAATCTTGAAAGATACATTGCAGTCAGCAGGGACTGCCATATCAATAAGGAGCCACCGTTTTTGTTTGTGGTCTTTAATAACAATGTCTGGGCGGTTGGCTTTGATTGTTCTGTCAGTGTGAATTGTGTAGTCCCATAGAATTGTAACAGGTCCAATCTCCGTAATCGGATCTGGGTGGTGTTCATACCAGTTTCTTTCAGTTTCCTTCCCGTAGAAGTTGCAGATTTTCCAGTGCAAATATTGGCCCACTCTGTCATGTCGGGTTTTATATTCAGTGGGTGCCAACATCGTGCAACCTGATACAAGATGATCAATCGTTTCTGGATATTTATCACAGAATCTGCATTTTGGGCTGACACAATATTTTAGTATATGTGCTTGATAATTCTTAGTTAGCAAGCATTGGTCCTGTGAAGCAAGATTATTATTATTATTATTATTATTATTATTATTATTATTATTATTATTACTATTGTTGAATATATGATAAAACGCTTCAAACAAAGAGAGTCCCTCTGATCCGAAGTGAGCTATTAAATGAGTTTTGCAAAAGGCACGCAATCTTCAGTTTTTAGACGATTTTTAAAATCCTGAAGGTTACGCTCAACATTTCTCCTATAGTATAAATAAAATGGTAATCTATAAAATAAATGCGAATGTCAGTGTGTCATTGTGCAACACTTTTTCAACTTTACTCCTACAGGCTGTAGCCCAACATATCATACCCTGTTGGAATCATATCGACACTGTGAACAAATTAAATTCATCCCGGGTCAGCTCCGGATCCGCAATCCTGAAATTTGGGGCCCCCAAGTTTTCATCAATGCGATTGTATTTCAGTGAATTTTTACGTGATTTTTTGCGACGTATTTTTTTGTAGGATAACAATTTTTATAACTTGGAAATAAATTTGGGAATGATCGAAATTATTAGGTTGGTGCAAAAATAATGACGTAATAATGTCGTTTTTTTGGCGTAATTTGTAACGTCAAAAAACGACATTATTACGTCATTATTTTTGCACCAACCTAATAATTACGAAATTCAGCGAAAATCACTCATGAAATTAAAATAATTGTTTGCGCGGAAAGTAAGGACCTAGGTACATCAAATTATCTTTAAATTAAGTACGACAGAAGAATTATTGTTTAACTTTTAAAAGGTAGGTTTAAATATTAATGCAATACTTAAATGCAGCGATCATTTTTGAGTTCTTCTGTCGTTTATTGATGACTATCGCTTGTATTTCTCCCTAACTATTATGATGAAGGCCCAATCAAGAACCCTCCACAGGAGCTAGCTTAAATGTCGTCCGATAGTGTTGGAAAATTTTGAATATATAACATACGATATAGTAAACAAATTTAGCTAAAAAGTGACATTAAGTGCACAGAAAGTTGGAGAAATTAAACCAATCCCCCACCGCCAACAAAAGAAATTGTTGTATCGACCTATAATAAACCTATAATAAACCTATAATAAACCTATGATAAACCTATAATAAACCTATGATGAACGACGAAAGAGCTGAAAGTTAGCGTGATATCCTAGAAAATCAGAGGAAAATAGTTTTAAGACTGAATAACTATCTATCCTGGGTACGACGATAAATTACATCCGACAGCAAGGCTTTTGATCAGGAGGTTTTGAGAAGCCTGGAACCATCTCTGAATTGCTGGTGTTTCCATGTCCGCCCTGGCCCGGGGTGGTAGCACCTGTTAGGGTCCCAGTTATTGGCAAATAGTTAACCACCCAAAAGGTATCAAAACACTATGAAAGTGTAAAAATAGGTTGTAACACCAGCAGTACTTTTGGGGAAAAAATATTACCAGTTATTCATTATTACCAGCAATACATTTTTGGGAAAAAAATATTACCAGCAATACATTTTTAGAAAAAAATATTACCAGCAATACATTTTTAGAAAAAAAATATTACCAGCAATACATTTTTGAAGAAAAAACCTATTAGCAGAAGAACATTTTAGAAATAATATATTATCAGCAATACATTTTTGAAAAAAAAATTACCAATAAAAATCATGTCAGCATTAAATAACCCATTGAGGTTGATATTCCGTAAAACAAAACAAACCAAAACAAACTGAATAATTATGCTATGAATTTCATTATTTTTTCACGAACTGCTACAAAATGTGTTTCCGGCAATTGAAAACAAATGCGTCAATTAAGTTGGTTTGCATACTTTTTTAAAAAAAAATACGAAAAGCTTTATGGAAATTTATAAACTACTTACGTTTTGTTAAAACAGCGAAAATATTTTTTTCCGAGCTGTTTCTTCCATTAACTGAATAAATTTTTCGCCATTTTATATAAATTCGTAAGTCAGTTTTTACCGATCAATCTTTTGAGCAAACATATAATCAATACCTGGCATAAATTCACGAAATGAGCCCTAAATGTAGAAATGTGCTAGATTTGTCCAAATTTGGCAAAAAGCCATTTTCACTGAGCGGACATCACATTTGTATATCCATAATGTGCATTTCGTAAATTTTGGCACCTATGAGCACTGGTACTTGATGTGGATGAACAGTCACCAATTCAGATTGACTTTCCTATTGAAAGTCAAGCAATCAAAAGCTCTTCCCTACTGTTAACTCCGGCAAGCCATAATATTAGCTGAAATGGCCTGATTCATTCGGTCAGTGGCTGTTAGCGCCCTCCGTTGGCCTCTTTATGGCTCCTATATAGCTTGGTTTCGCCCAGTTCCTTTCTTAACGTGAGTGAAGAGGAACCGGTCATTTGGCCACTTAGGGCAGTGACCGGTAGTTTGGATTCGTGGCCTGGACACCCAAAACCCTAAGGGCGCACTAAAGCATCGAAATGATATCCGGCAATGTTGAACGGAGACGAGAACATTGCTTCATTCTCCAGGCAATGACTTTTATTTTCTTTCTTTCTTTATCACTCTGATTACTTCTTCTTCTTCTTCTTCTTCTTCTTCTTATACATTTTTCTCCGTCTTCTCTTTTGCCTTCTTCTTCAATAACGTCCAATGCTCCTTTGGTTTCTTTATTATTTTGTTCTTTCTCTTCTCCCCTTCATAATAATAATAATAATAATAATAATAATAATGTTGCGCGGTATTGGCACCCACTGAATATAAAACACGGCATAACAAAGTGGGCCAATATCTGCACTGGAAAATCTGCAACTTCGACGGAAAGGAAACTGAAAGAAAATGGTATGAACACCACCCAGACCCGGTTACGGAGATAGGACCTGTTACAATTTTATGGGACTACATAATACACAGAATAATCAAAGCTAATCGCCCAGACATTGTGGATAGGGACTGCAATGACTTCACTGTATTAGGTTGGTGCAAAAATAATGTCGTTTTCTCACATATGTTACTATGTGAGAAAACGGCATTATTTTTGCACCAACCTAATATTTTTGAAGATTTTCAAAAAACTATCAAAATACAAGGACCTTGAAATCGAAATCTCTAAAATGGGGTATATGAGGATATTAACAATTCCAGTTGTAGTTGGAGCCCTCGGATTGATTGGAAAAGATTCCAGTAGACTCAATGAAGGAATCTCTGATAGTCCATGACTTAAAGAATTATTAGGTTGGTGCAAAAATAATGACGCTGTAATGTCGTTTTTTGACGTATTTTTTAACGTCAAAAAACGACATTATTGCGTCATTATTTTTGCATCAAACTAATACAAAAGATTGTTCTCACAAGTGCAGGTCACACCTTATGAATGGCGTCTATGTAAAATATGTGCAATTTTCTTCTTTTTTTTTTTTAAACTACTCAGTGGAAAATGTCATGATTCTATTTCTGACCATAGTTCTCTGCCCGGGACCCGGAAAGAAATGAGTACGCATCAGAAATCAAAGGAAATAAAACAAGTAGAAATCTCGAAAATATGGCACATGAGGACATCAATAATTCTAGTTTAGTTGAAGCTCTTTGATTGATTGGAAAAGGTTCCGATAGACTCATTGAAGGGATTCCTGGTAGGCAATGACTTAAAGAAATACAAAAATTGTACTCACTTGTATAGCCCACATATTACGAAGAGCGTTATCTATGCAAATTGCGTGTGATCTTAGTTTTTGCAAAAATGATCAGTGGAAAATATCATGAACCAATTTCTAAATTTAGGTTTCTGGTTGGCACCCGTAAGTAAATGTGTATAGAACAGAAATCCAAAGAAATAATAATAATAATAATAATAATAATAATAATAATAATAATAATATTTTTGTATGTTTGGTAGCTATCACTGAAAAATAAGACCAAGTCTCCAAAAATATCCAGCACCCAAGTCAGTATCCTTTTCTACGAGTTATACCTGATATTAAACGATTTATACGACACCAGGAAACACTCACTATATATATATATATATATATATATATATATATATATATATATATATATATTCGGCAGCATGTTTTCATTGAGGTATATTTCGTTGTATAGTTTTTTCTTGATGTTATCACTCCATTTGTAAAAAATTTACCTTTCAGATGACACAACAATTTGTCTCTGACTATAATGGATACTATAATACTTATTTTATTGCAAACAATACCCTGACATAGATATGTCGAAAGTACTTGGTAATAAAACAAATATGGTACTTGGTAATAATAGAAATACGATTTTCTCTCGTCTTTCAGTAATGACATCAAAAACCTAATCCGCGTGTATGACTTAATATATATATATATATGTGTGTGTGTGTGTGTGTATGTTTGTGTATATGTGTGTGTGTACCCGCGAGTGTATGCGTGTATGTGTGTGCATGGGTGTTAATGTTTACGAAGTTAGTTTCCAACTGGAAATATGCAGCACTCATGATATTAGAATAAGCTTATATTAATCTGCCACAAGGCCAACAACATGTAGAGAAATTATGACATGCTAACCTTCCAAGGAGAGAGAGAGAGAAAGCTGTCTGCTTTGAAAATCAACGTCCAAAGTTTTTATCTTTTATTTCCATGTTTTCCTCTTCGCTCTCTTTTTCTATCGACTTTACCACACTGTCAACACTCTTCTTTTTCTTCTTCTTCTTTTTTCACTCTAGTATAAACTGTACCTATGTCTACTTTTTCGACTCTAGTGTAAACCAGACCTACGTTTACCTTTCTGACTATAGTTTAAAATAGATCAGTCTAACATTTATACTCTAGTGTAAAACGGGCCTTTCGACATTTTTCAACTCTATCTATAAAAGACAAGATGTGTGTGTGTGTGTGTGTGTGTGTGTGTGTGTGTGTGTGTGTGTGTGTGTGTGTGTGTGTAACGAATGCACGGCCGGAATTTTCGACGGATTTGACCAAAATTTATACGCACATGCTCCAAGTTAGCGGGAAAGCTAAGACCGACTTTGCATTTCCCAACTCCCATCGATAGTGGAAATAATCGTTTTTTTCAAGCTTAACGGCAGTTTTCATGTAGTTTGCGGCCATTTTCTACTGGTCAGAGTGAGAGTCTATAGCTGGCTGACACGAATAGGCAGGAAGATTCTATTGCCCAGCGTGAGAGCCAACAGCTGACTGACACGAATGTTAACCAGCATGCTAGCGTGCAAAAAAATCGATAGCTGCATTCGTCACAAGTGGGAAAAATTTTAATCTGCATAGGACTTTACTCCAATTGGCTCATTCGCTTACTTAAACTCAACGTTGATTCTGATTCCACAGAACTGGGTTGGGTGTGAAAAAGTATTTGTTGTTAACATTCTTTTTTCATTCGGTTTTTCCAGTTACGAGTCCTTTTTTAAAGCTGATCGTTTAGTGTTCATTTTGTTTAATTCTTTTCTCGTAACAGATTTAATGTTTAGTATAGAGCTTAGAAAAAATTCGCAGTGTGAGATAGGCAAGAGGTAAGGCATGTAGCAACATCAGCACGGCAAAGGACACGTCTTTAAAGGCAAGGAAGGGCAAAAATATTTTAAGTCAAGTGATAGCGATTGCTGTATGGGTCGTACGATTTTTGAATCAAGTACGGGCAACACCGGGCCATGCTGCTAGTCTCTTATAAATATGTAAATATGTCTGCCTCTTTTACGCTAGTGCAGATTAGACTCGTGTTTACCTTTTCATTAATTCATTAAGATTTCTCTTCCTATAAGACATATATCTGACATGTATTTGATATTATAAAGATATATATATATATATATATATATATATATATATATATATATATATATATATGACATGTATTTGATATTATAAAGATATATATATATGACATGTATTTCATGCTGTAATATATAACACATGCATTTTATACTATAAGACATATATTTGACTTTAATTAAGCTAACAATTGTTGATTTGTTGTTAAATTAAATTTACGGAGACGGATATGCAATGTAATTGGCCCTGATCTGGCATCTCGTCTTCAGTTGCTCTCTCACAGACACTTTGTCGCCTCCCTCTGTCTTTTTTACAAATACTTTCACGGTAACTGCTCCGATGAGCTGCTTTCGCTGGTTCCCAGACTTCATGAATTTAAGCATTCAACTAGGCTGTGGAACTCTCCCTTTTCCTGTTTCCCTGATAGCTCTAATCTCCAACTCTCCAAATGTAATGTCAATCGATGTCTCCAGATGCCTTGATCTATCCCCTATCCTTCTCTTCATCCTTTCCTCTAACACTCCTCTTTGCTCTCGCTCCAACTCTCTGTAACCCCTCGCGTGCTAGTCGCTTCCCGCTTTGCTTGGGGTGAAACGCTTTAAAAAAAATAATAATAATTAATCAACCTAAGTAAATCTCTTTTCGCTTTTTCGATGACATTTTTCGTTTTCATAGTTTATTATTTTTATTCATTATCTTGTCTCTCATTTTATATTCTCTGCTCTTTCACTTCTTTCTCTTTATTCTACTATGCTGACTCCTTTAATTCTCTTATCTCACTATTATTCCTGTTACTTCTTATTTATTGGAATCTTCTTTTTATGGATTATTTCCATCTTTCTATCTCTTTTCTTATTTATCTTAAACTTTCACCTTCTCTTCCTTTTCTTTGTTCACCCTCTCTGTTCATTATAGTTTTTCTTTTTTTTCTCTCTTTCTTTCTTTCTTTCTTTCTTCCTTTCTTTCTCCCCTCGATTCCATTTCTTCTTTTTCTTTACTTATCGTTTTCTTTCTTTCTTTCTTTCTTTCTTGCTTGCTTTCTTTCTTTCTTTCTTTCTTGCTTGCTTGCTTTCTTTCTTTCTTTCTATCTTTCTTTCTCCCCTCGATTCCATTTCTTCTTTTTCTTTACTTATCATTTTCTTTCTTTCTTTCTTACGTTCTTTCGTTCTTTGTTTCTATCTTTCGTTTTTTCATTCTTTCTTTCGCTCGTTCTTTCTTTCCTTCTTTTTATGTTCGTTCTTTCTTTCTTTCTTTCTTTCGTTCGTTCGCTCGTTCTTTCTTTCTTTCTTTCATTCTTTCTGTCTTTCTTTCGTTCGTTTGTGCTTTTTCGTTTCTTTTTTTGGCTCGATCGTTCGTCTTTCTTTCATTCTTTCTTTCGCTCGTTCATTTGTCCTTTCTTTCGCCCGCCCGCCCGCCCGCTCCTTCGTCCATTCTTTCTTTCTTTCTATCTTTCTTTCTTTCGCTCGTTCGTTCTTTCTTTCTTTCTTTCTTTCTTTCTTTCTTCTCCGTTTATTCTGTTTTATTTCTTTATCTCCACTGCATTTCTACATTTTTCTGTTCCTCTTTCTTTTATTTTCTCTCCCTCATCCTCTTATTATTTATCCTATATCTTCCTTTTCTGCCTCCTATTTTCCTTTTGCCTCCTCTTCTCCACTTTTCTTTATTTCCTCTCCACCTCTTCTCGTCTCTTTCCGTTTTCTTCCTATTTCCTTTCTCCCTCCCACTCTTCTTATTTTCTTCTTCTCTTTTCTTTTTCTGAACCTCTCTCTTCTTCACCCCTTTATTTTTTCTCCTCCTACTCTTTTTTAGTTCCTTTCTTTCTCCCTTTTCCTCTTTCTTTCTCTACTCTCTGCTGTCCTTCTTTGTCCTTTCTCCTCCCCCTCTTCTTTTTCTACATTTTTCTTTCTTTTCTTCCCTTCTACATTTATTTCTTCTTCTCTTCTTCCTTTTATTATTTCTCCTTCTTCATTCTTGTTTCTTTTTTTAGTCGATTTCGCCCCAAGCAAGGCAGTAAAGCCACTAAGACACAAGGAGTTACTGGGTGTAGATGAGAAAGAGAAACATTGCCAAGGAGCAAGAACAGAAGGAGAGTAATCAGGAGGACATTGCATTTTCCTTTCTTCCTCCTCTTCTTCTTCATTTTCTTATTTTCTGCCTTTTCCTCTTCCTTTCTCTACCCTCTGCTGCCTTTCTTAGCTCTTTCTCCCCCTCCTCCTCTTTTTTTTCAATTTTTCTACCCTCCCACTACGTCTTATTCTCTCTCCTCCCTTTCACACTGTTCTTTTTCTCTCCCCCTCCTATTCAGGCTTTTACTATTGATTCATTTTCCCGTTTCTCTTTCTTTTTTCTACCCTCTGCTACCTTTCTTAGCTCTTAGTCCTCCTCCTCTTTTTTTCAATTTTTCTACCCTACCACTACGTCTTATTCTCTCTCCTCCCCTTCACACTGTTCTTTTTCTCTCCCCCTCCTATTCAGGCTTTTACTACTGACTCATTTCCCGTTCTTGGGATATTTGTGACGTTCCCATATAAAACTAGAACAAATATTAGGTTGTTCGGTACATTATACCTGCAAGATATTTCTATATTTTCCACTTGTCTGCCACCAATCTTTGACCCCAGCCACACCCAGCTTCTCTTGTCTTCTGCCTCGCACCCAACAGTCATGGCATTTCGCCAGATAGATTCTTCATCATCAGGTGCCCAATCAACCCGAACATGCAAGACACTTATCGGAGAATGAGCTTTACACTCACGACCTGCATTGCAAAGGAAAGGTAGCGATTTATTTTTCGCTTTCTGCCATTGGTCTTCGGAGACGAATGGTTAGCTTACGCATTGTTCAAAGATGACTGTCAGTCAATGTATTAATGCCATGTCTGGTTTTTCGAAGCACAATGGTGCTGGCTTTATTTAGCGTTCGTCTTTGTTCATCTATTGAATTTGAAGGCCATATCTACAGGGCGTCCTAGAATATTGATCTTCTGTTTTCAGACATTTTCTAACAATTGAAACGAGGCATTACTTGAACAGAAAACACGCTAGGTTTATATCGAATTTTCCTTGAAATACAGTCAAACTTAATTATATAATCGTTAAATTAAACTGATGAAAATATCTATAGACCTTATTAACTAGTTTTATTTCAACTGTTTGATCAGTCTTTCATTGCGTGGCATCTTAAGAGAGTATATTACTAAGTATATGAGATTTCATATTATAAAGTATTTATGACAGTTTAAAAAAATTGGGAGCTATTATTATTCTCTTCCACTCCCAGTAACCCTTTGCGTCTTAGTGGCATTATTGCCTTGCTTGGGGTAAAATGATTTAAAAAAATAGTACTTTTCGAATACCATATTTTTTTATCTATTTATTTATTTACAAAATTCTATTTGAGCGAAAAAAATTGTTCCCCGAATGATTGCAAAAATCACCTCACAGAGTTCTTTGCTGAGAAAGATAAAGTTCTCTTCTTCTTGTTCTTGTAACGGCATTTACCCGAGGTGGGTTGAGCCGGCTCAAAATATTGCAGTTTCATGGGAATTTGGAATTCACAAGCGATCCTCAACCAGAAATGCCTTGATCTATCCCCTAAACGAAAGATAAAATGTTCTTAGGTGGATGGAATTATCAAGTTACACGAGAGATGACAGAAAATAGTGGAACGAAATGATAGATAACTTTCAATAAAGTTAATATAAAAAATGTCTCTTATTTTCACTTACGCCGGTGACACTGTATTGATGGCGGACACAAAAGGAAAACCCCAAAAAACTCCTTGACAAGGTAACAAAAAAAAAATGCGAATAGAAACAAGTAGCCATTAACTGTCAAAAGACATGTACTAGGAGTTTATAAAGTTAGTCTGCAACTTTAAGTACTTATAATTTTGGAGCTATACATGACAGAATTAATCTGTAAAAAATAAAATATTTATAACATTGATTTGTCGAGTTCTGTCATTCGAAAATATGATTTTTTTCTTTTTATCTGTTTTTTTTTTTTTTTTGCCTTTCTTGAAATTTGAAAATGTCTGATTTTTTTTCCAGATGTGTTATTGACCAATGGCGTCACTAGAAGAGAAAATAAACTAAGGTTCATTAGTTGGCTGTGTTAGATCGATTCATTTGTTTTTTTTACGGCTTATCAACCTTTTACAGGTTATTTAACACCAGAAAAAATATCTTTAATTTGCAAGAATTTGGGGTAGAAAATAATGACTTACTTATACAAGACCTACTAGTTAGCCTACAGCTGGGAGTAAAAGATAACGATTCATACTTTTCCCAAGAGTATTTGCGCGTAAGTGAATATAATAAATCCGATGAAAATTGAACCACTGCTCTCCGGTTTCCAGTGTCAAACCGTTATCCATTTCACCACCCGCACACCTAAGCTTAAAGCACCGGGTATTCCCAAGCGGTCACCCATCTTAGGTACAGACCAGGCTCGACGTTGCTTAGGCTGGTATTCCCAAGCGGTCACCCATCTTAGGTGCAGACCAGGCTCGACATTGCTTAGGCTGGTATTCACAAGCGGTCACCCATCTTAGGTACAGACCAGGCTCGACGTTGCTTAGGCTGGTATTCACAAGCGGTCACCCATCTTAGGTGCAGACCAGGCTCGACATTGCTTAGGCTGGTATTCCCAAGCGGTCACCCATCTTAGGTACAGACCAGGCTCGACGTTTCTTAGGCTGGTATTCACAAGCGGTCACCCATCTTAGGTGCAGACCAGGCTCGACGTTGCTTAGGCTGGTATTCCCAAGCGGTCACCCATCTTAGGTGCAGACCAGGCTCGACGTTGCTTAGGCTGGTACTCTCAAGCGATCATCCATATTAAGTACAGACCAGGAATGTTGTTGCTTAGGCTGGTATTTCCAAGCGGTCATCCATCTTAGGTACAGACCAAGCTCGACGTTGCTTAGGCTAGTATTTTCAAGCGGTTTCGTATCTTAGGTACAGACCAGGCTCGACGTCGCTTAGGCTGGTATTCTCTTATGAATTTAAGCGCAGTCTCATTAATTTGCATTTGAATTGGCGCGATGTAACAGTAAGTTCGATGACAACAGTTTCTTTTTCGCACTTCTTGCTTGTGGAACTCTCTTCCGGCTCCAAGCTTCCCAGTAATCTTTGATGTTCAAAAATTTAAACGCATGTCGATTTTTATCGACTGTCTTTCTGATTACTTTTCTGTTGTTCCCTCTCCTTCATAATCTTTTCTGGTTTCGAATTCTTTCACACCCAGTAACCATCTTGAATCTCAATGACCTTACTGCCTTGCTTTGGGTAAATTTGATTTTAAAAAAGTTAAATATAAAATTACGATGATTGACTGAATATTTGGCACTTGCGGGTTACACGGCAATCGAAATTCACATATTAATTTACCAAATAATTCTATACGTTTAAATTATTTACTAGTTTCTTAAAGAAGCTATTATCAACTATGAAAAATTTTATGGAGGAAATTCACAAAACATATAACTTGTTTAGAATTTTGTTAAATTACCTCTCCACCCCATTTTTTTCTTAGGAAACGGCATTGTCTATAATTGTATAATTTATGTAACCATTTACATCCGCTTTAGTTTATGTCTGGCTGCCATTAGCCGCAAATATACGGGTCATGACCCATTTATAAAAAATATTTTTTCTAATTTTCGCTTCTTCGCTTAGTTTAAATTTTACGTAGGTCATATTTGATTGGTTGATCCGTTTAAAGCCAAGAAACTAGATAATCCCACCATTTATTTTCGTAAAAAGAAGTTGTATTTTTGCCTTAAATCTAAATAAAACGTTCACTCTCCAGTAATTTACAATTGCCTGATGAGACGCATTGATATGCATCGAAACACGACTGCAACTGTGTAGCGATTTTGACATGTTTTCAATCTAATATCCCAATATATATATATATATATATATATATATATATATATATATATATATGGCAAAAATAATGTCGTTTTCTCACATATGTGAGAAAACGACATTATTTTTTCACCAATCTAATATATATATATATATATATATATATATATATATATATATATATATATATATATATGGCACATCGACTTAAAATAATGCATAACGAAGTTAGTTTGGTTAACTATTACTTTATTATAATTGTGGGATGAGTTCGATCCTCCGTCTTGTGTAAGACGATAAACTACATCCAACAGGAAGGCCTCAGATCATCCTGACCTGGGGTGGTTGCACCTGTTAGGGTCCCAGGTATGGGCAAATAGTTAACCCCTAAACGAGGGTCAAATCATTATAAAAGTTTAAAAATCGGATTTAATACCAGTAATACATTTTTGTAAAAATATTACCAGCAATGAATTTTTGAAGAAAAAATTATTACCAGTAATACATTTTTGAAAGAAAAAATATTACCAGCAGAACATTTTGAAGGGAAAAACATTATCGGCAATACATTTTTTAAGGAAAAAAATATTACCAGCAATAAAAATCTAGTCGGCATTAAATAACCCATTAAGGTTGATATGCCATAAAACAAATTAAACCGATCACTTCAATCTTTTCAATTCTAGGATCAACTGTTATCTATCCTATATATCGTACCACTTATTCTCCCCTTGTACGCACTTACAACGGCCTCATTCCCTAAGCCTCTACTTTGAGTGGCTATTAGGCCTTGAATTGGATGATCGGTGATATTAATCTTCCACCTGTAAAAGTGACTTTTTACCGGTGGATTTTTGGAGAAAAAAATATTAGCAGCAATAAAAATCTTGTCGGCATTAAATAACCCATTGAGGTGGTGATATGCCGTAAAACAAAGCAAAGCAAACCAAACCAAGTTCAATCCTTACTAGGTACCCTATACAAAATTTTATATGATGTGTTGATTGTGAATTCTTCAATAGTGTGGTGTCACTAATATTGAAGATATCAATATCTTTAATCATACATTTAATAGTATATAAAATTATCCTTAGTGAGTGTTCACTGCGTGACGGCGTTGTATAATGGCATTCGGTAGTCAGGTGTACTAAGGCCATGTTAGTCAAAAAGCATAGAATTCTTGGCTTTAGGAGTTTAGAATATGAATCTTGGCTTCATCATTATGGCCCTGTAAACAAAAGGCTATCTATGCAATACTGTCGGCCGTATTCTCCAAAAATATTTCCAGCTGCTGCCTACTTTTCTCCCATTCAGCATACATAGCTTACACCCATATAAAGACGCGGTTTGGGCCCATCGGGGTAATGGTTAGCAAGGTTGTCTCGCTATAATAATTAAGACTGATTAGTGAGTTTGATCCTCACTGTGTATCCCGTAATTTCGGATTTCTGCCATATCTAAGCTACGCTTGAAAAATCTCTTTGAAGAGTGTTTTTTTTTTTTTTTTTGTTATTTTTACTATAGTTATATGGGCACGTTGCTGAGTGGTTAGAACATTTTGACCATGAAACCTGGTTTCGAATCTAACCATGGTCGATTTGTCAGGAAATAGACTTCCTGATGCTAACGGACTGTAGGAGTCGAACCCAGCGTGGGGCACCTTTGGAAAGTGTCTGAAAACCATGCCACTGGTTGACCCAAGACTTGTGAATGAAATTGGGTAGACGGAACCCTTGGATGCCGTCAATAGCTGTGCTAGCAAGAAGTCCAAATTGTTGATCATGCTAGATAAAACGCTCTCTTCCAGAAACTGTAACTATGGTCTGCTCACCATAGTCGCAGTATAAACCACAGGTGGGCTGTTGAATAAACACAAATACGCCTGAGCAAGCATCTACAAAAGGGATTGGCTAGCCGGGTATCTACAAATAAGAGAGGCGTATTTTGTGTTTGTTCAACACCAACAGAGCCTACCTATGCTGATCAGATCTTAGTTAGAGTTTCTCTGAAAGAGAGTGTTATCTAGCGTAATCAACAACTTGAACAAGGCCAGCACGCTCAAACCCTCGGCCACGATGACTTGTAACTTCTACCCAATTTCACTCACAAGGTGGTATGGTTTTCAAGTATTTTCCAAAGGTGCCGCACGCTGGGATCAACTCTTCCAGTCCGATAAAATCAGACTATAGTGAGATTCGAACCCGGTTCTTATGGTCAGAATACTAACGTTCTAACGACTCGGCCACGTACCCATATTGTGTGATGAGTTCGGTCCTCCGTCCTGTGTAAGTCGTTAAACTGCATCCAACAGGAAGGCATCTGATCATCCTGACCCGGGGTGGTAGCACCTGTTAGGGTCCCAGCTATGGGCAAATAGTAAACCCTTATAATAATGCCATTTTAAAACAACGTATCTAACACCGGATGAACATCCATGCCTATATCGCGACACCTGTAAACCTAGAGCAACCAACAGGAAGGCATCTGATCATCCTGACCCTGGGTGGTAGCACCTGTTAGGGTCCCAGCTATGGACAAATAGTAAACCCTTATAATAATGTCATTTTAAAACAACGTTTCTAACGCCGGACGAACATCCATGCCTATATCGTGACACCTGTAAACCTAGAGCATCCAACAGGAAGGCATCTGATCATCCTGACCCTGGGTGGTAGCACCTGTTGGGGTCCCAGTTATGGGCAAATAGTAAGCCCTTATAATAATGTCATTTTAAAACAACGTTTCTAACGCCGGACGAACATCAATGCCTGTACCGCGACACCTGTAAACCTAGAGCATTATCCCCGGCAGGAATTCGCTGTCTAATATGGTTGGTGCGTGATGGGACCTGTCCAGATAAAGTCATGAAAACACAAAACAACCGTCCACACTTTTAACTTCAAACAACAAAATAAAATCAAACCATGAGGTTTTGTTCATATGTTCATTTTTGGTAGAATTTGCGTGCAGCTGAACCGAAAGCAAACCAGAAATCTTAATTCTAAAATCGATTTTTTAAAATCCTTATTGTATAATATATAAATCTATAAGCTTTGTTCTATAATCAACCAACCAGGTTTAATATAATCAAATTGATTTCCGATCAATATTTAACCGTATCAGTCTTTAAGAGATTTCAGGTAATTCCACGCCCTCGTGATCTGAGATGTAATGGATGATATTTCTCATGCTGCTAGCCGTGGCAAGTGGTGATATGGACGAGGCGGATGGATACGAACGTTAGCTGGTTGGATTCTTGGTGCTTCAGCTCAGAATGAAGATCAGAACTGACAGAAAGGGTTTGTTATTGGAAGATTTCAGCGAAAGGTGGGTAAAAGTGTTGACCTTGTTTCGTGTGAACGGATCTGGTTTCGATTTTCTTCTTTAGTCGCCTTTTGACACAACGGGCCGGTTTCCTGTCGGACCGTTTCCCTGGTTAAGCGAGACTCTTTTGTTTACCTAGTTAATATTATTAATTGTTGTTCCAGGGGTCTACTTCCGGCATTTTCTTTAGTTATTATCGATGTCAAGATTTCCAATATCCCCAGTTTGTTCTTATCCCCTTTTTATCTTGACTGGGTCAGTTTTTCCCATTCCACAATTTATTCTGTCCTAGATTTGCTTGAACCTGCCCCCACTGAGCCAGGTTGTGACACAAGGTCGGTTTTTTAACGTAGGGAACCGAGTGTTTCCACTCGGGCCGCTCATCTAAGCTGGTCTTAGTTTGTCTAAGCTGGTTAGAGCCGGTCATACCACCGCTACGTAACATATGTCACGCAATGGTTGGGGTTAACGCAAGAGAAGAGAGAAGGTCTTCGGCACGGAACAGTATTACAACTGCAGCATCATACCCGACGGGAAAACACCAGTTCTACTCTTCTGCCAATCCGTCCAGAAAAAAATACAGGGGTGAGGAGTCCCCACAATTTATTTTGTCCTTCCTTCACTGGGTTTCTTGATTTGGTTTATCTGTAGAATACACTCTTATTTTTCTGTGGGCTGGACGGGTCCTACTCACATATTTTATTTTACTTTGAATTTACACGACATTTTCTATATAGCATACATGGTTTATTTAAGAATAGCTGCTATGTTTTCATATATATATATATATATATATATATTAAGTAATCCATTGAGTCTTAAAGAGACCTCAACCGTTTCGTCCTATATTTGGGACTACATCAGCAGTGCGCATCCACTACCGAGAATCGAAACCCTGACAGTTAGGTTATCAAGCAAACATCATACCAAGTGTTCCAACGGGACTCGGTAACGAAGAGATTGCAAATCAGACTCAATATAGCGCCGCTTGCTCACATATTCCGCGATGGAACACTGAGTTCTCTGTAACCATAGGACTGTGCCCCCTGGAGCCACGACTACTTTCACCAAGCCGCTCACTCTAGAGCATTAGAAGCCGGTTCAAGCAATGATATACACAGATAGAAATTATTAGGAAGATTTGATAATTATATTTAAGTAATTCATTGAGTCTGAAAGAAACCTCAACAGAATGCAGAAAGCACTGGACGGCCGTTTCCTCCGATATTTGGGACTCATCAGCAGTGCGCATCCTCTACCGATATATATATATATATATATATATATATATATATATATATATATATATATATATAATGGAGAAATGACATCTCTAATATATATATATATATATATATATGAAGAAAAATATACGGAAAAAACAAACAAAAATCCTAATATGCAATTATGCTGTTTTAATGTTAATATAATGTCAACGTCGGACGTTTCGGTCTAATAAACCATCTTCAGGACATATTCATAAAATATAATTAACATTATCAATTCAACATGACAAAGACGATGGACACAAGAACAAGACTTATCCAAACAGATAACTGAAAGTATTATATGATCAGCGTTCCGTTTAAACATGGTCACGTTGTCGTCACGTCCGTAACGTCCGACGTTGACATTATATTAACATTAAAACAGCATAATTGCATACAAGGATTTTTGTTTGTTTTTTCCGTATATTTTTCTTCATACAGTCGGATCTGCTTACATATATATATATATAAGTCGGATTTGCTTACATATATATATATATATATATATATATATATATATATATTAGAGATGTCATTTCTTCATTATATATATATATATATATAATGGAGAAATAACATCTCTAAAAACATAGCAGTCACTGATGTGCCACGCTTTAATACACGCTTAGGCGATCACGTATCTTTCGATATATGACTGACGTGGCAGATTTTTTCCCGCAGTAGGTTGCCATATTTCTTTCTACGGTAGACCAGTTTCCATCCAAAGCTATAGAACCCGGTCTCTCCTGCTATTTACCCACACCTGGCCGGGGGGGGGGCGGTGAAGAAGGGTATTAGCACGTAAATGAATGTAATGGACTTGACTGGAATTCGAACTCCCAAATCTGAGCCGCTATCCATTACTCCACCATAGCAGTTATGCGTAAATAAACCACGTATACATATAGAGAAAATATAGAAAAATACGTATACGTATATATAGAAAATGTCGGGTAAATTACCGTGGCTGGGGCTGGGGCGGGGGTAGGTCGAAATTGGTTGAGATAATGAAAGGGTAGCCGGATAATACTTGAACAAATTGAGTTCAGATTACGTTTTCGGCGGGATTAGTGTTTGATTTTCTGAAGGGACAAAGAGGCGCAACCAGCCGAAATTGAGTGATTTTTTTTTTAATTCGTTATATTTTCTTTTCAAATTTGCTGAATTTCTTTGATTTGTATCTGTCGTCTTTTATTTTTCGTTATTGGGTTCATTCACCAACCCCTCATTTCATGCCAGCTATATTTTTAAACATTTTTGTAAAGAAAAAAAAAAAGAAAACAAATGAGAAAAAAATAATAAAAAATAAAAATTGTATATATCCAAAAAATGTTTACATCATGGGGTTTTAGTAGCTTCACTCTAAGTATGTGACATTTTGGTAAATGCAGGATTTAGTGAAGACGAGTGTGTTCTTGTGGTGAATAAGTAAATTGCATTAAATGAATGGGTTGCGAATCAGATTAGCTGATTCACCCCCGCCAGGTGTGGGTAAATAGCAGGAGAGACCGGGTTCTATAGCTTTGGATGGAAACTGGTCTACCGTAATTTAGGATAGTCAGTGATAACCAGCACCCCACTTCCCCTTCTGCCTTGTTCCAAAATTGTATATATGAGGTCATCCCATAAGTTCTGTCCGAATTTTAACTTTTTGTTAAAATGAACGAAATTTAAAGAGTATTTTATAATGTCTAATGGAGCTGAACATTATTTTTTTATGTTTAGATGCATTTAAACTGATCAAATTTTATTTCAGAGAACAATAAAATTAAATTTTGTTTGATTAAAACCCTGCTAACATGGAAGTACCCAAGAATCATTTGAGGCACATAATGCTTTATAAGTTCAAGAAAGGAAACTCAGCAGACTAAGCGGTTAGAAACATTCACTCAGTTTATGGAGAGGAATGTGTGAATGAAAGAACTTGCAGAAGATGGTTTGCAAAATTCAGAGGTGGAGATTTCCCCCTTGAATATGAAGATCGAACCGGACGTCCAGTTGAGTTTGATGAAAAGCTTCTTCAAGCAGCTCTTGAAGAAAAACCTTCTTTACCAGTCGAGGAATTGGCAGTGGTTCTCAGTTCAAACCATACAACTGTTCATCGTCATCTTCAACAACTTGGAAAAGTTCTTAAACTTGGAAAATGGGTGCCTCATGAATTGTCTGAAAACCTCAAATCCCGAGTTGACATCTGCTCTTCTCTCCATTCTCGCCAACTTGTTTCACCTTTTTTGGATAAACTTGTGAATGGTGACGAAAAATGGATCTTTTATCGAAATGTTAAGCATCGTAGGCAGTGGCTTGTTAAAGGGGAAGGACCCCAGTCACAGCCGAGAAGGGAACTTCATGGGCAAAAAGGTCTTTCAATCTGGTGGGAACGCCAAGGAATAATCCACTTTGAATTCTTACCACCTAATGCAACAATTAATGCTCAAATATACTGTCAGCAATTAGAGCGTTTGAATCAAGCTTTGAGGAAAAAAGAGCTGCTCTAGTGAATCGAAAAGAGGTGATGTTTCATCAGGACAATGCGCGACCCCACACGGCAAGAATCACGTCACAAAAGATCGAACTTGGTTGGGAGAAAATTCCTCTTCCACCTTATTCTCCCGATCTTTCTCCTTCAAACTGCCATTTGTTTTGTAGCTTACAGAATCATTTGGAAGAAACAGCTTTTGTAACGCAGGAAGAGGTTAAAACTGACATTTGTAAGTTCTTCGAATCAAAGCCAAAAGTATTTTACAATAATGGAATTAGTAAGCTTGTTAATAGATGGAAGGAAGTCATAGAAAATCAGGGAAAATATATTGTTGATTGAATCTGTAATTAAATGTAACATTTGGTCACTTGTTTTCTTTATTCAAAATTCGGACAGAACTTACGGGATGACCTGATAAAATGCAATAGTCTTTAAGAAATTTCAGCTGTTAGGGGTCCCAACGGAATTGTTGAAAAATATGAATATGTAATGTTTGTGCAATTAAGTTGACATCTCTTAAAAGCCGTTGGCAGTCAAGTATTACAAGTTGATTTTGTATGAAAGTAAATGGAATTCTCTTTCAAATGATACCAAATTTAACCTCCTTGGGGATTCCTGTTTAATGACACTTCGACTTTTGTTGGGTTATTTAATGCTGAATATAAATCTCATGGGACAAAAATGGCAATGTATCGTCGAAAAGTTAAATATAGGTCTGATAAACTCACTTTCAAAATATAGACACTTGTCTGGTTTATATCCGAACCTGAAAAAAATGTTGCCACTTTTGGTGCAGGAGATGCAGTTGCCATTTTCTAAGTTCCGCTGACAGAGCAGGCTGGAGATTGAATAATGGATTAGTTTCGAAATTTCGAGAATGTAATCCAATATGTTAGTGACTTGAAGAAGGCCGGAGAGCAGAACTGTCGTAACCTTCTTGCCATAACAGCTGAGATGAGGATATTAGAACGAATAACTGGTTTAGACTATAGTAACTTTAGCATATCATTAAAGATAATTCTTTGGAAAATTAAAATCGAATTAATTCTTTATAACATATTTCGCAATGGAGTAGAATTAAACTCTAAACCAGAGGTCGGCAAACTACGGCACGCGTGCCACATGAGGCACACCAAGTAATTTCCAATGGCACGCAGCCGCAAATGACATCACGAAGTCCGAACCAATAACTACTACAACACAAAGAAGATATTTAGCTGTTTTAATTTTAATATATATTAAAGTATATATACTGTTTATGACTATATAAAATATATTGTAGAACCGGTATATTGACCTTGACTTGTATAAAAATATGTACGCTGTTGGCACACTGAATGATTTTAAAACCCTAAGTCGGCACATAGTCAGCAAAAGGTTGCCGCTCCCTGGTCTAGTAGATAAAAGCGTTGATTCAAGTATTTGCGGACATCGTAACTGTGAGTTCAAACTCTTGGGTAGCTTGCTTATACAATAAGTATTTTGATCAGCCAGTCATCTAAATTATAAGCTGGTTCAGTTTGACTTGATCCACTGAACCTAAAGATTTTGCTGTATTAATTTCACATATGTAATTTAAATCAGGGGTCGGCAAACTACGGCACGCGTGCCACACGTGGCACGCCAAGCAATTTCAAATAGCACGCAACTGCAAATGATATCGAGAATTCCGAACAATAACTACAACGCAAAGAAGATATTTGGCTGTTTTAATTTTAATATATATTAAAGTATATATACTGTATATTACTATATAAAATATAATGTATTAGGTTGGTGCAAAAAGAATGTCGTTTTCTCACATATGTTACTACGTGAGAAAACGACATTATTTTTGCACCAACCTAATAGATGTGAAACGGAAGAGGGGTGTAAAGAAAAGGACTGACAGAAGAATAGAAAGAAGACTCGCTATGCAGATATGAAAAAAGAAAGAAAAAAACAAGTATAGATAGATATGAAAAGAAATAAAGAACAGATAGATAGATAGATAGATAGATAGATAGATAGATAGATAGATAGATAGATAGATAGATAGTAGGTTGGTGCAAAAAGAATGTTGTTTTCTCACATATGTTACTACGTGAGAAAACGACATTATTTTTGCACCAACCTAATAGATGTGAAAAGGAAGAGGGGTGTAAAGAAAAGGACTGACAGAAGAATAGAAAGAAGACTCGCTATGCAGATATGAAAAAAGAAAGAAAAAAACAAGTATAGATAGATATGAAAAGAAATAAAGAACAGATAGATAGATAGATAGATAGATAGATAGATAGATAGATAGATAGATAGATAGATAGATAGATAGATAGTAGGTTGGTGCAAAAAGAATGTCGTTTTCTCACATATGTTACTACGTGAGAAAACGACATTATTTTTGCACCAACCTAATAGATGTGAAAAGGAAGAGGGGTGTAAAGAAAAGGACTGACAGAAGAATAGAAAGAAGACTCGCTATGCAGATATGAAAAAAGAAAGAAAAAAACAAGTATAGATAGATATGAAAAGAAATAAAGAACAGATAGATAGATAGATAGATAGATAGATAGATAGATAGATAGATAGATAGATAGATAGATAGATAGATAGTAGGTTGGTGCAAAAAGAATGTCGTTTTCTCACATATGTTACTACGTGAGAAAACGACATTATTTTTGCACCAACCTAATAGATGTGAAAAGGAAGAGGGGTGTAAAGAAAAGGACTGACAGAAGAATAGAAAGAAGACTCGCTATGCAGATATGAAAAAAGAAAGAAAAAAACAAGTATAGATAGATATGAAAAGAAATAAAGAACAGATAGATAGATAGATAGATAGATAGATAGATAGATAGATAGATAGATAGATAGATAGATAGATAGTAGGTTGGTGCAAAAAGAATGTCGTTTTCTCACATATGTTACTACGTGAGAAAACGACATTATTTTTGCACCAACCTAATAGATGTGAAAAGGAAGAGGGGTGTAAAGAAAAGGACTGACAGAAGAATAGAAAGAAGACTCGCTATGCAGATATGAAAAAAGAAAGAAAAAAACAAGTATAGATAGATATGAAAAGAAATAAAGAACAGATAGATAGATAGATAGATAGATAGATAGATAGATAGATAGATAGATAGATAGATAGTAGGTTGGTGCAAAAAGAATGTCGTTTTCTCACATATGTTACTACGTGAGAAAACGACATTATTTTTGCACCAACCTAATAGATGTGAAAAGGAAGAGGGGTGTAAAGAAAAGGACTGACAGAAGAATAGAAAGAAGACTCGCTATGCAGATATGAAAAAAGAAAGAAAAAAACAAGTATAGATAGATATGAAAAGAAATAAAGAACAGATAGATAGATAGATAGATAGATAGATAGATAGATAGATAGATAGATAGATAGATAGATAGATAGATAGATAGTAGGTTGGTGCAAAAAGAATGTCGTTTTCTCACATATGTTACTACGTGAGAAAACGACATTATTTTTGCACCAACCTAATAGATGTGAAAAGGAAGAGGGGTGTAAAGAAAAGGACTGACAGAAGAATAGAAAGAAGACTCGCTATGCAGATATGAAAAAAGAAAGAAAAAAACAAGTATAGATAGATATGAAAAGAAATAAAGAACAGATAGATAGATAGATAGATAGATAGATAGATAGATAGATAGATAGATAGATAGATAGTAGGTTGGTGCAAAAAGAATGTCGTTTTCTCACATATGTTACTACGTGAGAAAACGACATTATTTTTGCACCAACCTAATAGATGTGAAAAGGAAGAGGGGTGTAAAGAAAAGGACTGACAGAAGAATAGAAAGAAGACTCGCTATGCAGATATGAAAAAAGAAAGAAAAAAACAAGTATAGATAGATATGAAAAGAAATAAAGAACAGATAGATAGATAGATAGATAGATAGATAGATAGATAGATAGATAGATAGATAGATAGATAGTAGGTTGGTGCAAAAAGAATGTCGTTTTCTCACATATGTTACTACGTGAGAAAACGACATTATTTTGCACCAACCTAATAGATGTGAAAAGGAAGAGGGGTGTAAAGAAAAGGACTGACAGAAGAATAGAAAGAAGACTCGCTATGCAGATATGAAAAAAGAAAGAAAAAAACAAGTATAGATAGATATGAAAAGAAATAAAGAACAGATAGATAGATAGATAGATAGATAGATAGATAGATAGATAGATAGATAGATAGTAGGTTGGTGCAAAAAGAATGTCGTTTTCTCACATATGTTACTACGTGAGAAAACGACATTATTTTTGCACCAACCTAATAGAACAGCTATTCTGACCTTGACTTGTATAAAAATACGTATGCTGTTGGGACCCTGAATGAATTTAAAACCCTAAGCCGGCTCATAGTCTGCAAAACGTTGCCAACCCCTTCTGTAAACTGCAACACAAAATAAAATATAGCTTTGTCAATATTTTAGTTTTATTTATTAAATTATATCTTGGACTCTGTAAAATGGAAAAATATTCACCTTAAAAGTTCTTGCAAAAATTTTCACGATGTAAGCGAAGGTTTTTACTATTAAAAAATAATTCTTGTTATGAATGATCAAGAGTGGCTTCCTCGTGTTTTGTTACTCTCCTCTTTCAGAGATCTATTTCTGTTTACTGGGACTATAAAAGGACACTATACACGAACCTTGTATTCTCAGTTGAATAAAGCTCTTTAAAGCCTACACCAGCATACATTTGTCATTACAATTCTTGCTTTAATATTTCTGAAATCATCATTCCTGTTTTAATTATACAGAATTCTTGACTGGCCTGTACTAATAAATCGTCACTTACCCCCACCCCTATGATCTAGGAGGCATAAAAAGCACCCTGTTAAATCCGTCAGTAGACGACTAGTCAGAGTAAAGTGCAATAAAGCTTTGGTATAAGTTTATTCACTGGTTCTGTTTTTACTACGTGGCCATTATCTACTGTAACTTAATATATATATTTTCTAACGAGGTGTTTTGTATATGGTAGGGTGGGAGTCATTCATCATCATAAAATATAGTTTTCGTCCACTATTTTCTCGATTACTTCGATATAAAAGATAACAAACTTTAACCTAATATTTTCAGAACGCTAATAATAAACTAATATCCTAAAAACGGATATTAAAAATTGTGAAGTCTTTAAAAAAAGACATTATTACATGTTTCGTGTGGTAATAAATATATATGGATGGCCTCAGTAGTACCTGAAGTATGTACAGCTATATATCCAAACATTAAAAGCAAAAATAAAGAAATTTTAAGATGAGTATTTTCCTTTTTACAAAGTTCAAAATATAATTTAATAAATTAAACTAAAATATTGACGAAACTATTGTTGCCATGCCGATAAGGATGTTAATATTTAACAGCCCCCAACGAGGGATGTATGTGGCACAAGGCCGAGTTTTCTGTGGGTTCTCTGAGCCCATAGGCTCGGCCAAAAATTTACCCATAGAACCCGCACATTTGGTTTCGGGTCTGTCTGCCTCCCCGGTCGAAATTGCCCTTCGGCACAGCATCGTCCGAGTTCCTCTCTGCTCAGGGCAGAGAGTTCGACAGTAACGAACAGTTTCTATCACTGTTCCCGATAAGTATGTTGTCCCCACAAGCTTATTTGTTTTCAAAAAAAGGTGTGAACAGCCAAGACAATGAAGAGACAAACACGGAGGTTTATATTTTAAACAAACATCGATTTTTTTTTATTTTATTTTTACAAAAACTGCGTGCGTTATATATAAGTATTTACAATCAGGAGAAATGTCTGGATAGATGTCAGTTCCGGGATGACTGGTTTGGTACTTAGATAGATCATTGGTTAGATGGTCGTCTTGTTGGAAAAGCTGCTTGGTTTTCGTCGGAAAAAAGCGGCTCATAGTAGTGATTTTCCAAGCGTAGCTTAGATGTGACACAAGGTCGAAAGTTTGCGGCAACCAGTGAGGATCGAACTCACAACTCATTCGTAATTGTTCTAGCGAGACAAGCTTGCTAACCATTACACCGCCTCGGGGTGCCCTAGTGATTTTCCAAGCGTAGCTTAGATGCGGCACAAGGCCGAAAGTTTTGGGCACCCAGTGAGGATCGAACTCACGACTCAGTTGTAATTGTTCTAGCGCGACAAGCTTGCTAACCATTACACCGCCTCGAGGTTCCCTTAGTTATTTTCTAAGCGTAGCTTAGATGAGGCAGAAGGCCGAAAGTATGGGACGCCTTGTGAGGATCGAACTTAACTTTTCAGTCATAACTGATCTAGCGAGACAAGCTTGCCAACCATTACACCAAAAGCGGCTAATAGTATATTAATTCGTTTGTTCAAATACACCCTGGATAATGGGAGTAGAAAAGAGTAAATATAAAATTACTCTTGATGCTGTTCCAATGTTTGGTCAACACTGCCTTATCTGATATTCTTAAGGTATGGTTTAGGCTTCAAAGATATTGGATTAGTCGTTTAGTTATTCGCTTACTGCTAATTTCAATTCTGCGAGTCAAAAGGTTGCGATGGTCAAGGTCGTTTTATTTGATAGTTTTTAAGGAGACGCTAATGGCTGTTACGACTCTATATCTTATTGTTTTAGAGTCCATGGAATCTCCGTTGCGCAATAACTAGACCAGCTTCTTTTGGCAATTTAGATTTTGTCATTATTTTTACCGTTAAGAAGCTTCTTAAGTGGTTGAATCTGCTTTGGATAATCTATCCGATGAGGAGGATTATTTCTAATTTTATTTTTTGCTTTTCAACCCTATTATAGGATGGGAAAATATTTTTAATCACTATGAGATGATATATGCTACACACATTTAATCTTCAAATAGTAAGTAAAAAATATATGGTTCATTTCATGTTAGGTTAACTTTCCATCCCTAATAAGCATGCGCCGCGCTAGGTCGGTCATGTGACCCTGACAAGCCACTGGCTGACACGACAGTCTGTACAGAAAGGAGATTTGAGGTAAAAATCGGGAAGAGTAAATACTTTTCTGTCACGTGAGTGAAACATAACCCTTTACAAAATGAGATGCTGGAATAGTGAGTAATGACAGACTTTTATATTTTCTACTTTTGCTTTTTCAGGGACTGAAAGAATGCATGTAACATATTTGTAAACATTGTTAGCATGTGCTTGGAGTTTTTTGTTTTGTTTTTATTTGTTTTTTTGTTTTTGTTTTTTGGGGGTTTTTTTGTATAAAATAAAACCTTTTTGCTGTAGGGAACGAACTGATAACCCTCTCAGTATACAAAAAACGGATACATCTCTATTAAATGGGTTGTCCCAGTAGGAATATAAGCGTTTATAGTGTTGGTGTCAAGGGAACTTGTTTTCCAGTAAGCATCAAGACATCGCATTCTCGGCCTTCGATAAGAGAGAAACCCAGGCGAGGCTATGTCGCGTCTGTGGGGGTCGACAAATCCAACCCCGTGTCTGAGGTGTCTTAGGTTTAAGCAAGCATCAAGACGTCAAACGCTCTGCTTTCGGGCGGAGAGTACCCAGACGAGCCTATGCCTATGGGCAAAGTCGCTTCTGGGGAAGTAGACAAAACCAACCCCGTGTATATATGCGGAGTCTACGGGGAATTTTTGCGCGATCATACGAGTTCGACTCGCGCCACATAAAAATCAGCCTCGTGCTACATTATTTTTTATCTTTCAAATTTAAATTAAAATTTTAATTTATAATCTTTCAATGCAACAAAAATAAAAAGAAGGCAAGAATACAAGGGAGAGTAAAGAAAAACAGGGAGACAGAATTTTAAGGAGACAGAATTTTAAGTAGGAAAGAAAACAAAAAAATGAAAAAAGAAAATGAAAAAAAGCAAGAAAAATTGAAAATCACGCATGCAAGTAAGAAACAAATAAAGAATGAAAGAAAAGAAAACAAAGAAAGCAAGAAAAAAGGAGAAAGAACGAAAGAAGTAATAGAAAGAAAGAAAGAAAGAAAGAAAGAAAGAAAGAAAACAAGAAAGAAAGAAAGAAAGAAAGAAAGAAAGAAAGATCGAATGAACAATATAGATACAGATAATTTTACTGTGAATTTTGAGGTTGTCTTTATATATATATGTTTGCTAGTTTGGGGTGAGGGAAAGACAAGAAGGTGAGATAGGGAGAAGGTAAGAGTCAAAGTGAAGTATTACTTATCACTGACGAATGCTGGATATGCTATCTGTCGAAACTTCAGATTAAAGAAAAAACAAAGAAAGTAAGAGTATAGATAGATAGATAGATAGATAGATAGATAGATAGATAGATAGATAGAAAATAAGCAGGCAGAGATAGATAGATAGATAGATAGATAGATAGATAGATAGATAGATCGGGAAGAGAATGCAATAGATAGATAGATAGATAGATAGATAGATAGATAGATAGATAGATAGATAGATAGATAGATAGATAGATAGATTACAAAGAAATCAAATATACATTTGACCTCTCTTGATTGTATCACGGACAGAATTTGTGAAAATCGTCGGCATCTGATGGCAATCTTAAACAAATTAGTCGATTCCTCGATCTTACAATTTGTCCTTAGGAATCGATAAGCTTTTAGCTAATTAGGGGTTCCGTTCAGGTTTTAGTGTCCGTCTTATCAAGAGGGTTTCTCCTGGATAAATGAAACCAGGAAAGTTCATGATCGAATGCGCTAGTCAGACGAAAGACAATATGGTTAATGACAAAAGATTTTAACAGTATTTTTGAACGGGGCCAACGTAGATCCTTTCCGAAATAATCAAGACGAACTGACACCCGTCGGAGCTATCAACCTCGTCCAAGAACCATTATTTAAAGACGACTTAATATTCAGGATGTGTCGAAGACCTAACGTTTAACGCAAAAAAAATGAACGGAATTGGTTGAATAGAGATCAAACCTCTGTTGCAACAATTTGTGACCCTATATGAAATGAGGTTAGAATCTCTACACGCAAGCCGCTAGTGGCCCGCTGGAGGGCTGCCGATGGCAATATTGGCCACCGGTAGGCTGCTAGCAGTCCACCAGTGGTAACATTGCCGAGACGGACACGCCGGCCGTCCGACAGCGGCAAACGTTAGTGGCATGCCACTCAGTAGCAGATTGATGGCTTGCGTCTAGAGAGGTGTTAGCTCATCCCCGACCAACCTTTGTGACCCCATTCTGTCAAGTGACCCTTTAATTTTTCCTTACGAGCGATCACGTCTCGCGTTTTTGGCATAATGTTTTCGACGCAAGAAGTTCTGCAGCTTTTCTTCCCCGGAAGCAACAACGTGATAGATTATCTCTCAATCTAGATTGGCTCTTGCGCCTTGCACTCGCTGAAAGTGGGGGGGAATCTAAATAATTGCTTTGGAAAAGGCATGAATTCATTTTCCCTTAAGGCATAGTAAGTACATATTGAGGTAGCTGAAAATCTTTAGCTCTTTAAGACAATCAATATCGCGTGCAGACATAAAAACCTGGCCCCGTCAAATTTTATTTACGACTGAAAAATGTAGTAGCGACAAATGATCTGGCTATAGCCCTCCTAATCGTCAAAACTAAGAGTAGGTTTTGAGGAGCATGGAACCATCTCTGAAATGCTGGTGTTCCCAGGTCCACCCTGACCCTCGGTGGTAGCACTTGTTAGGGTTCCAGCTATGGGTAAATAGTTAACCCCCAAACTGGGGTCAAAATACTATGTAAGTGTAAAATAGGTTTTAATACCAGCAATATTTTTTTTTGTAAAAAATTATTACTAGCAAGAAGAAAAAAAATATTATCAGCAATACATTTTTGGAAAAAAAATATTATCAGCAATAAAAATTTTGTAGGCATTAAATAACCCATTGAGGTTGATATGCCGTAAACGAAACCAAACTAAACCAAACCAAACCGAACCAATCTAATTTATATTTAGATACACTACTTATTTTCAATTTTTCTAGTTGAATTATTCACCTATATTGAATTTGAATTATTATTGTACATAATTAGCTTAAAATAAAAATTGTATACTACCTTATGAAAATTGAGATGTAATAGAGTGAGGAACATAGATTCGTGGCCCGATATTATAGATCGAAAGAGTGTATCATAGATTGAAAGTCACGAAATCCTTGCACTGGTCCTGATGACACGAATCCCGTAAAAATTCACTGGAACGTCGAGGTAATTGCGACCCTCCAAATCCTCCAGAAGGAGTTTGCAGAAATTAGACATGTGAACTTAAAATTTCAATGTATCTACAACATCATTTGCTAGGCCCACCTTCTCAATCACAAGGAGTTTGAAGAAATAATACCCTACCCATCATAAATTCAACGATATAAATTGTTTGGGTTGCGGCTCTCCATATCATTCACAAATAATCTGTAGATATGACCAGCCACCTTAAGAACTCAATGAACGTGCAGAATTATTACCCGGTAAGGTTACAAGACTCGCAATATTTCGCTGGGAATTGGCAGCAATAAAACGGGACTTCATGAGAATTTGGGAAAATCTGTCTGATGGGGGATATTTTTTTTTATCTTACATTTAGAATACTGAGTAAATGAGGATGATTCAACTCCGTGGAAGTAGCATGTAGTGTCCTAGCTTTAAAGACCTGAACTGGTGGAACTAATGAATGAATCGCTAATCTGAACATTTCCCATTTAAATAATGATAACAAAGAAAAGGACACTGAGCTGTTACGTGACATCTGTCCTTCTTTACAGAAGCGAATGCTGGACGATTTCCTCGAGGATGAAGAAGAGACTCGAGGAGACTGCGATGTAGTTCTACGGAAGGATGCTGAGGATTTTGTGGACCGAGTGTGTGAGCAACGATGAGGTCTGCAGACAAGGAGGAGACTCATGCTTAATATCAGGTAGAGGCTGCTGAAGTTTCTGGGACACATAATGAGGAAGGAGGGCCTGGAGAATTTGATACTCACAGGTCGAATAGAGGGAAAGAGAGACAAGAGAAAGCAGTGAGTGACATTCTTGACAGGCTTGAGCAGGTAGATGACAGAACGTGGTCTGCGGGAAAAGCAGTGGGAAGGAACTTGTTGAGAGCTGCAAAGGATAGATAGGTGGAGAGCCATGATCGCCTACGGCCTGAAAGAACATGGCACATAAAAAGAAAAGTGTAGTAATAGACTTGTAACGTAGAATCTGTAGGTAGAAAGCTGTTGTTGCAAGTAAGCAATCGTCTTCTCTCCATAGCTATTAAATAAGTATCTCATGTCATCATATTTATTACGGGACTACTTAAATAGACTGGTCCACATATAAAAAAATAAGGGTTACTTTTCCAGGGGAATATTTTTTGAAGATAAGCCATCTTTAGACTTTCCTGAAGCCACGACATTTCTCAGAATCTGTTTATAATAAGAATACTGTGTCAAATCGATCACTGATTTTACAGGGTTATCCGCATTGTTTTTTTATTTGTTTTTTTTTTGTTTTTTTTATTTACAAATGTCATGCCTTAAAAATGTTTTATTTTTATCTATTCATTTTCTACGGATAATCAAGTATTTGCAGGTTATTTAACGGCAGAAAACATTTTTTGATTGTAATAATCTTCTTTAGATAATAGAGATTTAGTGATAGAACTCTTACCAATTAACCCATAGCTGGAATTGAAACTCAGCTCTCCAATTAACAATTCCGAGCCATTATCCATTACACCATCCGCACACTTGCTGTAAGCTTGGGCTTACAGCAAATGGTGTTCCCAAGGGGTCACCCATCTAGGTATTGACCACGCTCGACGTTGCTATTTAATTAAAAAGTAACGCCACTTTAAATTTATTTTTCCATACAATTGCATGTTTAAAATATTTACTTAAAATACATCCCTTACAAATATGTGTGTGTGTGTGTGTGTGTGTGTGTGTGTGTGTGTGTGTGTGTGTGTGTGTGTGTGTGTGTGTGTGTGTGTGTGTGTGTGTGTGTGTTGTAGTAAAAAAAGAAAGAACAGTAAGATATATAATCCGGTGTTCTTATAGATATTTTTACTTTTTACAAAACAGTGCTCAGGGTAAATTTACAGAGCATTAATATTATAAATTAACTAATTTAAAAAAATGGTTACTTCCCTACACAGGAATTACCAGGTTTCAAAAACCGAAGCTAAAATCTTCAAATTTAATTATATAATTAATTATATAATTCCCTTGAAGATGAAACAGAACTAATGCTTTTAATTTAATTATATAATGAAATTTGAAGTTTTTGATACATGGTAATTCCTGTGTAGCGAAGGAACCATATTTTACAATATATATATATATATATATATATATATATATATATATATATATATATGTATGTATGTATATATATATATATGGAATCATATTTTTAAATAAATAATCATATTTTTAAATAAATAATCATATTTTTAAATAAATAATCATATTTTTAAATAAATAATTTAGGCTCTACTTTTGTATCGAGCACTGTTTTTTAAAAATAATAACAAAAATACTAAAGAACTTTGGATTATTTACCTAACGAGTTCTTTCCTATTTTCTATATATTTTCACACACATACACACACACACACACACACACACACATATATATATATATATATATATATATATATATATATATATATATATCCGTTTAATCTTTATTTAAAAAATATTTTTGTAGAATAAAAGAGTCTGTTTCCGTACGCAGTCATTGCCATATATAAACAGCTAGTTTCGGTAACTATGTAAAAAGTCAAGGATTGATTTTACACTGTATCGATATTATAATCAAAAACCCCTTTTTAAAATGATAACAAATCAATATTTTACGATTCTGGCAATAGTCGCAGCTTAAGAAAAGTCTAAACAATGTTCATCAATGCAAATTATTTCCAAATGATGTTTTCCTTATTTTTTATGAGTGGACCACTCTATTTAAGTAGTTTCAGAGTTTTTGAATGACCAGAACATTCTCAGTTTCCTTATGTAGTTACGTTATTACATTTGTATAGCTATTTTATAAACTATATGTAATAACTGTTACTAGTTCTAACTCGTGAAACTTTCACGGTGTTTATATTTTAAATTTCTGGTGGATCTTAATTCTCCAGTTAATGAATAAGCTTATGGTGACTTCTATAACAGTAAAATGTCCGTAGAAATTCCCCTCTCGCATCGTTAACAGAATATTGCAATAAACAATCCTAAATATGAATGCTGGTCGTTATTTTAAAAAGTAAGTGGGTACAAATGAAAAGAACAGAAATTGGCAATCTGTCTATATTTCTGAGATGAGGTATTATGTTTGAGTATATTATATATTGAGTGTGAGTTCAATACGCGGTTAAGGCAGTGGAGAACTTTCAGAGGGAAAATTAACAGGAGATAACTGATAGCTGACATCCATCAAACATGGCACGTGGAACTAGAACAGCCTACCCCAGGGATCGAAATAAAGGGTTCAGTTCGAAATTCCAACCACCTGAAGAAGGCCGGAGCGTACAACGGCCGAAACGTTGTAATAAATATGGCGACAAATATGACTGAAATCTTTTATAAGATCAGCGTTCCGTTTAAATATGATCACGTCGTCGTCACGTGGGCGATGTTGTGAAAACGCTGATTTTATAAAAGATTTCCGTTATCTGTTTGGATTGGTCTTGCTCTTATGTCCATCGTCTTTTTCCTGTTGAATTGAATATGGTCTAATGTTATGTTTTATGAATATGTCCTGAAGATGGCCTATTAGACCGAAACGTCCGACGTTATTAACATTAAAACAGCATAATTGCATATTAGGATTTTTCTTTGTTTTTTCCGTATATTTTTCTTCATACTGTCGAATCTATATCCATATATTTGCTTACATACATATATATATATATATATACATACATATATATATTAGGTTGGTGCAAAAATAATGACGTAATAATGTCGTTTTTGACGTGTTTTTAACGTCAAAAAAAGATATTATTACGTCATTATTTTGCACCAACCTAATACACACACACACACACATATATATATATATATATATATATATATATATATATATATATATATATATATATGCCGTGAAGCGGTACACTTAAGTTTGTCGTGACTCGGCTGAGGATCTCTTTGATAGCAGACACGGAAAAGAAATTACAAAACCTTCTACAGAAAGTAGCGAAGGAGAGCAAGAAGAAGGGACTAAGCATAAACTACAAGAAAACAGAATGCGTGGTCATCAGTAAACGGGTGAGCCCGAAATGCTATTTGCAGATAGGGGACATTAAAATCAAGCAGGTGTGGAAATTTCAATATCTGGGAAGTGTTTTGACAGAGGATGGTAAGCACGACGCTGAGATCCGAAGACGTATTGGAATGGTCAAAGGCAAACTCCAAAAGCTAGGCAGAGTATTACGAGACAGGAGGATTCCTCTGGTAACAAAAAAAAAAAAGTACTGAGCTGCTATTTGACATCTGATTTCCTGTACTGCAGCAAATGTTGGACGGCCTCCTCAAAAATAAAGAGACTCGAGGCAACGGAGATATGGTTCTACTGAAGGATGCTAAGGATATCATGGACCGACCGTGTAGCAACGATGAGATTTTGGAGGATTCAAACAAGGAGGAAGCTTATACTTAACATCAGGAAGAGGCAGCTGAAATTTCTGTGACACGTAATGAGAAAGCAGGGCTCGGAGAATCTGATACTCGCAGGTCGAATAGAGGGAAAGAGAGACAAGGGATAGCAACGCATGATATGTCTGGTGGGCTTAAGCGAGTGGATGACAGAACGCGGTCTTGGGAAGGTGATAGAGGGATGAAACTTATTGAGAGCTACAAGGTAGAGGGGGAAGTGAAGAGCCATGATCGCCTACGTTCTGAAGGGATACGGCACCTAAAAAGAAAAGAAGGTTATAGACCCCTGCCTCATCCAGACTGTTTAGCCTCGTTTTCGTTTTGAAATTCAAAAACAATCGGACTAGTGGAAAATTCTAAGCACAACAACGATCTTAACGAATATTCCGAGATTGTTATTTCGACAATGGCTATTTGAATATTTTTTTTTCTCCAAGACTTAATTCACTGGCACGTTCCATTCCTTCTGAGATAAAATGTTTACATGTTATCGTTTTGATATTGCGACTTTTGTGCATTCGAATTGTAAACACCTATTACCCTGGGGCTGTTGTCAAGTCGGAAAACAAGTAGCAAATCGCCGGCTTTGAATTTAAAGTCTTCGATTGGCTGCTTCGGATGGCAGGCTAAAATGGAAATCAAATCAATTCTAAAAGATTCGATAATGGCCGTTAGCTTGAAAAGTTGACATTTCTTCCTGACATGTAAATAACAATTTTTTTTTCCTTTTCTTTTTCTTTCTTCGATATTCTTTATTTCATATCGAGGCTCTTTTCTTTCCACGACTTTTCTTAATTATTCAACCTCTTTCATTTGTTCACTCCTCCTGTCTTTTAGTACATTGACTTAATTTTCTTTCTGGTTTCTTTATAATACACACCTTTGTGTAAATTAATTGAAACAAAACGAATAATTCCGTCATTATTCGTATGTCCATTCCATTAAGTCGTTCCTTGCAGATTGACCACGGATTCTCGATTGGATTTAAATCAGAAGAGTTTCCGAACCAGTCGATAGTATTAGGTTGGTGCAAAAATAATGACGTAATAATGTCGTTTTTTAACGTTAAAAATACGTCAAAAAACGACTAATTCTCTTGGGATCGTCTCAAAGTAAAGGTTAAGTCCGGTGAGATGTCACATCGTTGTCTTACGCTCCTTTATATATATCTTTATGTATATATAGCTGGCCAGTCGTATTCGAGGATACCCGCCTACTAGGGAGGCTAGACAATCACTTTTGCGGGCGCGTTTGTGTTTATATTCAACACCCACAGAGTCCACCTGTGGTTTATACCGCAAATATGCTGAGCTGACCTTAGTTACAGTTTCTGGGAAAAAGCTTGTTATGTAACGTGATCAACAGTTTGAACAAGACCTCGCTGAAGACCTCGGCAACGATGACTTGTGTCTTCGTGCTAGCATAGCTATTGACAGTCCCCAAAGCATTCCGTCTACCCAATTTCACTCACAAGGCTTGGTTCAACCCGTGGTATGGTTTTCAGGCACTTTCCAAAGGTGCCGCTCACTGGGATCGACTCCTCCAGTCCGATAACATCAGTCTGCTTCCTGACAAATCGACTATGGTTAGATTCGAACCCGGGTCTTAGAATGCAAACGTTCTGACCTCTCGGTCACGTACCCGTTTTGTGTAAGGAGTTCATTATCTATACGTATGCAGGCGAGTGTATTTTAATTGTGTAATAAATATGGCGAGAGTTAAAGGTGATTGTATAATACAAAAGTTTTGATCTTTCTTTCTTTTTTTTTAAATATTTATCATGTAGATACCTATCTCATAATATGATCAATAATAATTCATCAGAAAAACATCAGATATAATTATTGCGTGTACCTTGTGACTGTTCTGGATAAATTCAGAATAATGTATTTGAATCAGGAATCTGATCATTCTAGTCAACTCTTATGCAGACATGCCATTCACACCGATTACTGTTGGATGCGACCAACACCAAATTGTTTGTAAAAAAAATGAGAAATCGCGCTTTTTATTTCTTATGTGTGTGTTTTCATCTCACCTATCTTTTAAGATACGATAAATGTTTGTAAACAAGACTCTTTTTTTTTTCGCAAAATCATTATCTAAAGATAAACTGGCGTTACTGATTCATTTCATTTTTTACCAACATCAGAAGAAAAACAAATCAATAGCCGTTGCCTGAGCATTTGGACAATGTATATTTTTCACTTTAAAACGGACGGTAATCACGCTATGGTTAAAGCCAGAACAAATATGAAATATTAATAAAACTTTCTTATCTGTAAATCAGATATTTATAACATGAGAATACAGTGTACTGCGTGTAAGTGGGACCCTACGTAAATATGATTTTGTTATGACGTAAAGATTTATTATTCCATTTGGTTTTGCTCCGAGACTTTTGTTGAGTTGGGACAATTTATTATTTTGCCTTGGGTCAGGTCTTGCTGTATGAAATCGCTTTTATTAGGATGGTGCAAAAATAATGACGTAATAATGTCGTTTTTTGACGTATTTTTAACGTCAAAAAACGACATAATTACGTCATTATTTTTGCACCAACCTAATAATTTCACCGGTTAACTAGGTCTGTTGTTAAGTGGGCCGGTTTATTATTGCTCAGGGTCTTGCTGTATTAAACCCATTTTTAATTTCTACGTTTACCTGAGCCTTTTGTTAATTTGAATAATTTTTTATTGGCCTAGGTTTTGCACTATTAAACCATTTTTAATTAATCCGCTTAACTGGAACATTTGTTAAGTGGGAGGATTAATAATTGTCTCAGACCTTGCTGTATCAAACATTTTTAAGCTCTACGCTTAAATGGGGCAATTGTTAAGTGGGACGATTTATAATTGTCTCGGACCTTGCAGTATCAAACATTTTTAAGCTCTACGCTTAAATCGGGCAATTGTTAAGTGGGACGATTTATAATTGTCTCGGACCTTGCTGTATCAAACATTTTTAAGCTCTACGCTTAAATGGGGCAATTCTTAAATGGAACGATTTATTATTACCTCGTGTCTTGCTGTATCAAACCTCTTTTAATTTCTACGCTCATCTAAGACTATTGCTAATTGGGACAATTTATTATTGCTTCATATATATATATATATATATATATATATATATGTGTGTGTGTGTGTGTGGTAGGATAAGGAAATATATCACAACGTTTCGGCCGTTGTACGCTCCGGCCTTCTTCAGGTAACTGAAATTTCGAACCGTCCCCCAGGGTAGATTGTTCTAGATCACTTTTAGTAATTTTAACTTTTTTTTCCCAAGTTTCTTCGGTGCTCTAATTATTTCATATTCAATTCTAAACAAAAGGCTTATAAAATATTCCAAAATAGAAAAACAGCCCCCCACCCGGACTGACAAACCCAATGAATCAAAACAATTATTGTCTTATCAAATAACTCTATCACAACTACAATTGGAAAGAATCTATCTAAACTCAACATAAAATTTGTTACTACTACATTTAAAACAATAAATGACCTATTCAATACTAAACAAAAGCTAAAACTTGAAGGATAAATTTACTCTATCGACTGTAATAATTGTCTCAAAAATTATATCGAAGAAACCTCAAGGAATCTAAATAAAATATCATGTGAACACAAAAGGAACATTTTACAAAACAATACATCAAATGCATTTGTTGCCCACCGTAACGAGATTGACCACAATTTTGACATAAAAAATGCCACTCTGGCCAAAGGAGAAAACAATTCATTACTATGAAAATATCTAGGGAGTCTTTTGACCGGAAGGACATCTACAGTAAATTTGCGTCCTGGTGCTTACAACATTTCCCTATTTCTGGCAGAACATCTATTATTACAGTGTGTAATATCTACTAACAAAAGTGATGGAAAGAAAAAGAAAAAAAGAATCTAAATGAAATCGGTTAGATTATATACCAAAACAAACAAAAAGACGAAACAATTTAAAATTCCCAGCATCCCTCGTTCGTGCGCATGTGCAGTAATACCAACGTAACAATTTTAGTCCGATAAAGTTCTAAATGACGAAAGACAAAAATGTTTTTTTCACTTTGTCAAACATTTTTGCTACGAATTTTTTCTTGATATATAAAATTTTATACATCGTTTTCTAACACACACACACACATATCTATCTATCTATCTATATATATATATATATATATATATATATATATATATATATATATAAGAAACAAAAATAAAAATAAATAAAAACAAACAAAATAATTTAACCTAAATAAATAAACAAATAAACGACTTCCAGTAAAATAACCGCCAAAACAGACTACCCACAATGCACCACTGACCCGTATATATATATAAATAGCCGAGAAAAATAACAGCACACGTGGCCTGACGATTGCATATAGTATGAAACAGACTGTCGCCTCTAAGTGTTGACTTCTATGTTCACTTTTATATTTACACACGCTCTATCTCTGATATTGAGCACTTTATTCCATAGATATAGCACACCTTAAGACTATATTTCTTTATATATATATATATATATATATATATATATATATATATATATATATATATATATAGTCGACTATATATATATATTTAATTTTTACCTGAAGCAAGGCAATAAAGCCATTAAGACGTTAGTGAGGGCTAAAAAAAAAATAAAAAACATTATTAAAGAGCGAGGACACTAAAAGAACAGGTATTATGAAGACAACGTTTAACATTGCCTTTAAATTTATGGCGATCAAAGTTGACTGGAAGCAAGCGAGCTGAAGAGAATTCCACAAGCGTTAAGTCTGACAGAACAAGCTATTAGCATAGAACTTACGGTTACATCTATCCATTTCAACTGTAAAATGATGAGACCTCGCCGCCAATCTAGTACTGCAATCAAATTCATAAAGTCTTGGTACCAAATAGGAAAGCTCGTCGGAACAAATACCATGAAAATGTTTATAGAAAAGGCAAAAGGAAGCTATGATAGGCGTTGGAAAAGAGACTGAAGCCGAGATACCGGGTCAGGACCGATAGCATTGCAGATTCTTTTTTGAATTTTATAAAGAATCTCTAAATAAATAGTAGAAGCATCAGATTAGATGTTTATATTTCTTTATATGACTAAATATTTTTCCCTAACAATGCTGGCAACTTTTGCATCAACCTAATATCATGAAATACAGAATTTCCCTAAAAAGTCACCCTAAGCTCATACAAGCCCAAAAGAAATATTTTGAAGTCTGTAAAATGGTGCCATGAATTCATACGAAAAAAGAGTTCACCAGAAAATACTCAAAATCTTTTTCTTTTACCTGCCATGGCATTTTCAGATTCATTTTGACTTTAAAGACGGACATTTTAAAAGTATATCTTAGAACAGTAAAATCTCTCAAATCCGAAATCCATAATATCCGGAGTGCCTGATATCCAGTGTCCCGCATATCCGGACATGATTTTGTTGTGTATATTTGAACTATTTGGGTGATATGTAACTGATTTGAAATTTCTGTTTTTCAGAAAATTTACTTTGGATAATTGCTTATGCTTATTTCATCCTAATGTCTTGTATTGGTGCAAAAGATGATGGGAATAAGAGGAAAAGAACAACTTTGGAATAATCGCTAAATGTGGAAATCTTGAACAGGCAAGACGCTGGTGAAATTTAATTGTAACTAATGGCTGAGTTCAACATAGGAAAGTCAACGTTGTATGATATAAAATCTTCCAAAGAAACTTTTTCGCACTGTCACAATGAACAAGAAAATAAATAAAAAACATGATTGTTATGAAACCTGAAGTGAAATTTTTTTGCCAGTTTTATGGAAAGAAAGCCAGCGTTCAGCTATGACGATTGCAATAACGGACACAGAGTTAAAAAGTATCTTTCGTTTAAAAATAATTTCAAGAACAAAAGCAAAACGAAATGCTGAAAAAGTTGAGAATGACATTAGAAAAGAAAGAATCATCGTGCAACAGCGATTAAAAAATCCTCGTTACATTATTTGTTTTGCATACGTGGCATACTTAATTTAATGAATTTTCATTAACATTACATAATTTATTTCTTTTTCCTTAAAATCAATTCCGTTATATTTTACTCACCATTAGCTTATTTTGTTTACTATAAAACATTGAAAATAAATGTTAAATCTGAGTTCAGTTCTTTTATTTTAATCTAAATACAACCCCTTATATCCAGACTTTGTAACCAATTCCTCATATCCGGAATCCCTCATATCCGAAATCCCTCATATCCGGACTTTCTAATCAATTCCTCATATCCGGAATCCCTCATATCCGAAATCCCTCATATCCGGACTTTCTAACCAATTCCTCATATCCGGAATCCCTGATATCCGAAATCCCTCATATCCGGACTTTCTAACCAATTCCTCATATCCGGAATCCCTCATATCCGAAATCCCTCATATCCGGACTTTCTAACCAATTCCTCATATCCGGAAGGCCTTCTTAGTCCGGTTGTTAGGGATTCTACAGTATATACAATTATATTAAAACAAAAATGGAAGAAGAGCAAAGAATAAGCATAAATACTGCACACCGTAAAGTGAGGAATCGAAGAATATAATAAAATAGAAACAGCAAATTGGCTAACCGGTTATTGCTCCTCGCTCTTCAGAGATCGACAGAGAACAAAACATATGTGGACACAAAAAATAAATAATATATATATTATTTGTGCTTCGTCTTTTAACAGAGACATTTTACAGTAGTCAGCAGAATACATTCAGATTAGGATTTGAGAGCGTTTGAGGCTCTTTACATTAAGTCTGAGCTGCCTTCTCTTTGTCAGCTGAACGAATGGTTGATAGGTCTAAATGTAATCTGTATGTGATTCGTACTGCTGATCATTAAAGAGAATCTTATCTTCCACACTTTTTTAATCACTGTACGCACAATTATATATTTTGTCAACGATTGAGCTCGGACAATCGATAACCGATTTGCTTTTTTGATATATTTACTTTATTAACCACTTTACGGTAACATTTTTTCTTTGCTCGACTTCCCACTTTAATATATTTATATCTATTAATATATATTAATATATATATATATATATATATATATATACCTACATTCGAAGTGCAGCTTAAGTTTCGTTGTTCTACCAACTGCTCAGTCACGAAAGATTATTTTTGGTTTTAAAAATATATATATACTAGGTTACATGGGAGGGACGCCAAATTAAACGCAGAATCGTAGCTAAAATTTAAAATAACCTAAGTATAATATTGGTGTATAAATACAGAAAACAGGGTGTGGGTAGGGGGCTATAGTAAAAGAAGAACAAAAAAGAAAAAACGCAAGCTTAAAGTTTAAAAGAGGAACGCCGGGTAACTCGTTAAATAAGAATAGACGTTGAAATAGCTACAGGGGATAGTCAATATGTATGGGAATAGCGTGTGATATTTGGATAATATATTTATCCGGAATTAAAATATTTTAAGATAAATGTTCTCCTATGATTATAACTTAACATTAGTTCATTCCGTTTGGTAAGTAGATTTTGGTCGTTAATATTTTTGAGGATGAATCTTTTTTTTCCAACAAACACAGGTTGCATCGGTCACCGCTGCCTGAAAAGGGATGTAGTTTTGGCGAGGAAATCCCAATTTACTACCGGTGTATAGTCATCTGTTTTAATATCCCAGAAAAAAAATTGGGAGTGCCGTGGCATTTGCATATTGTTAAGGGTCATTTTGTGATGGTAAAATCCAGTTTTCCAGCTATTTCTATCTATTAATATAAACTTTTTTTCAGAATTCACGTCTTTACAGCCGTGGATATGCCGATGGTATTAGCGGCTCGGAATTGAAAATCGGTGTGCCGAGTTCGAATTTTAGTCGGTTTCGTTACATTACGCTCTTGAGAAATGTAACAAACCATCACCTCCTCCACAGCTATGGGTTAAATAGTATGACTTGTATCGCGAAACAAACATTGTTATTCTCAAAAATATATATATATAACTGCAAACATTCCCTCGACAAGAAAAAGAAATATTCTTATAATCCCGAATATGTTTCGACTTTAAATAATCCGCAAAGGGTTGATAAGCCGTAAAAATTCACTTTTTAATACAATAATAAAATTGTGTGCCCCCCCCCCCCCCACAACAGATTATTTTAAGATTTTCAACATGGCTTACCTTCTAGATATATCATTCCCCCAACCTTTTGGGGGATTTTTGGGGTTTTTTTTACAGTTTCTCCACTGATCAGTAGTTACCCGTTTGTTTTTGGTCCGGTAAAACGTTGCTGACCCTGTTGAATGAGTGAGAAAAAATGTGATGATCCATCTTATTTTCTATAAAAACGTAGTACTATCCGAGATTAAGAGAGAAGCGGGAAAAGAGATAAATAAAAATTGGTCAAAGGAAAGAAAAAAAAAAGCTGCTTGTCTAATCAGAAAGTCTCATTCTTTTAATTCAAATGATTGAATCGAATTGGGTGCCATTGTTTTCTTTTCTGATCCGATAAATAAAAAGTGACATCAGCCAGAAATGACCTATGTTTTTGTTGCTTTCCTTATTTCTTTTACTTTTGTCAAATCAAAGAAAAATTTGTAAGCCTCTTAGGAAAATTCATTATTTCATTTATACGGCATTTTTGGGGGTTTTTTTTTGGACAGTGTTTTTTTTTGGACAGTGTTTTTTTTTTTTTTATCTCCCATTATTTTTTCTTCGACTCCAAATTAGTTACTGGTTGCTGATTTGTTGTTTTGTTTGTTTTAAGCGCAAAGTGTATTTCGACGTTGATAGAGAAATAACTCGGATTAATAAACAAAAAAATAAATAAATAAAAATAAATAAAAAAGAAAAAAAAAAAGAAAAGACAATTGATAATAATTATGGAGTTCCTGATGACAATGATAGTAATAATAACAATACCAACATTTTGGGGAGGTCCCTAAACTCAGTCAGGATAAAGGCCGGTGCAAAACGAAAAGAGACAGGTCACTCAATTCTATTATTCATACACACATACACACACACACACACACACTTTATATATATATATATATATATATATATATATATATATATATATGTGTGTGTGTATGTGTGTGTGTGTGTGTGTGTGTGAAAAGTGTGTGTATATAAATATAAATAAATATATATATATATGTGTATAATTATTTATATATTATATGCGCGGTACTTATTAGAAAGCACTCAATATCAGAGATAGAGCTAACATATATGGTTGGATAGATGTGAGCTTGTGACCCTGGGTTTCACGCTTTAGCGATCGTCAGACGCATAACCTATCTTGCGAACTAAAAAGTAAAAAAAATTATCATGATCGTTAACGTCCTGAAGGGACACGGCACATGGAAGAACAAAACATACTGAGTGTTGTCGTCATCTTTGTCGTCTCATCACAAGGTTTCGAAAGTTGTGGCTTTGGTTAGGCATTTTAACTATTGCTATTAATACTGTCCACTCTTTTCAAAACCCAGTTTGTCTGACGATCGCTAAAGCGTGAAACCCAGGGTCACAAGCTCACATCTATCCAACCATATATATATATATATATAGAGAGAGAGAGAGAGAGAGAGAGAAACAGACAGACAGTGATCGAACTGAGCCGTTAAACTGACATTCGCCATTCAGTGCTGATTCTTATATCAACACTCCTTATCTGTATATATTTTAGGTCCAACATTAAGCAGCCTCATATATATATACATATATATATATATATATATATATATATATATATATATATATATATATATATATATATATATAATAATCTTCTAAATATAAATATAATCGTCCGGAAAAACCTTAGGTGTTTTAGGCTTGTAAATGAACAAACCAATACCCAAGGAAAAATAAGGAATAAAAAAAAGAAAGCGGTAAGAAACATTAGGTTGGTGCAAAAATAATGACGTAATAATGTCGTTTTTTGACGTATTTTTAACGTCAAAAAACGGCATTATTACGTCATTATTTTTGCACCAACCCAATAATTCAGACGAAAACAATCGACCAGAATCCAAGTTCAGAGTCCAAAGAAAAAAAACTTCCGACACAAGTAAAGTAAAAATAACTAAGCATAGTGTTCAGTACACTAAATAGAGCAAAAATAACTATGAACCTAAAGAGCCAGGCAAACCTACCTAGGTTTCACCTACGCGGCTCGTCAGGTACCACTCCAGAGTGCCCCCTATATATATATATATATATATCACATGAGAAACAAGATATTACTAAGTTTATATAAAAAAATAAAAGTTTACTAAATCAGTGAAATCAATTAGCTATTTTTGGCGTCATTGTCATAAAGTTTACTTAAAAAGGGATTTTGCTCTAATACATTTATTAGGTTCGTGCAAAAATAATTGACGTTCAACGCTCTGTGAGAAAACGACATTATTTTCGCACCAACCTAATACTTGTTCTTAAAAGAAATATAGTATTTTAAAAATTAATAGTGAAAATATTTTTCAAATTGTAGTAAAATAAAGCGTATTCTAACCTAAACACCCCTCCCAAAAAAAAAAATCTTTAAATATACAAATAGAAAAAATGCCGTAAGAATTTTTGCCGTTAACAATAAATTTAAAAAAAAATCCAGACGACATGCATTTAACGGATGTCAGATTTCATTGAAAAATACATCCCAACCTCCTACCAAACTGTATCTAATAACGGATACATCAAAATACAGACATAAAGAACACGCAAACACCCCTTGTCTAGTAGAAGTGAATTAATCTGTAACTTTGGAAACGTGAATTATGATTTTAGCTGTGTCTTTAAAACCCAGTAATTTTAAAAGTTACTCCGAAATTCGCTTGAGGATGAAATGGAACTAATGTATTTAATTTAATTACAAAATTAAATTCGGACCTTCCATTTTTGAAACATGGTTAGAACTGTGTAAGGCGAAAAAAACATATTTTAAATCAATTAATTTATAATATTAATGCTCTGTAAATTTACATTGAGCACTATTTTGTAAAAATAAAAATATCTATAAGAACACCGGATTATATATCTTTCTTTATATATATATATATATATATATATATATATATATATATATATATATATATATATATATATATATATATATATATATATATATATATATATATATATATATATATATATATATATATATATATATATATATATATATATATATATATTTTTATATTAATATTAATATTAATTAATTAATTATTACATCAGAAAAAAATTTAGTTCACAATACTTGCCGGAGGTTGACTCCAAATTTCATATATATATATATAAAGTAATTCATCGAGTCTAATGCTGGAAGAAATCAGAAAGCCGTTTCGTCCTATATTTGGGCCTCAGCAGCAATGCGCAAGAGAATCGAACCAGGATCGCTACGATACGATACAAACGTCATGCCAACTGTAGCAACGGGCGTCGGTGACAAGGAGTTAACTAATTAGACTCGATATAGCGCCGTGGTGTAACTCAACCGAGGTTCCCTTACCCATAGGACTGTGCACCCCCCCCCCACGAGCCAAGTCTTCTATCCCTAAGCCGTTCCATCCAGAGCATTAGAAGCCTATTCAGGCAAGGATATAAAAGTAATAGAAACTATAAGAAGTGTATTGGTGCAGTTGGTATGACGCTTGCGTCGTATCGCAATGGTCCGGGTTTCAATTCTCGGTAGTAGATGTGCACTGCTGATGAGTTCATATAAGACGAAACGGCCGTCTAGTGCTTTCTGCATTCTTTCGAGGATTCTTCTAAACTCGATGAATTACTTAATTATGATTATTTCAAATCCTCCTAATAATTATCTATCACACACATATATATATATATATATATATATATATGTGTGTGTGTCAGGTGTTTGAATGGGTAGGATTGAATGCAGGCATTACTGATAGTATAGACCTATTATTAGGTTGGTGCAAAAATAATGTCGTTTTTTGACGTTAAAAAATACGTCAAAAACGACATTATTACGTCATTATTTTGGCACCAACCTAATATATTCATAATATAAAACCATTGTTAATGAACTACTATAGAAATGCATTAAAATTCAGGAAGAGAGGGATTTTCAATGGTCAAGATTGACTACAAGCATTACTTATAGAATATGGATAGTATATGTATAAAGCAGATAATCTGTGGGGTTTTCTTATGTTTTTCTTGTACACGTCAGTGGTTACAATATTTTGTGTTGGAGTATTCACTCACATCATAGGAGTCACAAATTTAGATTTGTGTTCACGAAGAAAAACAAAACAAACAAACTACACTATAACAATACAAAAACATAGTAAATTGGAGGATAATTTCATACAATTTTATTTATGTATTTGTGTGTATTTGTGTGTGTGTGCGTGTGTTTTACGTTACAATTGTGATAAGGTTCACGTTATAAAATGGAGTAAATCACTCCGTAATCTCACAAGTCCTATCATAGAGAGAAGTTACACACGTGTTGTCATCCCGACAGTTCTTGGGCGAGGTGATTGAATCTCATTTTTGGCAGGATGTCTCTGCTTCCGGCACGAACAGTCCCTGTTGCATGCTGGGAGTAATTTTATTATTTTTATTCTTTATTTATTTAATTTATTTTAAACGAAGTGTAAATTTTATTTTATTTATAATTCTCATTATTAATATTATTTCATATTTTATTTTTATTCATAATAATACGAATGTTCCTACAAATTCGACAGATTCGACACATCTAAGATTTAAAAGAAATTTTTTTTAAGTCAAAAAACCTTTTATTTTAGTTTTCAAGCTAATATATTATATTTAATGTTTCCAATAAGCAAAATACTTGCGACACTATTTCAAAACTAATTTATATTGACTGGAAGGAGATTTCGTTTTGAAATTGTTGATTTTAGCGCCATTTTTATCTACCTTTCGTCAGTATGTGAATTGATATCTTTATGAAAAGATCTTCCAACAAATTATACTTTTCTGAAACTTTATTTACGGAATGTTCGCTGATTTTAAAATTTAATTAATCTGATTTCAAACAAATATTATTTACTTTTAGTTTAAAATATCTTAGAAATGCATTTTAACACGGCAGTAGCTGTTTATTTACAGTGTTGACATGCTGACAGCTTGAATGAGAGATGAAAGTTTATCTAATATTTTTACAATGGTTATATCTGTTAAAAAATAACTGAGGAATATAACGTGAGCGCCTTTTATATATAATTTTTAAGTACTAAGTAATCTAAAAAATTTAGGAAAATATTCTCCGCCATCTAATGTTTTACTGAATTTAGGTACTTTGGCTTTAAATTTACAATAGTTATCGCTCTGATTTTGTAATAATGTTGGATATGAGCTTCCATATTTACAAAAATCGTCACGTTTATACAAATACAAACAACTTCAAAATACTTGTTTGAATACTAGGGGTCAGTAAATTGTAATAAACCTTTCGATTTATTATTAGTAAATATAGTTTTTACTTAATAAAAATATCACCTAAGCCTTAAACATTAAGACAGAAATTTAAAAGATTTAAAACATTCTAAATTATTCTAATTAATTTATTTTAAACTTAAAACAATTCCTGTAAAAATTCATTATTCTTCGAAAAAAAATCTTAAATAATATATCTAATTCATAAAAGCAATTAAAAGCTTTTCTACTTAAATAATGTCTTAGTTTTGTAGCATTTTTATATTACGATTCAGAGCAGATTTTCGGTAAATGGGGGTCCTGTTTTACACAAAGTATTTGAAGTTTTAAATTCCCCAAGTTGTTCATCTTTTACCTAATATAAGCGTTAAGATTTGCGGAAATTTAATTTTTCGAAATGTTATAAAATTAAATGAGTTGGTGCGGGGTACCAGATGTAAAAAATATTTTTACTCAGATTTTCCAAAAAAGAAATTCCTAAAATAATTACTTTCATGTGTCAATACGTCCTGAAAGTTTCATTAAAATCCGACAATTATTTGATTTTTCAAAAATTTTCAAATCAGTGTTTTTCACCGCAAAAAAAATTAAAACTTTCTACGCTAATTTATAGACTAATATATATATATATATATATATATATATATATATATATATATATATATATAATAGATGCTAATTTATAGTCTGCCCACTGGCGCTTGAAAAACAAGATTTTTAACCAAAATGTCGAAAGTTCTAAAAAAAGATTAAAAAATATAATTTAATTATAAAAAATCATTTGGTATTTCCTCTCAATAGTAACATAAAGATTTTGATGATAAAACTTTGTTTTTATTAAGTTTAGGGCAATTTTTTCGTCATAGTATGCTCTCCTTTTAGCGAATTTGTGTAGGTACCTCGTATTATGTAAAGACATTGCTATGATTTTGCGGCACAAGTTAAACAGTCTAGTCCTTTTATATAATAGGGACCATTTTTGGGCTAATAATTTTCGCATAATAACATTCGTAATTTGTTAGTATCGAAAAATATTGATTTTATCGATTTATAGGGGGACCCGGTTTAAAATATCGATACTGTGTAAAATGCATCCCTGGCATATTACAGTTACTGAACTAAATTATTATTCACAAATTTGAAGTTTGAAAATGTATTTACATCAGTGATATCTGCAGTCATTTTTTTTTGGGGGGGGGGGATTCATTTGTAATTTTGTTAATTTTTAAAACTTTAAAAAAACTTGGGAAGGCTTTTTCAGAAATCAGGCACACAAATATTGGCGGATAATAATTATTTAACTTAAATAAAAAATAAATGGATATATACCTTTAATAATTTTATGTAATTTTCTGCCTTTTTATGAATATATATACATATATATATTATAAATGAATTGATTTAAAATATGGTTTTTCCGCTACACAGTTTTAACCATGTTTCAAAAATGGAAGGTCCGAATTTAATTTTGTAATTAAATTAAAGACATTAGTTCCATTTCATCCTCAAGCGAATTTTGGAGTAACTTTAAAAAAAAAAAAAAAAAAGATTTTGGAGTAACTTTTAAAACAAAAATTTTTTTTTTTTTTAAAGTTACTCCAAAATTCGCTTGAGGATGAAATGGAACTAATGTCTTTAATTTAATTACAAAATTAAATTCGGACCTTCCATTTTTGAAACATGGTTCGAACTGTGTAAGGCGAAAAAAACATATTTTAAATCAATTAATTTATATTAATGCTCTGTAAATTTAGATTGAGCACTATTTTGTAAAAATAAAAATATCTATAAGAACATTATTGTTCTTTCTTTTTATTTATATATACATATATATATATATATATATATATATATATATATAGATAGATAGATAGATAGATAGATAGATAGATAGATAGATAGATAGATATACCTAGTTAACTTAAATAAAAAATTTAATGTTTATGTAATTTTCTGCCTTTTTATTATATATATATATTATAAATTAATTGATTTAAAAAAAACACTGATTTATGTAATTTTCTGCCTTTTTATGAATATATATACATATATATATATAGGTTAAAATGGTTTGCAAAGAATTTTCCTCACTTTTTTATGAGCGAACCAGTTTATTTGATTAGTGCCAAATTTACTATAGAAATGAATTAAAAATCAGATAGAAATTGATTATCGTTGGTCAGGAATTAATGCACACATTGCTGATACAATAGGGCTATTAGATGTATATGTGAAATGCATTGGTAATGATTATATGATAAAAAAAAAAATAGCACTGAAAATCAGGAAGAAAGGGATTGTCAGCTGTCAATGTTCAGTCAAATGCATAAAAATGTTAAGTTTTCAGATTGAGAAACTCCAAAATCTTAATCGCTTCTTTTTATCGTTACGTATAGCGGGTGAAAGTCCTCGAAATTTCGGTGTTTTGTAACAGAGAAGTGGCGTAAATTGAACTGTCGAGAAGCAGAGTAAAAATATGTGATAACAAAATGCTTTGAGATTATGGAGATGTTAGAACTTTTTTTAATTCTATCAGATGAACTAATTTCGATAATGTCAGATGCCTTGCCTTGCACACAATATAAGGGGTCATATTATTCAAGAAATATTGTCATTGCAAAGAAAGCGATAAAACAGAATTTGCCGTTAAGGGTCCAGTGATCAAACACCTGACCATTTCCGGGGGTTTGGCTAATTTTATTAAGGAATGAACAGATGAAAGTCTCGCTATATATATATATATATATATATATATATATATATATATATATATATATATATATATATATATATATATATATATGTCAATAAAGGTGCAATCAATTTACAAATTCATGAATTATTCATACAGAAAACAAATACAAAGGTTAATGTTTAAATGGCGAGAAATCCATGTTCGCGAACAATTCAATAATATACAAAAACCCCGAATCTGTTTATGATCAGCTTTCGTCTGTAAAATAAAAAAGATCTAATGCGACGGAAATTTATAAAACAGGATCTTTTCATTCATAAACAGATTCGGGGTTTTTGTATATTATTGAATTGTTCGCGAAGATGGATTTCTCGCCATTTAATCATTAACCTTTGTATTTGTTTTATGTATGAATAATTCATGAATATATATATATATATATATATATATATATATCTTTGCACCAATTAATATATGTAAATATATATGTGTGTGTGTGTGTTTATATGGAGTGTATTTGGGCAACAATTTTTTATTTATGCAAATCTGAATATAGATACATATAAACAAAAGTTCTGCGCGAATGAGTTTGTTTTAAAGAATCTATATTTCGTCTTCCTGATTCTCCGGTACATAATTAAATATAAATTATCCAATGTCAAGTAATCGAAGTAATTTCGTCTTTCATAAAACATTATCAGCAAATTTTTATTTTTGAGTTGTGTCGCTTTCATCATTTTCAAACATCGCGTCGTCTCATCTTCACGTAACAGTTCGTGATTTTCTCTCATTTCTTTGCATCCTTTCTTGATTTATGAAATATGCTCAGCATTTTGTTGTAAATTTGATAGCAGTTTATTGAATATGCCTTCTTTAATGCTTCTAGCATTGGTAACACTTTCTATAGCTTATGTAATATTGTGTTTTTATTGTGATATTGGTAAGGATTTGTCAGTGTTTGGTTGCATAGATTTCTTTGTTTTGTTTTTTGTTTTTTTGTTGTTGTTTTTTTTATGTTAATGATCCACGTTTTAATTGAACTCTTATCCAATAAATGGCACATTAATCAACGAGATAATGCAGTGGTTGTATAATATATAAAGTACCAGGATGAGAACTGGTGTGGTCTAGCTGCCCTTGATGAGGGTGAACAGAGTCTCTCTGAGCTTTGGTTAGCAATCCTTTTAGTGTTGGTTTCCTGATAAAAAGACTTCAGATTGGAAGGAAAACTCATGACAGCTTAACCCGATCATTATATTGCATGTGATTGCCGAGAGGTGTGTACTGACTGATATTAACTGTGATCCGCAGAGGTTAATCTCCGTGATAATAACGTATGAGGACTGTCGTTCGGAGTTTCCGTGGCAAGTCTTTTGCACCGTTACTTTTTATCGACAGATCCCAAAAATGTGGAGTGTCCGATACAAGCCTTCACCTCTTGAAACAAATCATTGTGTTGGTTTTCTGATAACTACATCTGATTAGTTCCACACATATCTGGCTACTGCGAAAAACTACGAAACAACATCAACTTCATCTTGGCACTTGGAATGTACGAACTCTCCAGGACAACAACTCAGCACCAGAAAGAAAAACATCTCTGGTCGTATTGGAGCTAAAGAAGTACAACATTGATATAACTGCACTGAGAAGTAACCATCAGTCGACTACATGAAACAAGAAAGCAAAATAAAATACCTAACGTTCTCCTGTACCGTTTATGGGATTTTGTGCAATTCTCGGGCCGGTCTCAAAAGTCAGGCCCGTCATAGGCATGCAGATAAATTAAGTCGTGGTCATCGGAACCTCATACGTCGACGGCAGAATCCATATGGAATAATATAACTAGAAATTCCCCGTAACCATAACAACTAATATCAAGAATACTTGTAAAATCAGTAAATTTCAGAACAATTTATTCCAAAAATCGCTTGAAAATGAAGCATTAGTAAGGAATTTAATTTTATTCTAAAATTAAATTTAGAGTTTTTAGTTTCTGTTTTTGAAACAAAGGTAATTCTTGTGCATCGATGGGACCATATTTTTAAATTAGTAAATTTATAATATATATATATATATATATATATATATATATATATATATATATATATATATATACATACACACACACACACATATATATATATATATATATATATATATATATATATATATATATATATATATATATATATATACATAGATATATATATATTCTTGCCTAAATTATCCATGCAAAGAAAAGCATATGCATGTTCATCTTTCAATTTATAATTTCATTATACTGATGATGATTTAATAATTTAGTCAACTTCCTTTCATATACACATATAAATGTGTGTTGTGTGTGTGTGTGTTTCAGCATGTGCGTTTTGCAGGTGCACGTGTTGGGATATAGGTGTGTGTAAGAAATATTCTGAAAATGTATCGACCGGATTCACTTTCCAGAAATAAACTGGAAATCGCGGAAATGTCCAAATATCATATTTTCATCTTTCATACGTAGATAGATATATGATGATCAGCCTGAGAATGATAGATAGATAGATAGATAGATAGATAGATAGATAGATATGATCAGACTAAAATAGATAGATAGATAGATATGATCAGACTAAAATAGATAGATAGATAGATATGATCAGACTAAGATAGATAGATAGATAGATAGATAGATAGATAGATAGATAGATAGATATGAACAGACTAAGATAGATAGATAGATAGATAGATAGATAGATAGATAGATAGATATGATCAGACTAAAATAGATAGATAGATAGATAGATAGATATGATCAGACTAAAATAGATAGATAGATAGATATGATCAGACTAAGATAGATAGATAGATAGATAGATATGAACAGACTAAGATAGATAGATAGATAGATAGATAGATAGATATGATCAGACTAAGATAGATAGATAGATAGATAGATATGATCAGACTAAGATAGATAGATAGATACATAGATAGATAGATAGATATGATCAGACTAAGATAGATAGATAGATAGATAGATAGATAGATAGATAGATAGATAGATAGATAGATAGATATGAACAGAGCAAAGATAGATAGATAGATAGATAGATAGATAGATAGATAGATAGATAGATAGATAGATAGAAAAAAGAAAGAAAAAAAAGAGAGCAAGAAAGAGAGTGAGATCATTCAGATTTTCCAATGACAAGATATTCCCTAAGTGAAGTGAAGCATTTTGGTCATTTCGTCTCCAAGACATATTAAGGAATTTCGTTCGTCGTATGACCGAAAGAAATAATTATTTCGTCATGAACTCGTCTTCATTGCATGTTATTTTCCGCTTGTCTTTCCACCATATTTGATCTCGCCGCTTCGTTTTCTGGTGGAAGGGACGGGTGTAGGTATTCATATAAGTTAAACTTCTTCTTCTTCTTCTTCTTCTTCTTCTTCTTCTTCTTCTTCTTCTTTCGCATTATCGATGTTTAAAAGTTCATTTTCATTTTTCTTTATTTCTTTTCTACTTACTGTCTTTACCGGCATCAGCTTCTTAGTCTCGTTTTTCTTCTTCTTCCTCTTCTCTCTTTCTTCCTTTTCTTATTCTCCGTCTCTTTTATTTGTTTCTCTTTTCCCGCTTTCTTCTCTTTGCTTATTTTTGCTTTCCCCTTTCATTTTCCTCATTCCCTTTTCTTCTTTTCGTCTTCCTATTTTTTTTTCTATTATTACTTTCTTCGTCGCCTTTTCACCTATTCATTTTTCTTCTTCCCCCTTCTCGTCCTTTCTTTCTTTTCTTTAACTATTTCTTTTCTTCCTTTTCTTTTTCTTTTTTCTTTCTTTTCTTCTCTTTCTTTCTTTCTTTTCCTTTCTTTCTTCCTTTCTTTTTTCCTTCCATTTCTTTGTTTCTTTCTTTTTCTTTCTTTCTTTTCTTTCTTTCTTTCTTTCTACTGATTTCACTCCTTTCTTTTCCCTTTTTCTTTTCCCTCTTCCTTTTTTTCTTTTCTCCTTTCCATTTCCGTCTTCTCTTTCGTTTCTTCTTTCTTAACGTCTTCTTCTTTTCTTGTTCTTTTTCTCTTTTTCCTTCTCCTTTCTGTCCAGTTCCTTTGTTGCATTCAAATATTCATATTTTCATTCGCTTCTTCTTCTTCTTCTTCTTCTTCTTCTTCTTCTTCTTCTTCTTCTATCCATCCTCCTCCTCCTCATTTTTTCTTCCTCTTCTTTGCAATCTTTTTTATCTCCTTTAATTTGAAGCAATTTATTCTTTCTTCCAGAACAAAGACAACCTTAACCACACAAATCTGACAATAAAAGCGATTTAACTTTCCAGACGAAAAATATCTTAATCACATTTGCATACACATGAAGACATATATACACGCATACAATATATTCCTTCCAGTTAAGATGGCGACTCGAAAAACGATGGCTTTTTGACCAAATGTTAACGGCATTTCAGTCTTCACCTGCGACCCTTAAAATAAAAAAGTATTTGAATAAAAAAAAAAAATAAATAAAAAAAAAACAGGAATACATACAAAAAAACAGATTCACAGTAATAAACACCAGACCTTCATATTAGAAAAAAAATTCCTGGTCGTTACGCGGGCGAAAAGTGCCGACTAATACCGATTTGTTCCGAATCATTGAAAATCTCTTGTCGGAGTAATCTAGTCAGACAATTCTATATATATATATATATATATATATATATATATATATATATATATATATATATATATATATATATATATATATATTAATGGACAAATCTATATATATATATATATATATATATATATATATATATATATATATATATTTAGCCATTATATCTCAAATAGCTCCAAGCTATTACCGTTTGAATATTGGAGATTTCTTTCATAGTAACCTGCGCCCTCTGGTCGACATAGAAAGCTTCGAGTTCAATAAACGATAGCAACATTTTGCCTTTAAAGAACTTATAAGTAAGAGGAGATATATCAATAAATGTGTGCGGATTTACAGTTTTACATATATAGCTTTTTTTTTCCCGTTGCCCGAATATCGGGCATTCATTTGAAATCTTTCGTGGGCCAAAATGGCGTAAAATAAAGTAATATTTATCATTACTTCATATGGAATAACTTATTTAGCATTCCCAAACCTCTAAAATGAAACTTCCATAAGGTTTTCCTTCCGATTGCATTCATTGCAAGAAAATAATACCTTTTATTTTTAAAACGGCTCATAAGTTTCAGGTAGGCTTCAGGATGTTTTCTCAATGCTTTATATGAAATAAATATCATGGGAAGACAACTCGTTAATCAGACTGCTATATTTCAAGCCTTCTACATTAGACAACGAATCTTGACATCGAAGCAGACAAAGGACGTTATTTTGAAATCAGGGAACGCTAAAAATATTTTCCAATATAAACTAATTGTAGTTGCTAATTCACTTTACGTTGATTCGGAAAACGAGGGACATCCATACACGTCATTCCTTCGTCTGTTTGCCTTGTTTTCGGTTCAGTGTTGTGACTATAGTGGTTCTTGGATGACCTCTGAACGTTTTGAAGTCAGTCTTTTCAAAGTAAAACTCCATGGCTTTGTCTAAGGCAGAAAGATCCCACTTTTCCTTTGGAGAAGTTTACAATCAAGGAAGATCTACAACAAATCCGCAAACTTGCAGAGAACAGAGAAGGATGGCAAAATATTCTCGAATCAGTATACAATGTCACTGAAGATGAGGGAACATGTTAATTCATGACCTTAAATCAAAACATTTTTGATGATGGTAATTCTTTCGTCAGTGTGAGTTGACAGATTTCGAAAATCAGTTACTTATTCATGACCCATTCTCTTCAAATCTATTTTACGACTTTTGCCAATTTAACAATATTATTAAAACTCGTAAAAAGTTACATCTAGAACAGATTGAGTAAGGGTCAGAACAAAATCTGTTGGAGATAGAAAATCAAGAAGAAAGGGATTGTCAATGGTCAGTAATAAATACAAATATTGCTGGTAGAATAAGGCCATTATATGTATAATGTTAATGTGTTGCTAATTCTTCTATTATAAAAATCTTGGAAAATAAAGAAGAAAAGGATTATCAGTGGTCAGGAATGAAGGCAAGCTTTACTGATGGAATATGGCTATTATATGTATAAAAGAGATGTGCAGCTTATGATTCCATTATAAAAAGTACTGAAAATCCAGAAGAAAGGGATTGTCAGTGGTCAGGAATTAATGTAAAGTTTACTGATAGAATAAGGCTATTATACAATGTCATAAAAAATTGACATCATTTTAAAAGCAATTATCTTGAAATCTACTAAGACTAGATTAATGAATTTGAAGAGTTTAGGTGTTGAATATCATAAGTTTATTCTGGGACCAGTGCTCAATATATGCACCGCCTGTGACACGGCACACGTCAAGTCGCTAGTTAAGCTCTTGCCAATCCCGTTGTAGCATGTCTGCGGTAACATTATACAGTGCAGAAGTGATTCTCTGCTTGAGATACTTTAACCTTGTATAAGCAGCTTTCCTCGTTAATTTTTTTGTACCAAGTTTAAATTTGTTTGATAGTTAGTGAAGTTTTTTCAAATTTTGTATTGAAAGCACTCTGCACAGTCTTGGTTGACTGTGTGCGAGCCTATTCCAAGACGCAAAATGACTTCTCTTTGGGAGTGAACTGCATGGCTCAACCTGAAAACAGAACAAAAATAAAACATTAAATATAAAATCTTGATCTGCTTCTATACAGTCTGTGAACATTTGAGGTTTTTTAAACAAGAATTGCCAAAATTATTGTCCTAGGAATTGATGTCGAATTTTTATGGACACCCTGTATGTATAGTGCAAATACAATGCTAATGATTCTACTATAGTCAAATACATTGAAAATCTAGCTGAAAAAGATTGTCAGTGGTTGATTAATTGATTGATTTGTAGTTTACGGTTTATCAACCTTTTGTGTGTTATTTAACACTAAAACATATTCTGGATTTTAAGAATAACTCTTCTTTTGCGAATGAATCTTGCACTAATAATATTCTGTATGATAACAAAAGTTTTTTTTCCAGATAAAGTCCAACTATTTAACCCTTAACTGGGGGGGAAAGTATGTATTCATTCCTTTCACAAGGGTATTTCCGCGTAAGTGAATATCATGAACTTGACAGGAATTCAAACTCGACGCCCTGATTTATTATTCCAAGTCGCTATCTTTTGAACCAGCTACTTGTGTTTATTCCTGACCATTGACAATACCTTTCTGGCAATCAAATGAGCGGCCGGAACAAAGGATAATCAGGAATAGATACGAGCATTGCTGGTAGAATATATAATATATATATAATATATACACATAATGGAAATGCATTGCTAATGATTTTTTTTTAATCATCTCACCCCATGCAAGGCAGTAAAGCCACTAAGACACAAGGAGGTTACCGAGTGTGCAAGAATAAGAAAGGAGAGAAGCTTTATTAAAGATCGAAAACAAAAGAAAAGGAAACAAGACAGTAGATAACGACTGACATTGCATTTAAATATTTGAAGATCGAAGTTGGCCGGAAAGCATGGGACCGGAAGAGAGCTCCAGTGGTGAAAACTGTGAGGAAAAAAAACTGTTAGCATAGAATTTGCGATTACATCGCGACAATTCAACTGTGAATTGATTAGAACTTGACGCTAATCAAGTACTTCGCTTAAATTCATAAAATCAATGTACCAAAGAGAAAAGTTCATCAGAACAATTACCCATCCTGGGTAAGACGATAAACTACATCCGCGCCCTGGGTATAACGATAAACTACATCCGCGCCCTGGGTAAGACAATAAACTACATCCGCGCCTTGGGTATGACGATAAACTACATCCGCGTCCTGGGTATGACGATAAACTACATCCGCGTCCTGGGTAAGGCAAACTACATTCAAATGCAAGCACTCTGATCAGGAGGTTTGAGAAGCGTGGAACCACCTCTTAATTGCTGGTGTTCCCAAGTCCACTCTCACCCGGGGTGGTAGCACTAGTCAGGGTCCCAGCTATGGGCAAAAAGGGATCACAGCACTATGAAAGTATAAAAATAGGTTTTAATACCAACAATAATTTTTTTTTTTACCAGTAGTACATCTTGAAAAAAAAAATATTACCAGCAATACATTTTTTTTAAATTACCAGGAATATATTTTTGAAAAAAAAATATTACCAGCAATGCATTTTTTAAGGAAAAAGTATTACCAGGAATACATTTTTATTAAAAAAAATATTACCAGCAATAAAAATCTTGTCGGCATTAAATAACCCCTCGAGGTTGATATACCGTAAAACAAAAAAGACTAAACTAAACCAAATCAGAACAATTACCATGAAAATGTTTATAGAAAAGGTACAGAGAAGCGATATTACGGTAGTGGGAAAGTGACTGAAGCCGAGAGACCAGGTCAGCACCTATAATATTGCTGAGAAATTCATTGAAAATAACGAAGAAAGAGATTGTCATTGGTCAATAGTAATCTCGGTTAATTCTTGCACAAGGTCAATTATAGAATTATTTGGAATAAGAAGAATGCGTTGCGCCAGTCTTACTTCTGGTATGGCTTTGCATACCTACCTTGAGAATTCGTATTTCAAATTCCATTTATGAGGTGAACTCGAACAGAGACCCTGACGAAAGTCTCAAAAGCAATAGAATTGTAAGAATCCTTCTACTCGTTTTTTTCGTTGAATGTTAAAAATTGGAGTGTCGGAATTCGATAGGATAACAAAATATTGTTACAGGGTCGCTCGTAATTTAACCGACTAGAATAATCACACGGTTTTCATTAAAGGAATAAAATTCGGTAGAAAAGACAACGTAGTTTCAACAAATAAATATTAATTTAATATAACGACAAGAATACAAGCAGTTGATGATAGATTGGAGAGTAATGTCTTTTTGTTTGGGTTGATAAAGTTCTGAAATAAAATTGTCTTTGTGTACATATGTGAGAAACAATGAAATGCTTTTATATCCGTGTGTTTGTGCGAAAAGTCAACAGACGTGTGCGTGATTCATAGTAAAGAGGATATAAGAGATAGAAATTGTTTCTTACTGTTGGCGGTGTTGCCATAGTCTGAAGTTTGTCAACGCTGTCGCTTTTAGCATGAGGTCGTGAAGATCATGAGCGAGAGTTGCGTGGAGTTTGGTGACAGCTGTGCGTATCCTGTTTGAGAACGGATTTCGTATGTTTTTATACACTTTTTCCGAACAATATCGACTCCAGAATTAAATTATTTATTTATTCTTAATTGGCCCTAAGAAGTCACGTGGTATGTCTTCTACTACGTCCGTACGATATTTAGTCGGTATCTACCTAAAAATAATGATGGCTAATACAACAAACATTTTGATTTGTATTCTATGATTTTATTGGTGCGTTTTAAGATGTAAATGTTTTCTTGAGTGTGATTGGTTTATAAATATTGTATTTGATATTTTAGGGGACACGACACAAGCATCAGATAACAACTTTAAATATAGTTTAATTTGTGATACCCTGCGAGACGTAATATCAAACTTGATTTGTAATGTTTGAAAACGAAGTCTCTTTCGCTTGATTCGAACTTTTATCAACAGAAATGGCAACCGTCAATTTTCACCGTTTTTTTTTTGTTTTTTTTTACTTGTTATTTTTTTACGATTGTTTACGATTTGAAACGCATTGTTTGACTCCAATAATTAGTTTTATTTGCAATTTCCCGTCTAAATTAATCTTTTTAGCTGTTTTAATTGTTTTATCCTGAAGTTTTTCGCCGTTTCTTTGTTGGGTAGTTTGTATTTACTTTTTTTTTAAAAGCATTTCTCAGGATTCTAAAATTCTTGTTATTGAAATTTTTTTTTTTTTTTTTTTTTTTCGTCAAAAAATGGCGAGTCTTTCTTTTCTTTACGTCTGCCCATTTCGAGAGAAAAAAAATCCCTTATCAGATCGGGCCAGTATAGCTTTCTGAAAAAGAAAGTGAATTCAGCGTTAATTGAAAGGAAAATGTAAAATAAAAAATAAGCGAGATAAATTTGGATGAATTAATGTGAAATAGAAGACAAATTAGCGAGAAAAAACGAAAAAAAAATTACACAAAAACTGTTCGCATCAATAACAACTGAAAAAAAAGTCGACAAAAAACAAACCCTTGTCCCTCATGGGATGACAATCCGTTCTCGGCTATACAAACTTCCTTTTCCTCCAACCACAATTGATTCGATTCGAGCAGTCGGCGGATTTACAAATTGTATTCGTCTATTTGGATTAGAACAGATTATGCTGACAGCAACTATATATATATATATATATATATATAGTGTTATTTTTATATTAAAAATTCTGTTTTTTTCTGGTTGGAGAAAGATTCGGGTTATTTTTGTGGTTTATTTTTTTTTTATTATTTTGTTTATTTGTGACTATTTTCTAAGAGAAAATCAAGTAGAAATCGCCTTATATCGCAGCTCTAATTCTTCGTCAAATGAGGCGCTAAAAACTAATATATGTCAACAAGGTTCAGAACGTGCCGACTGACAAACGAGTTATAAATTGTGTCCAACGAGAGGGGAAGAGAGAAACATAACTTATCGAAGGAAAGTAGAAATATAGTAGGAGCAAAAATAGGGAGAGTTACTAAGTCTGGCATAAGGTTACAGCGGTGGCCCATGGGGGTGACTGTTGGATTTGCTGCAGATTAAGGTACGGAGAGATTTGGCTGTTAATCAGGATTTCACGTCGAGTCAGCATTTTACAGTATATAATTATATAGAGAAAACGGGATACAAAGAGGATAATAGATAGATAGATAGATAGATAGATAGATAGATAGACTGCCTATAATGTATCACTGACCTGCATATATAGTCGGCCCCGCCCCCCCAAAAAAACGCACAAGATCTGACGATTGCATTTAGCAAGATAGATAGATAGATAGATAGATATGAACAGAATGAGATAGACAATGAACAGAGTGGAACAGAAAGATAGATAGATAGATAGATAGATAGATAGATAGATAGATAGATAGATAGATAGATAGATAGACCGGGGAGAGAGGGTCATAGATAGATAGATAGATAGATAGATAGATAGATAGATAGATAGATAGATATATCTCATTCCGCGTGGTCAGTTTTGTAATGTAAACAAAGCAATTTCTAAAGGATTAATAGAATTTATTGTTATAAATCAAATACGATATATATATGTGTGTGTGTGTGTGTGTGTGATGAGAACGAATAAATTACACTTCCAATGTTTGTAACATTTATTTAAAAAAGGGCTCAATAAATAATAGAGCAATATGATTTATTTTAGGATATTACACAGAAAACATGTTAGAATCGCTACACAATTGCAATCGTGTTTCAACGCATAATGATGCGCTTCCTCAGGTGATTGTAAATTACCGGCGAGTAAACAATTAATATTTTTCTTGTAAAATATATTAATTAATTCATTAATATTTTTCTTCTAATATATATATATATATATATATATATATATATATATATATATATATATATATATATATATATATATATATATATATATATCCAAGTATATGATTGGTGTATATGGAATGAATTCCAATAACCAACAATTACTATTCTTAAAAGAGTGCTCAATACAAAGTAGAGCAGATATAATTATTTATTTTTAAAGAAAAAAAAAAAAAAATTTATAACATAAATATGTTATAAAATCACTACAAAAATAGCCATTTTGTTTCAACACCTTCGGTGTCTTATCAAGTGATGACGTTGAATGTAAAAAAAACCGAAGGTGTTGAAACAAAATGGCTATTTTTGTAGTGATTTTATAACATATTTATGTTATAAATTTTTTTTTTTTTTTTTTTTTTTCTTTAAAAATAAATAATTATATATATATATATATATATATATATCTTATTTCGAACCTGTATTGAGCCACAGAGGAGCGTTCGGTTAGCAAGGTCGATTTTACTGTCTTTAAACTACAATCTTCCATGATTCTCTCACGTATATTCATATCTGTTCATGACGTATCCAAATGTAAACAAATGACGTCACACATTATGAAATGGACAAAGTCCGACAATTATTTTAAGACATTTTTATGTTTATACATTCTTTTTATAGATACAAATATTTAAGTAAATGCTCTGTTTATAATAATAAACAGTATTAACAACATTTACCGGCCTGAATGTCCGAGAAATGTCTTTTTAGAGAAGTGATTTCGCCATTAATCATCACATTAGCATTGCTAATTAAATCTTTGTATATATATATATATATATATATATAGGGGTTGATGGTCATAAAAGTCAACACCAAGAGTGGACAGTCTGTTTCATGCTAAACGCAATCGTCAGATCTTGTGCGTTTTTTTTTGGGGGGGGGTCGACTATATATGCAGGTCAGTGATACATTATAGGCAGTCTATTGCATTGTGGGTAGTCTGTTGTATAGTCTAATGTTAATTATTTATTTCTTTGGATTAATTTATTTTTCTTGGATTTTGTTTATTTCTTTTATTTTATTCATTTTCGTTTATTCTTGTTCGTTTTCAGCATTCAAGTTTTAAGTAACGTAGTAAAAAGTTGTTTTCGTCTCTGCATTTTGAGATGCGTTCTGATCGTTTATTTAGTAGTTTGTTTTGGCCTGGGAAGGTAATTATAGCTATTTTTCCAAGACATCAAGAAGGAAATCTTTCTGTTTCTCTTGAATCTAAAAAAAAAAAATGATCACCCTTTATTGCATGATGGAAGTAGATGCTATATGGACTTTCATTTTTTTTTTAGGCGCACTTTTTCCTTTAGCAAGACTTCTCGGGCTATATCGGTTATTATTGATTTCACTGTTTAGGGAAATAAAAATTAAAAAAACAGTGAGAGTATCTCAAACACGTGTACCCACTAAAATGTCGAATAAAAAAATCCTTTCAAAGATTATTGTTGTTTACGTTTCGCCTACGAAACTGAGTCTAGCAGGTAAAGATCCGTGCTTTCTTTAACTAGGTAATTCAAACTATATTTTCCCAGGTTGATTTCCGTGGCCAAATTGTGATAAGAAATAATGCCAGATAAAACAAAAAAAAAATTAAAAAATTACTGCATATCCCTGTGTATGTTTAATGTGATGTTAATTTCATTTTACAGCGCTCACTCTGAAATTGTCGATTTTGGCGTTTCTTAACGTATGCGCTATATTTCGTGCTAGATTATCTTCCCCATCTGAGGGTCGACTTTTGATTCGTCAATTTGCGAGACTTGATGGTAAATCAGAAAGGATGATTTCGCTATACGAAGAATCATTAAACACCATATTTCTGCCGTAATTCCAGAAAAAAAAAACATGTAAAACGTTTAATATATAACAGAAGACCTCAAACCTCGTTATCACTAACCAAAATCAAATCTAAACTAACGATGACCAATTTAGTGTATCAATTTCACTACCGAGTACAAGACTATGTTTCTTATCCCAAATCAAATCCGGTGCTGGTAGTATGTTCGACATAGGACATACTAACACCACCATGAGTAGACGCCTCTCGTGTCACTTATCAGACCAAAGTGCAATTAAAAAACATTTATCAGCACACAATTTACAAGAACCCTTAAAAAAATTCTGGACAAAAACACTAAAAATATATATTGGTCATATTATCAGAAACATCTTGCTATTAAAGAGTATCTGTGTATAAAAAAAATTCTCGCCTACTATCAATATCTTAATATTTAACAGTGGAAATGGAATGTTAAATTTTTTTTATAAAAAAGACTAAAGTGCTATAAAAAAAATCAAAAAAAATCTATCACCCCACAATTTACAAGAACCCTTAAGGAAAATTCTGGTCGAAAAGACTAGAAATATATATGTCATATTATCAGAAACATCTTGTTATTAAAGACCATCTGTGTACAAAAAAAATTCTCTCCTACTATCAATATCTTATTATTTTACAGTAGAAATGGAGTATTAAAAAATTTTTTATGAGAAATAAAAATATCCTCACGCTAATTCCAGCCCCGCGCAACATTTCATTCTAGATTATCTTCTGCATCTGAGGGTCGACTTTTGTTTCATCAAATTGCGAGACCCGATGGTGAGTGAAAAATGTTGTCAGAAATGCCTTTTCGAAAGGTACTTCTCAAACCTTTTGGAGGTTTTTTTTTTTTTCTGACGGAGCACCGCATCAGACATTATCTCAGGTATCAAAGAAGCAACGGTCATTCACTGAGAATCGCTTGTCTTGAATATCTCAGGAAAAGAAAGAAAAGTAGACAAATGCTACGGGGTAAGGTGTCACAGTAAGAGACATATGTATCGAGGAGAGGGGCGGCGGCGCTTCAGCCAAAGAAAGATGGCAAAAGTGAGCAGACAGAATTGCTTGGAGAAGAGACGATATTAAAATCTTCGTTCTGTTTATCACGGCTTTTACAGTTTCTCATTAATATTCCTTAACAGTACTTATTCGCCATCTTGCTTTAGCCTCTCACCTGTCTGGTCAGATACTCTGTTGTCAAAAAAAAGACTGTATTCAGCTCAAGTCGTGTTCCACTGACAGACGGGGATGTAGAGGAAAATATATTTTTTGAAAAACGTCATATCAAGTGAAGCCAGTGGCAATAGACTGCTAAACAACTTTAAAGAAACGACATCTATTTTAGCGCCTTTTGCGTTCGATGGTCAAATTGACGAAAAGAAAGAGCGGGGAGTGAGATAATATTTTCCTTATATATATATATATATATATATATATATATATATATATATATATATATATGACCTTAGGTGCCAACCGGTCTAGGAGAAGGAAAAACTTTGAATTCAAAACCGGACTGGAGAGGGTTGGTCTCCGTCAGGTTACTTTGCCCAAGAAATACTACTTCTACTGTAGTACACATCGTGCCCCTACGACTCTACAAGATATATATATATATATATATATATATATATATATATATATATATATATATATATATATATTTATCGAGTCTGAAAGAAACCTCAACAGAATGCAGAAAGCACTGGATGGCCGTTTCGTCCTATATTTGGGACTCTCAGCAGTGCAGCAATATGATGTACATGATATAAATTATTAGGAGGATTTGATAATTATATTTAAGTAATTCATCTAGTCTGAAAGAAACCTCAACAGAATGCAGAAAGCACTGGACATCATTGCTTGAACCGGCTTCTAATGCTCTAGAGCGAGCGGTTTGGTGAAAGTAGTCGTGGCTCCAGGGGGCACAGTCCTATGGTTACAGAGAACTCAGTAGAGTTCCACTACGGAATATGTGAGCGAGCAGTTGGTATGGTGTTTGCTTGATAACCTAACTGTCAGGGTTTCAATTCTCGGTAGTGGATGCGCTCTGCTGATGAGTCCCAAATATAGGACGAAACCAGTGGTTTCTGCATTCTGTTAAGGTTTCTTTCAGACTCGATGAATTACTTAATTTACTGTTTTACATATATATAATATACTGTCATCTGTCTGTTGTTGACATTAAATATATATTTTGTCATCCACAGACGGACTGCGATACAGCGAAAACAGTCTGTGGATGACAATACATATATGTATATATTTGTCTCACGGTCCTTGATAAAATCCAAAGACGGATATGCAATTTAATTGGCCCTGATCTGGCATCTCGTCTCACAGACATGCCGTTGCCTCCCTCTGTCTTTTTTTACAAATACTTTCACGGTAACGGCTCTGATTAGCTGCTTTCGTTGGTTCCCAGACTTCATGAATTTAAGCATTCATCTGGGTTGGCATCCCGCTCTCACCCTTTCACTGTTGAAACTGTTAAATGTAACCGTCTGTTCTACTCCAATAGCTTCATGAATCGCACTTCTCGCCTGTGGAACTCCCTCCCCATTTCTTGTTTCCCTGATAGCTATAATCTCCAGCTATTCAAATGTAATGTCAATCGACATCTCCAGTTGCCTTGATCTATCCACTATCCTTCTCATCCTTTCCTCTATTACCCCTATCTGCTCTCGCTCCAAATCCCCTATAACCCCTTGCGTGTTAATGGCTTCCCACATTGCTTGAAGTTGAATGCTTAAAAAAAATATTGTCATCCACAGACAGACTGTTTCGCTGTATCACAGCTCATCAGTGTAGCTAGACATACGATTGCCTCAAGCCAGGATTGAAACCTGACTGATTTAGCATCAGTCGGAGATTTTACCTCAGGTTTTTTTCTGGTAGAGAGGAAGGCGTATTTTTACGTACTTATTCTTCGAATAAACACGCCAATGACTGAGAGAGCTCAATTCATAGACCAACTTTGCAGTATTAGCAGTAGTAGTCATTGTTTACAAATTCGCGCTTTCTCCCCAGAGTGCTCGACCGGAATTAAATTTTCCGGGGCCGTATATATATATATATATATATATATATATATATATATATATATTTGTGAAGCAATCCGTCTTTTATACATGTTTCATTAAACACAACTGATAAGGTACTGCGATTAACCTTTTTATTCAACTTTTCTTGTTTTCGTATAAGTATTTTCTTTTCTACCCATATTTGAAAAAATATTCTCCAGATCTTCTATATATCCGACCGCTTTCGGCTATTCTATTAGCTATTATTAATGATATTTTATTTTAACAGAATATATAGATTATTATATATGTGTATCTGTAGTGATTGGAATGTTTCTTTTATTTTACAAACACGGTCAGCACATTGTGGCCGTATTCATAGTTAATACTATTGATTGTTGAATTTTTCTTTCTTATTATTAATGATTCTATTAGTTTTACCCTTTTTTATATGTAGACGAAGATATTATACCCGAAGCTGTTATACCCGAAGCTGTTATACCCGACGCTGTTATACCCGAGGCTGTTATACCCGAAGCTATTATACCCGACGCTGTTATACCCGAAGCTAATATACCCGATGCTGTTATACCCGAGGCTGTTATACCCGAGGCTGTTATACCTGAAGCTATTATACCCGAAGCTGTTATACCCGAAACTATTATACCCGAAGCTGCTATACCCGAAGCTGTTATACCCGAAACTATTATACCCGAAGCTGTTATACCCGACGCTGTTATACCTGAAGCTATTATACCCGAAGCTGTTATACCCGAAACTATTATACCCGAAGCTGTTATACCCGAAACTATTATACCCGAAGCTCTTATACCCGAAGCTCTTATACCTGAAGCTATTATACCCGAAGCTGTTATACCCGACGCTATTATACACGAAGCTGTTATACCCGAAGCTGTTATACCCGAAACTATTATACCCGAAGCTGTTATACCCGAAACTATTATACTCGAAGCTGTTATACCCGACGCTGTTATACCTGAAGCTATTATACCCGAAGCTGTTATACCCGACGCTATTATACACGAAACTATTATACCCGAAGCTAATATACCCGACGCTGTTATACCCGAAGCTATTATACCTGAAGCTGTTATACCCGAAGCTATTATACACGAAGCTGTTATACCCGAAGCTATTATGCCCGAAGCTATTATAACCGAAGCTGATATCACCGGAGCTATTATACCTGAAGCTGTTATACCCGAAGCTATTATACCCGAAGCTATTATACCCAAACCTGTTATATCCGAAGCTATTATAACCGAAGCCTGTATAACCGAAGCTATTATACCCGTATATGTTGTGCACGGATTTTGCTAGGCTTATAAACAAAACTATTGACGAGGCTAATTTGGAAAGACGGCATAATAGATATGAAGTATTAGGTTGGTGCAAAAATAATGTCGTTTTCTCACATGTGAGAAAACGACATTATTTTTGCACCAACCTAATATAAATAATATATATATTATAATTAATTAATAAACTCATTTATATTTAATATTTGCTTATTATTTTACTGATTTATTTTTTAATTTTTGTCTATAAAAGTATTCTTCGGAATTAATTAGACAGGCTTATAGTCATTAATTATGCAGAGTTTAGTATGGCACAAGGACAAGCAATTTGGGCAGTGAAGGAATATAGGTTTCACTACCCAGGTCAATTGAGCTCGCTCGCCGTCACGTTATTGTACGCTCTTCTCTTTCCTTTCGCCCACCATCTGTCTCTCCCTCTCTCTCTCTCTCTCTCTCTCTCTCACACACACACACACACACACGCACACACACACGCATGCATACACACATATATTGATATACGCAGAAGTTGACTTGCAAAAGCCTATTCAGAAAACAATTACCCAAAACCATATCAACACTTCTCTTTCGCATTGCTTTGTAAGACAAACAATTTAGTTTGGGCACATTTCCTCCAGTAAATCTCACGAAATCTCGCAGACACATCACGCGGCTAACGGCTAATAGCCAGACGCATTTTCGCCAAGTATACCGCCCACTTGTACATAAGACACGTTTCCAACACCTTTTTGATTGAATCACATGAGGCGAACGAGACTTTATGACGAAGCCAGTTTATAAGTAAAGATATTTGTTTGAGCTGTTGTTGTTTGCGGGTAGGAAGGAAAGTGGTGATGTCTGAACAGTCTCTTTTACGAGACGAGACTTTCATGAGAAGATGACAATGGTGACGATGACTGAATTGAAACTCGCCGTTCGTATTTTGCCAACAGATCTGCAGACATGACAACACTTTTTGTTTCTACTGTTGTTGTTTTCTTGCTTTTTTACGCAAGGCTCAAATCACTCGAAATTAAAATATCACTATCGGCCATTTTTATATTATTATAAAATTGTTCGGTAAATAACAGTAATTGCAACATTTAGCTATTTCCTTACAGACAATTCTTCTCGGTAGAATTTTTTGCACATTTATAAGTCTTAGCATTCGTCTGGGCATTGAATAATGGTGCCATACCTGGCCTGGTGTTTCTGATATATATCCAGAGATTCTTGACTGGATTCTGTCTATATAAGAATCTGTCAATAAGAATCTGCAATATAATCGGTCCTGCCCTAGCATCTCGGCTTCAGTCACCTTTCCGCTGCCGTAAAGTAAATTTTCTATGATTCTTTTCTATAAATATTTTAATGATAATTGTTCTGTTGAGCTTTTCTCATTTGTACCTCATTTTCACATTTGTACCTCATTTTCTCATTTGTACCTCATTTTCTCGTTTGTACCTTATTTTGTCGTTTGTCCCTCATTTTCTCATTCGTACCTCATTTTCTCATTTGTACCTCATTTTTTTTTGTCCCTCATTTTCTCATTTGTACCTCATTTTCTTATTTGTACCTCATTTTCTCTTTTGTCCCTTATTTGTACTTCATTTTCTCATTTGTACCTCATTTTTTCCGTTGTCCCTCATTTTCTCATTCGGACCTCATTTTCTCATCATACTTCATTTTTTATTTTGTACCTCATTTTTTCATTTGTATCCCATTTTCTCATTTGTACCTCATTTTCTCTTTTGTACCTCATTTTCTCTTATGTAACTTGAATTCACAAATTTAAACTACTAAATTGGCAGATAGGTCTCATCATCGCACAGTTAAAATCAGTGGTTTCCAAACGATTTCGGTTCATGTCCCACTTTGGTATTTTTTAAATTCTGTTGCCCCCCTCCAGCATTATTTAGTTCTTACATATTCAAAATTTTACTACAATTCACGTGAAAAGGCCCTTAACTTGGTCTCTAAACAAGTCTCCAAAGACCATGGCGTCCATGAAAGAGAAAAATAAAAAAAATAAAAAGACAGTTAAATATATATATAGTTTCAAAACATATAGAGAATTGAAAGAGAGAAAGATAAAATATTTGAATGAAAGCTTATTCTGTAATATACTTTGATTATTTTAATCATGAAATAATAATGAAAAATGAAATTTGAGCTTATCCCAAAATGACTGTTAATGAGATCCTTATGCATCATTCCTGCTACAGAGAGATTTTATATTAGGCACCAATTTAGTCAGCTTATGCCTCAAGTCTCCTCGTTTAGTGATATCCAGTCAATTTCTTCAATAACAAATCATTTGCAGCATTAAAGCCATATTCAGCTAAATATGAAGATAGACATTGCAACAACAAATTTCTTGCAATGGTGGTTGAATTTAAACAAACTGAATGCTCACACGCGTTGATTGGCCGAAAAAACATGGGATCTTCCAGTGACATGCATCACGCTCTTTCCTTTATTGACCGAGACACGTGAGTATGGGGAAACAGGAAATATCCTGTATGTCAATTACACATGTACCTATATACACACAAAATATTTTTATGTATGCATACTGTATATGCATCGTATGTATTAACAAGCATTAACATTAACACTCTCACTCAGACTCACTAGAAATTCACAATAAATATCTCATTCTCGAATTGCCCACTTATTCTGTTGATATAGTAAGCCGAAGGGTGTACATCCTACGCATGGCCCATCAAAATATTACCATATCCTACTGGTGGGTCATACGCCCCACGTTGGGAATCATTGGTTTTTAAATCGTAAATTAAACCGTAAATTCTATGTTAATATTTTCTTCTCGCGTATGGAAGTCTATTCTGGCTTCTTGCTTACCTGTCAACTAATATCTTCAAAAATTGTAAAATTGTGAAAACTGTTCTTTTATTGTCCTTTCTGTTTTCCTTCCCTTGCGTCTCAGCCGCTTTTATAAGGTTCCTTAGAGAGAAATGGTATAAAAAGGAAACATTCGACATTCATTGATCCAGCAGCCAGTGCTACCCGCGTTACGCCATTTAACCCACGAAGTGAAGTAGCGTCGAAACTGGTCAGTACTTTGATGTGGGATCGCTTGGGAACACTGTGTACTTTAAGCGACCTTCTACAACCCGAAATATATTTCGGCTTTAAATAACCCACAAAGGGTTGACAAGCCGTAAATAAACATTCAGTCAGTCAAGGAGAAAGGGAAATTGAACATAGAATAGGCTGTGCGCAGCACGGCAAAGAGCTGCGAAATCAAAACATCAACCTGAAACCTCGAGTCTTGTTCCTAAATAGATTCGCCAGACCAAGACTTTCATATGGACAACACCAAACATTCAGAAATATCTAAAATGTCAGCTGCATACAACTGCTTCCTATGATCAATGATGTAAAATCGGGATTTCAGTAAGTAAGACCTGAAGGTTTTCGAAAAGGTCATCCTTGTTTGAGTACTGTGGATTGGCGCTACAGAATCACTAACAAAAACTGTATGAAATAACGGAAATCACATCACTTGAGGACTACCAACAGCAGTAACAACTAAAATGGATAGCACATGTAACTCGAAGATAAAATAATGACATAATCAAGATGTTGACATTCTACATTACTTCAAACAAAAGGTTAGGAAAGAAACCTCCGACAATACTGGAAAAGGCAATAACAGCTACAGCACTCGGGAAACCTGTTTTCCTGAAAATTATTTAAGGAGAAAGATTCTATAAATTTCAACCGAAAGCATTACTACTTGATCGGTCAATGAATGTCAAATGTTTCCTTATAGGGAAATGGCTAATATTAATATTACTATTATCTGCAATTTTTTTTTTTTAATCGGACAATTGTTTGAAACCATGAAAGCTATTTTCTTGTTACTTTATATAATGCATCATGTAAATGATACAGCCACTCGAATCCGAATATGCCAGTCTACTAGAGCGGCCGCTAATCCCCATTGGAGACGCCTGCTCAGGCACATTTTTGTTTATTCAAAACCCTGTGGTTTATACAGACACTATGCTGAGCGCAACTTAGTTACCGTTTCTGGGAGAGATACGGTCTAAACAAGGCCAGTACAGACAACCTTGTGACTTCGTGACTAAAACAATCACCGTTGATCCCGTCTACACAACTTCACTTACAAGGATTGTGTCAACCCGTGGTATAGATTTCAGGCACTTTCCAAAGGTGCCGCACGCCGGATTTCGCCTGCTCAACACTGTGAGATTCAAACCCGATCCTCATGGTCACAAAGCGAACGTTCTTACCATTCGGCCACATAATAACTACAGAAAATACTAGACCTTTACTGGGAACAAGGAGCCTTGTATGTCTCTTTAGAGACGTGTGTGTGTCTGCGTTTCCTTCTTCTTTCCTTTTTACACAATGATGTTCAACCTGAGCTAGGCCCAAGAGCCACACGAGGTAGAGGGTTACAGAGTAAGAGGCGCAGTTTATGCCGATACGTGGGGAAGATAACGGTTATCCCGAGACTTGAACAGATTGTAGTGATCGGGGAAGCATCCTCTTGCGAGATCGTCCCACAGAGCAGCAGTTCGCGGGGAAAAAAGCTGTTCGGGTGGAAATTACATCTCACCAATGAAATGCGGATGAAATGACGGTGGTTCCCTACAATGGGCGTGACATGGCGGGTCGTAGCCGTGAAGATTAAGACTGGGGAAAATAAAAAATGTAATGTGTATGTGCGTGTAAGTGTATATGTCTATGTGTATGTCTGCGTCAGTGTTTGTGCATGTGAGTAATTTGTGTGTGTTTGTCTCTATAGCATTGTATGCATGTGTTTCTGTGTGGATGCGTGCGTCATTGTGTATGTTAGTATATGTGTTATTGTTTATGTGTGCGGGTGGATATACCGAGTGTTACAGCAAAATTGTCCGAATCGTGTAAAAGCAATGTTGTACAATTGTTAGAGTAAGCTTTGAACTGTTGTATCTTAGAAATGATTAAAGATATCTTACTGGAATTCTCAGAGGTTTTTATAACGCCATTGGAATCTACTTTGAGCAATAATAATGTATAATTACTCTCCAAGCTTAATAGAAGAATCATAATGAAATCGATCATAAACGAAATGACATGTTCATCATTAATTAATCATAGCTCAAGATCGGAAACTCATGAAGGATTGAAATTAAGTTCAAATATATATATATATATATATATATATATATATATATATATATATATTATTCCAGGATAATTTTCCAACTTATTCAAGATGATCTTCGCCCTCTCTAACCTTCTAACCTTCTGTCCTGGAGTAACAAGGTACCTCACAAGTTTCGGGTACGATTTCATTTTCAAGTCTTTTTTCACTGCCCTTTAAACTATCATAGCTGAAATTCCTCTCTCATGTGCCAAATATCTTATGACTTAATCTTTTCTAATTGATCTCTCTTGCTCTAAGTTGAAATGATGATCACTCTTCCTGTTGTGACCTCCCGATCCAGTTTTCCTCTCTACTATTCCCTGTTCTTTACACTTATTCGCCGTTCTCTTGATGTTTCTTGATTAGATGGAAGCCAGTATACGAATGTTGGTGCCATTACTGAAAGCCTGAATAATCATTTTCCTCTCACTATTGCTCACTTAGTAAGACAATTACGGCTGACACAAATGATATTAACCTGTTCTCTTTCTAGCTGAATAACTCAGAGTTTTTTTCAGTGATTCTTACAACAAATGGTGTCAAGATGGCTAAACGTCTTATTTGAAAACCTGAAAAAAAGAAACTCAATTAGTTTAGTTTTTTTTTTTTTATTTAGATTTAAACTTTTTGGGGATGGACAATCCTGTTGTTAAACGATTTGGACGATTTTGATGTTACACCCAATATGTGTCTCTGTGGGTATGTCACTGCCTGTCTATGTGAATATACCTCTTTGTGGATTCAGGTGCATGTATGTGTGTATGTATGTCAGTGTATGTTAGTATATGTGTGCGGGCTCTTCGAGGTGGTGTAATGTTTAGCAAGCTTGTCTCGCTAAAACAATTACGACTGAGTAATGAGTTCGATCCTCACTGGGTGCCCCATATTTTCGGCCTTGTGCCACATCTAAGCTACGCTTGGAAAATCACTATGTGTGTATGTTCTAGTGTTTTGTGGATGTGAGCCAGTCTTTGTGCGTTTGTTTCTGTAGTTTGATATGTACACATGGCATCTGAATGTGCCTGCTTTTTTTTGTCACAGTAACTTTTTTAACTCCCTGTGATTATCTGAATGTCAATCTGAGTGCAAGACTATGTTTTAGCCTCTGTGTGTATCTGTGTTAGAACGTGTGTTAGTTTGTGTCCCTTTGTTAGTGCTTGTGCGTATGAGTGTATACGTGTCTACCTGTGTGAAAATGTATCTGTATGCCTTTGTGTGTATGTGTTTCTGTGTGTTTCAGTGTGTCTTTTAGTCCATGTATTGGTGTGTGTTAATGTGTGTATACCGCGTGTGTGTAAAAATTTCTGCTTTCTTTTATATATTGATAAATTATTAGCAGGCAAGGAATTTCATGCACAATGAAATGCAACAAAAGGTTGGGCTTCTTTCTTGTATCTCAATTTACTGACTGCTTTCATTCACACTCTTAAAAATAATAGATATAAAAAATGCAGTGGATGCTTGCCAACAAGAAGGTATGGCTAAGAATTAAAAAAAATGGTAAAACATCCAAGGGTAGAAATAAAATGCGTAAAAATTGAAAAGGAAGGGGAGATAACAAAGTATCACCCTCGCAGCCATGATGTTTAGACTGGTCTCTTTCAGAAAAATACCGATACATGTCGCTTTGCAAACCTTTTCGTCGACAGAGATTTTGGAGGTGAAAATGGATAAGAAGAATACTCAGATGGAAGAACCAAAGAATATATGAATGAAAGAAAAGATTTATGAAAGAAGAAATTTAAAAACATTATGCGAAATCTTTTTTTAAGACGAGAAAGTGTAGAAAAGGGAGGAACTGGATGGAAAAGTCAATATGATATTGGAAAGAAAGATTGAGGGAAACTCATGTTAAAAAAAAATGGCTGTAGAAAAGGCCAAGAAAATTAGGATAAAAAAAAAAACAGTCTTCTGAGAACAAATGAAAAACAAAAGAGAAACACATGCTACCGAACTGTCACGACAATAAATATATTTTTATAAGCTAAATACTTAACATTAACTTCATAATATTCAGAATCAGATTGTTAAAAAGAATGCAGTAAATATAGAAAAATAAAAAGGAGTGTAAGACAAGGGTGTGTCTTCTCGCCGGATTTATTCAAACTATACAGCGTGGCAATTCTGAGAGAATTAGCTGTCCTACCAGGATTCATTATTGGCGGCCACAATTAACATCAAATATGTAAATGGCAGAATGTTGATAACAAACACAGAAAGGCAAACTACGTGAACTCCTACAGAAAGCAGTGAAGAAAAGCAAGAAGAAAGGACTAAGCATCTATTTTAAGAAGACAAAATGTATGATTGCCAGCAAAAACAAGATCCCAACATGCGAATTACAAATTGGAGATGCCAAAAGCAAGCAAGTACAAACATTTAAATATCTGGAAAAATGTTTTAACAGAGGACAGAGGGTGTGACACCGAAATCCGAAGGTGCATTGGGATAGCGAAAGATGTCTTCCAAAAGCTAAGCAAGGTATTAAGAAACAGAAAAATATCGTTAAAAAACAAAGAACTTTCTCTGTGTACCACTTGCAAGGCTAAAGTACCACGCTGCTTTTTCCGAAGAAGCACGTCTTTGTGGAATAAACTCCCGTGTGGATGCTCTCCTAAACGCTTTACCTCTTCAAATTAAGGGTCAATATTTATATCCATCCCCTATTCGCTTAACCTTCATTTCCTACCACCGCCCCTACAATCAATATCACCCACTTCATTAAGTAATCCTTACCATCAGTAGCTCTCGAACCTTGTACTGGGTGAAATTTTAGGATAAAAATATATTCATACCAAAGTCCCGGGTATGACGATAAACTACATCCGGCAGCAAGGCCTCTGATTGGGAGATTGGAGGTTTTGAGGAGTGTAAAAACATCTCTTAATTGCTGTTGTTCCCAGCTCTACTCTGACCCGGGGTGGTAGCACCTGTTAGGATCCCAATTAGTGAAACATAAAACAAAACATTATGGGAGTATAAAAATAAATTTTTATAGTAAAATTACTAGCAATATATTTTATACAAAAAAATTACCAAGAATACTTATTAATAGTAAAAATTATCAACAATACCTATTTATACTAAAATTACCAACAATACAGATTTAAAAGAAAACTTCCAACAATACATTTTGTAGTAGAATTACCAACAATATACTTTATAGCAAAATGACAAACATTACATTTTATAGTAGAATTACCAACAATACATTTTATAGCAAAATGACTAACAATACATGTTATAGCAAAATGACTAACAATACAGTTTATAGTAAAATGACCAACAATACATTTTATAGTAAAATGACCAACAATACATTTTATAGTAAAATGACCAACAATACATTTTATAGCAAAATGACCAACAATACATTTTATAGTAGAATTACCAACAATACATTTTATAGCAAAATGACCAACAATACATTTTATAGCAAAATGACTAACAATACAGTTTATAGTAAAATGACCAACAATACATTTTATAGTAAAATGACCAACAATACATTTTATAGTAGAATTACCAACAATACATTTTATAGCAAAATGACCAACAATACATTTTATAGCAAAATATATAACAATACAGTTTATAGTAAAATGACCAACAATACATTTTATAGTAAAATGACCAACAATACATTTTATAGTAAAATGACCAACAATACATTTTATAGCAAAATAACCAACAATACATTTTATAGTAGAATTACCAACAATACATTTTATAGCAAAATGACCAACAATACATTTTATAGCAAAATGACTAACAATACAGTTTATAATAAAATGACCAACAATACATTTTATAGTAAAATGACCAACAATACATTTTATAGTAGAATTACCAATAATACATTTTATAGCAAAATGACCAACAATACATTTTATAGCAAAATGACTAACAATACAGTTTATAGTAAAATGACCAACAAGACATTTTATAGTAAAATGACCAACAATACATTTTATAGTAGAATTACCAACAATACATTTTATAG
>OZ010580.1:95552475-95562475 GCA_963932145.1 Acanthosepion lycidas
GGTTTGCCGGACATTGGGGATAAAAGGTCACTGCGTTTGCTTTATCGTCTCATATCACTGGCAAATATGAAGCAAAACAGACGACCATGTTCGAAAAGTGATTACTGAGTCTGGTTACTTTCTTTTATATTAAAAATGCATGTTTCCCCCCCCCGTCCCTATGCACCAAATTTGGTCCAATTCAGCAGATATCCATATTCAGCAAAATAAATGAAATAAACGCTTTAGTAATTCCGATCAATTCACAGACGCCATCAACAATGCCGTTATACAGATTCGTCTTTTAATAACTTCTTCAACAGAAGCCATAAATCTCAGTCAAAGTGGAGGCGAAGCAAATTTATACAAAGCTACTAAATATTTACTTAACAGGGACGTTAACTTTCAAAACATTCGACATCTTAATATCATTCAATGTACATTGCATTGGGTTTCGTAGTCATCGACTTGAGGGTCCATTATTTATATCACAGGACCGATCACTGCACTTCAGCATGGCCTGACGTCAACGCCCTTGGTCAGTAGAAGATTAGGGGTGCATCATTTGATCAGACGAGTCATATTTTACAAGGATTTTCAAGTAGTCAGCCTTGTTCCTGCGCAATGAAGTCGTTGTGATATGGTGATTTCTAAGCGTACCTTAGATGTGGCACAAGGCCGAAAGCACACACTCACACGCAGGTATCTATGGAGCACGAATATATATACACATACTGGCAAAAACAAATAGACTACTCACAAGCACACACACGAACCCTACACAACATAGGAAGTGTGTATATGTGTGTGTATATATATATATATATATATATATATATATATATATATATGTGTGTGTGTGTGTGTGTGTGTGTCTGTGTGTGTGTATGTGTGTGGATGTGTGAGTGTGTATGTATGTATATGTGCGTGGGTGTATATATATAAATACATGTGTGTGTGTGTGTCTGTGTGTGCGTATGTGTGTGGATGTGTGAGTGTGTATGTATGTATATGTGCGTGGGTGTATATATATAAATACATGTGTGTGTGTGTGGGTGTGTGTGTGTGTGTGCGTGTGTGTATACTAAATCCTTATCAGACAGTATGTATGTATGGACGGAGTACTAGCAAAAACGAACATACAATACACAAAAATGGGAATATATCTAGAAACATACAGGGGTAACTACAAAATAAGAATATAGATATCTTTCCTCGCCATTTCTCGGACCAATCTTAATTTTTTTTTTTTTATTACCCTTTAAACAGAAGGACTTTAAGAAAGATATTTGTGTCACTACTACCCCCCCCCCCAAAAAAAAAGAGAATTTTTAACTTCGAAAAGCATAAGTAAAATTAATTAATTTTAATGATATGTGGAAATATCCACTCTTTGCCTGAAGAGGTTCGCGTGACCGGAAACCCGTGTAGCAAAATTATGGAAAATAAAGTATAATATATATTTTTTTTAAATCCACATTACAACCAAAACGTTTGCAGTTTCTCTCTTCTTTTATAGATAGATAGATAGATAGATAGATAGATAGATAGATAGATAGATAGATAGATAGATATGAGTAACGAAAATCTTGGTAATCCGTATGGATAATCTCAAGGAGGATGAAATCCTGACAGCTCAATGTTAAATCAGAGCGAATAATTTAATTTAACGAAAAACAGACCAATTTAAGGGTCCATTTGTAATAATTTATTTCACCAGAGAATTTTATTTTTCTCTGGATCTTCAGACTTCCCTTTCAAAAGGTGAAACGAAAAATGAATATATATATATATATATGTATATGTATGTGTGTGTGTGTGTGTGTGTGTGTGTGTGTGTGTGTGTGTGTGTGTGTGTGTGTGAAAAGTGTGTGTATATAAATATAAATAAATATATATATATATGTGTATAATTATTTATATATTATATGCGCGGTACTTATTAGAAAGCGCTCAATATCAGAGATAGAGCTAACATATATGGTTGGATAGATGTGAGCTTGTGACCCTGGGTTTCACGCTTTAGCGATCGTCAGGTCTGACGATCGCTAAAGCGTGAAACCCAGGGTCACAAGCTCACACCTATCCAACCATATATATATATATATATATATATATATATATATATATATATATATATATAATAATTAATATTAGGTTGGTGCAAAAATAATGTCGGTTTTTGACGTTAAAAAATACGTCAAAAACCGACATTATTTTTGCACCAACCTAATAGCACTGTTTTATTATATCGAGCACTGTTTTATTAACACCAGCATTATATGTGCATCCCAATGAGTGTATTTTGCTCACTGGGAGATTTTATCGAATCACCATCTCTAGACTGGTTGCCAACGAAGGTTTTAGAACGCAGTCTGTTCTGCTATTAGATTGGTGGAAAAATAATGACGTAATGATGTCGTTTTTTGACGTATTTTTTAACGTCAAAAATCGACATTATTACGTCATTATTTTTCCACCAACCTAATATTTAACCCATGCCTGGGAACAGAAGAGATGCATTCATACCTTTCCTAAGTGAACGTAACTTCGGCTTGGATCCGATTTCACTTCATAGATTTCTCTTTTCGCGACGCTGTCCATTAAATCAGAACCCCTTTTACGGTAAGGATTTTATTTATCCAAAAAATAAACCAAGATAATGAGAACCACGGAGTTAATTTTTATTTAAGATTTTCGATAATCATCAAAAATGGTTAAGAAACACTGAACGTATTTTATATGTTATGTCACGTCTGGGTGTTGGATGATGATAGCTCTCCACTACTTCCTATCCCTTGTAAATCTTGGTCTCCTACTATCCCTCCCAGGCGTTGTTCTGTCATCCATTTAAACAAATTCGTTAGATAGGTTACTTCCTGTTTTCCTTTGGCACTCTTGCCTTCACTATGTCTTGTGAGTGTCGAATTCTCCAATCCATCTTTCTTCATTAGGTGACCTAAAACACTGGTCAACACAGTTTTTGGTGCCAAGAAACAAAACACGTTTTTTAGCTAATTTGATGGTGCTGATTCCGAAAATGACCTTAGCTACTGTTTTTGCTGTAATGAAATTGTTCATTTTGGGAAAAATAAAAGCAATTTACAATCTCGGCTGGTTGCAAAAATTAGTTAATAAAGGTCGTAGAAACCCATCAATTTTCAGGTAGACCGAGCAGTTTATATCAGCCACCTGAAATAAACTATTTTTATAAGGAAAAAGTGTTTTTGAGTCAAAAATTTTAAAATAAATGTACCGAAGTTTTCCAATTTATCGCTAAAATTCAAATTAATTGATAAGCTTTATCAGTAATACATTTTAGTTAACCTGATAATAAAAATGAAACCCTAAAATCTTCTGTTTGAGATTCATAAATTTATCCCATCACTTTTATCCCTTCACTACGGAAGGAAGCCAAGCACATTGAGAGCATTTTGTTTTCACAGTTGGAAAGAAACTTCAACTAAAGACATCCCAATTGAATGCAACTATTCCATTGGACATGATAATGCTGGAGTATCAAAAGGGACTTAAATAACATTGAATATGACAAAGAAAAAAATACCATACTTATGTTTACGAAGGATTTATTTCTGCTGTAAATTTATTAAATGGTTTGATGAAAATAATTGTTGGTATATTCAATCATGTTAATTTTAAAGACTTAGGGTCCGATTGTTATTCCAAAAATAGTATTTCTTAATAAGCAGACATTTATTGGTTTAAATACGAATTGAGAAGTTTCTACGTTTTTATTTTGAGAAATATTGCCATTGGTCAATATCATATATTCAGAAAACAAATGAAAAAAATGCTTTTTTTCCCAAAATGAGGCATTTCTGTACAGCAAAAACGATAGCTAGCCAAAACAACGTAAGGTCATTTTCAGATTCAGCGCCCTCAAATTAATTTTTAAAAAAAAGAGGTTTGGTGTCTCGACACCATTTTAAAAATTTTCTTTTGTTGACCAGTGAAATTTTCAAGCCTACTTTTAACTCTAAGTAGAAGTGTCCTTTTGTTCTCATTTTTTTCTTGAAACTTCCCCGAGTGCTGATCTGTTGTACAATATCAAATCTTTCTCTATAGTAGTGAATGCTTGATAATTTTCTCACAAATGAAGAGAAGACTTGATGCAACAGAAATGCGGTTCTATAGAAAGATACTGAGAATACCATAGATGGAACATGGGTGTAACGAGTTTTAAGGAAGAAGAGAATAAAAGATGTTCCGTTTATATCTTCAGCTTTCTCCTACAGAACAATATTTCTTTTGCTTTAAATTTTCTCTTCATTTGTGAGGAAATTGTTAAGTATTCACTGACACATAGGAGGAATGGTATTACAGTGTAACCCGGATATAAGAGACCCTGATATAAGAGAAACCCGTATATAAGAGAGATTTATCTGGTCCCAAATTAGAGCCATACTTACCTAAACAAAATAGACCAAACCCGGATATAAGAGAAAACCGTATATAAGAGAAACCCGGATATAAGGGACTTCTCCGGTCCCGACAACTCGCTTATATCCGGTTTACACTGTATATAGCAGTTCAGCACTATTTTCTTTGTTTTTAACAAACTTAAATGTAACATAGAGTATCGGATTGCAGCTCGGATTGAGGAATCAGAGTGCCGAGTTCGAATTCCAGTCAAGTTCATTCTATTCACTTAAGTGTTAATACACTTGGGAACGGTATGAATTCAAGTCTTCTCCCCCCAGCTATGGGTAAACAGACTGGGTTCTATAGCGTTGGGTGGCAACCGGTCTAGGGTAGGAAAACTGTCAATTCAAAAAAAAAAAAAAACTGTATATAGTCCTGGTGAAGTTCATAGATAAAGAAAGAATCGTTCGCATTGAATCTATCATATCAATTACGGTCGATTTCTTAATACTTCGCTTGGCTTTTCGAATTACTCCGCCAAAAACATGATTATTACCTATTTTTATTATATTCTAATAATCATACGGGGGTTGAAAATGTAGGTATACAGTAAAAAATATATATATATATAGCTGGCCACTCGTATTCGAGGATACCCGTCTATTAGGGCGATTAGCCAATCCCTATTGTAGACGCTCGCTCAGGCGCATTTGTGTTTGTTCAACACCCACAGAGCCCACCTGTGGTTTATACTGTAACTAGGCTGAACAGACCTTAGAGTTTCTTGGATAGAACCTGTTATCCAACGTTATCAACAATTTGAACAAGGCCAGCACACTCAAGCCCTCCGTCAAGATGACTTGTGACTTCGTGCTAACACAGCTATCGACAGCCCCCTACGCAATTTCACTCACAAGGCTTGGGTAAACCCTTGGTATGGTTTTCAGGCACTTTCCAAGTCGGTAAATCAATACATTACGTTTTGTGGGGACTTTTTTGTTTTTCATTTCTGTATACCTATTTATTTACTTTTCAAAAAGTAGTGCAAAATGGCTTCCTCTGTTATATTCAGATTTAACGGACTTTTTATATGAATGTTCAACCATTTCTAGTAGTAGTCCGTTAACAGAGAGTCAGCTGTGTGTGTGTGTGTTTTCAGTACCTGACCTATGAATGGCAGTAAAATATTCTATACTCAAGAGGTATAGATATTTAGTAATTGAGACACTCGCTTTGTTTTAAACGTACATTCATGAACACTTGTAAATACACACACACACACACACACACACACACAGAGTTTCTGTCGAGTCTTTTGCAAGTAAGAGTTCTCCAGAGGAAAACGTCTTTTATAATTCAGTTCCCAGAGTGGCGCCGATCTTGAATATCCGCTTGTCGAGACACAACTCTGAACTGGGAACTTCGGCAGCCGACCAATTCTCAAGCCGGTGCACCTTTTTCCGAACCCAGACGGCCACTTTAGGGACAGGCCCAAGTTGTAAATGCATTTTGACAGGATGCTATCAAGCGTAACGACAGGCACTGTGCGCTCTCGCCTAAAACACGCGGTTTCTTGGCCTTTTTTTTTTTTTTGTTGTAGTTCCCTGTTGACTTACCGAAAACTTCTTGGAAGTCTACATTGCATTGTGGGTATCAGTCGTGGCGTTTTGAAATGTTTATTTCACAAGCTAAAGTTTAAGCTGCATAAGTATGGTGCTACCAAGTTTTTCGTCAAATTTTTCATATTCACTCTCTTTGCGAGCGTATATTCTGAAGCAATTCGATAAACGACTTCCTCTTCTTTTTTTTGCTTTCTTCATTGCTTTCTTCTTTCATTCTTTCTTTCTTTCTTTCTTTCTTTCTTTCTTTCTAGTTTGCTTCCTATCATTAACTTACACTTATTTCTTTTTTTTTTTTTCATTACTTTCCTCTTCATATTTTTCTTTCATTTCTTTCTTTCTTTATTTTCCTTTTCTTTTTTTCTTTCATCATGCGTTTCATTGGCTCATTGCAATTATCCGCTTTTATTTTTTCTGTCTATCTATCGATCTGTCTATCTATCTATCTATCTATCTATCAATCTCAGCCTTTTCATATCTATCAGTCTCAGCCTCTTCATATCTATCTACCTGTCTCAGCCTCTTCATATCTATCTACCTATCTATCTATCTATCTATCTATCTATCTATATATATATCTATCTGAGCCTTTTCATATCTATCAGTCTCAGCCTCTTCATATCTATCTACCTATCTCAGCCTCCTCATATCTATCTACCTATCTATCTATCTATCTATCTATCTATCTCAGCCTTTTCATATCTCTATCTATCTGTCTATCCATCTATCTCAGCCCTTTCCTATCTATCTATCTATCTATCTATCTATCTATCTATCTATCTGTCTGTCTGTCTCAGCCTCTTCATATCTATGTATCTATCTATCTATCTCAGCCTTTTCATATCTATCAGTCTCAGCCTCTTCATATCTATCTACCTATCTATCTATCTATCTATCTATCTATCTATCTATCTATCTATCTATGTCAGGCTCTTCATATCTATCTATCTATCTCAGCCTCTTCATATCTATCTATCTAAGCCTCTTCATATCTATCTATCTATCTATCTATCTATCTTTCTATCTATCTATCTCACCCTTTCCATATCTATCAGTCTCAGCCTCTTCATATCTATCTATCTCAGCCTCTTCATATCGATCTATCTATCTATCTATCTATCGATCTCAGCCTCTTCATATCTATCTATCTCAGCCTCTTCATATCTATCTATCTATCTATCTATCTATCTATCTCAGCTTCATATCTATCTATCTCAGCCTTTTCATATCTATCTATCAATCTATCTATCTATTTATCTATCTCATCCTCTTCATATATATCCAGCTATTTCAGCCTCTTCATATCTATCAATCTATCTATCTGTCTATCTATCTCAGCCTCTTCATATCTATTTATCTATCTCTCAGCCTCTTCATATCTATTTATCTATCATTCTCAGCGTTTTCATATCTATCTATCTCAGCCTTTTCATATCTATCTATCAATCTATCTATCTATCTATCTCAGTCTCTTCATATCTATCTATCTATCTCAGCCTCTTCATATGTATATATCTATCTCGGCGTTTTTATATCTATCCTTCTATCTATCTATCTATCTCAACCTCTTCATATCTATCTATCTATCAGTCTATCTATCTATCTCAGCATATTCCTATCTATCTATCTATCTATCTATCTATCTATCTATCTACATATCTATCGATCTCAGCCTCTTCATATCTATCTATCTCTCTATCCTTCTATCAATCTCAGGGTTTCATATCTATCTATCTATCTATCTATCTCAGGCTCTTCATATCTATCTATCTATCTATCACAACCTTTTCATATCTATCTATCTATCTATCTATCTATATATATATATATATATATATATATATATATATATATATATATATATATCAGCGGTTTCATATCTATCTATCTATTTATCTATGGATCTATCTATCTATCTATCTATATATCTATCTATCTATCTATCTGTCTATCTCAGCCTTTTTATATCTGTCTATCTATCTCTCTATCCAGCTATCTGTCACATCCTTTTCATATCTATCTATCTATCTCAGCCTTTTCATATCGATCTATCTATCTATCTATCTCAGCCGTTTCATATGTATCTATCTATTTATCTATGGATCTATCTATCTATCTATCTCAGCCTTTTTATATCTGTCTATCTATCTCTCTATCCATCTATCTATCTCATCCTTTTCATATCTATCTGTCTATCTATCTCAGACTTTTCATATCTATCTATCTATCCATCTATCTCAGACTTTTCATATCTATCTATCTCTCTCAGCCTTTTCATATCTATCTATCTATCTATCTATCTATCTGTCTATCTATCTATCTACCTATCTATCAGCATCTTCACATCTATCTATCTATCTATCTATCTATCTATCTATCTATCTATGAAGCTTTTCATATCTATCCTTCTATCTATTTATCTATCTCAGCCTTTTCATATCTATCTATCTATCTATCTATCTATCTATCTATCAGCCTTTTCATATCTATCTATCTATCTATCGCAGCATTTTCATATATATCTATCTGTATATCAATCTGTCTACCTCAGCCATTTCATGCCTATCTATCTATCTATCTATCTATCTATCTCAGCCTCTCCATATCTATCTATCTGTCTCTCTATCTCAGCCTTTTCATATCTATCTATCTCTCTCTCTATCTATCTATCTGTATATCTATCTATCGATCTCAGTCTTTTCATATATATCTATCTATCTCAGCCTTTTCATATCTATCTATCTTTCTACCTATCTATCAGCATCTTCACATCTCTCTATCTATCTATCTATCTATCTATGAGGCTTTTCATATCTATCCTATTTATTTATCTATCTCAGCCTTTTCATCTATCTGTCTATCTATCTATCTATCTACCTATCTATCAGCATCTTCACATCTATCTATCTATCTATGAGGCTTTTCATATCTATCCTTCTATCTATTTATCTATCTCAGCCTTTTCATATCTATGTATCTATCTCAGCCTCTTTATATCTATCAATCTATCTATCTAGGCCTTTTCATATCTATCTATCTATCGCAGCTTTTTTATATCTATCTATTTATCTATCTGTCTAACCATCTATCTATCTCAGCCTTTTCTATCTATCTATCTATCTAACTATATATCTTTCTATCTATCTCACATCTTCATATCTATCTATCTCACCCTCTTCATATCTAACTATTAGGTTGGTGCAAAAATAATTTCGTTTTCTGACATATGTTACTATGTGAGAAAACGAAATTATTTTTGCACCAACCTAATATCTATCTATCTATCTGTATATCCATCTATATCTCTATCTCAGCCTATTTATATCTATCAATCTATCTATCTAGGCCTTTTCATATCTATCTATCTATCTCAGCCTTTTTATATCTATCTATTTATCTATCTCTCTTAACATCTATCTATCTCTGCATTTTCATATATATCTATCTTCTATCTATCTATCTAACTATATATCTATCTATCTCACCATCTTCATATCTATCTATCTCAGCCATTTCATATCTATCCTTCTATCTATGAATCAATCTATCTATCGCAGCCTCTTCATGTCTATCTATCTATCTATCTATCTATCTATCTATCTATATACCTCAGTGTTTTCATATCTATCTCTCTATCTATCTGTCTATCTCAGCCTTTTCATATCTCTATCTATCAGTCTATTCATCTATCTATCTCAGGCTTTTCCTATCTATCTATCTATCTATCTATCTGTCTGTCTCAGCCTCTTCATATATATCTATCTATCTCAGCCTCTTCATATCTATCTGTCTATGTGTCTATCAATCTATCTCAGCCTTTTCATATGTATCTATCTCAGCCTATTCATTACTATCTATCTATCTATCTCAGCCTCTTGATATCTATCTATCTGTCTATTTCAGCCTTATATCTATCTATCTGTCTATCCATCTATCTATCTCAGCCTTTTCATATCTATCTATCTATATATATATATCTATCTATCTCAGCCTTTTTATATATATCTCTCTCTATCTAT
>OZ010580.1:95564975-95572475 GCA_963932145.1 Acanthosepion lycidas
ATAATTTTCGCGGTTAAATCAGTTTCTGTTGCCGTTTTATCAATTTACATTTAACTTTTATGGAGGAAAAGATAATACAGTGTAACCCGGATATAAGAGAGTTGTCGGGACCGGAGACGAAGTCTCTTATATCAGGGTTTCTCTTATATCCGGGTTTTGTCTATTTTGTTTAGGTAAGTATGGCTCTAATTTGGGACCAGGGAAAATCTCTCTTATATCCGAGGTTTCTCTTATATCAGGGTCTCTTATATCCGGGTTACAATGAAGATGAAACTATACTGTAACTTCATCCATAATATGCACCCCTGAAATTGGGCTGAAAGTGTGGGAAAATGCTTCTACTCACGCATAATACGCACCCCTTGTTTGGTAAACAAACCCTATAACTTGTAACTCTCCAATTTCATTGCGGCCAGCGTTTACCTACTCTTATTCAAGCTGTAATTGAAGATATTTATCAAAATTTCCGATCATCACGATTCTAAAAGGAAACGGAAATACCTATATTGTGCCTACTGCGCAGACTCATTAACCTGTTTTTGTTCGATAAAATGTTCAGTCTACCGGATCTGTATGTAGTTTTTCACAAAAAATGATTTTAAATATAGAATAATGTTATTCTAATTTAGTTTTATGATAATTCTTCTTTTATTTTACATTTGTAAGTATTGTAAGTATTTGACATCCTTATGGGGTCGCAATCGCCGAATGTTAGTGTCAAATTGTATGTTTGTGGTGAGTAGTCATTTCGCAACTGAAATCGACCTATGAAACGGCAATTTTTTAAAGATTTTTTTGTAGCTGTGCATAATACGCACCCCTAATTTTGCGTATTATTTTTTTTAGAAAAAATGCGTATTATATATGGGGAATTACGGTAATTCAGCAAAACTGAAATCATGAATTAAAATGTGTATGCTCCTTTCTCGCTGTTAAAAAATGTTACCAATTCAAGGTTTTGCTATGGTGATTCTATACTTTGATCAATCAGGATTTTTTTTTTAATTCTTGTAAGCACAATACGGGGTCTCCCTGAAAATAACAGGACTGGGTGTGTTCTGTGAAAAGAGGAAGAAAAAAGATAAGCGGATTGTGTCATCATCTGACTTGATATCTTGGGAGTATATGATATTGCATTTTTTTTTTAACAAGCTTTTGTGGCAGGAGAAATCGTGGATGCTTCACCACGCCCTGAGTATTCTGCAGTTCCTGGCCGAACTATGATAAATAAAGTTTCTATTTTTCAGGTTTCCCGTTTCTCTAAGATGGTAGATATCACATCGTCAAATTTCATCGAAATATCAGATGGTGACCATGGAAACTTAAAATTTTGTTTGAGCTGATATGGAATGACCCCTCGCCGCCATATATAGATAGATAGATAATATTAGTGGTCAATATATATATATATATGTGTGTGTGTGTGTGTGCAGGTATGTAGAAATATAGGAAAGAACACGTTAGGTAAATAATCCGGAGTTCTTTAGTATTTTTGTTTTTATTTATCGTCAAAAAAACAAATTGTAGTTCAGTGCGACGCGTTTATACATAAAACAGCCCTTTGGAAAATAAATAAATAAAATAAAATAAAACAAAAATTCTCCAGACACTTAACAACATACTATGGTGCCAAAATCTATCTTTCTCTGTGAATGAACAGACAATGCACGTAGAAGAAAGACATCATTCGCTTTGAAATAGACACCCCACCCTACAGCTTGACCTCTCCCTGAAGGTGACTGATATGTGGATAAAAATTAACTCTTAGGCCTCTTATCAAAAATGGTCACCCCAGCCGTTTCCATAGTAACGAATGAACATGCTTATAAAGATGCGTAAATTTCAAAATTGGTTATTCCTAAATTTTCGCTTGAGGATGAAACAGGCCTTGTTACTTTAATTCAATTTAATTTTAAGAATTAAGCTCTCGTTTTTGAAACATGAGAACTCTTATGTAGCGAAGGAATTATATTTTTTAAATAATTATATATATATATATATGTATATATATATATATATGTGTGTGTGTGTGTGTGTGTGTATGTATATATATAAATTTCTAAGAGTATATAACCCAGGTAGAACTAAATGTCCAGGACAGAGCAAGAATATACCTTCACCTTTAGGCTTCTCCTTTTTATTTTTACCATTTGCATCTGAGAGAAAGAGACTCAAGAACTAAGAATTACTACCCGACACAAGATAGCATAACAATTTAAACATGTGCTAGTTCTGATTAAATTCAGATAACTATAACTTGACAAATAATTAGAGTTAGTAGAAATTTAAACCATGCCCGAAATCCTGAGACTGAAAAAAGCCGGAGCGTACAATGGCCGAAACGTCGTGAATATGACAATAAAGATGAGGACAGGAGTCCGAACAATTTAAATAGAGTAAATAGTTACAATACCTCATCGCAGAAATATAGTGAGATCCTGAAGAAGGCCGGGACGTACAATGGTCGAAACATCATAAATGTGACAATAAAGCTGAGGACAAGAGTCTGAACAATGTAAATAAAGTCAATACTTACAATATCTCATCTTAGAAATATAAACAGATATTCAGAATAGTGAATATCTGTATAATTTAAGCGCCCACTTTAGACCTATGGCTCAAAAACATATCTCACAGAGCCTTGATAGTGAGTTTATTTCTCACTGAGTACGATGATGATACAGCCTATTAAAGGGTACTAAATATCTACGCATATGCAGATATTATCCACACACTAAAGATTTTCCCCCAGCGTAGAAACTGTGGTAGTTCGCACGCCAAATTAGTACGGAACTTATTATTCTGGCAAGTGGGTTGACTAACTACTGATCTAGGGGACGCGCTTTTAAAATAATGTTTATTATTGTTATTTGAAGTCAGTGGAGAGTATAGATTCCACAACGCATCGCCTCACCTTAATAAATATTTTCACTGTGTAAAAACGCCATTTTCACAATGCGGGGCAGTTCTCCGTTAAGTTCAGAATAACACTTTTTTTTTTTTTGCTGTACTGAAATTGCTCATTTCTAAGGGGGAAAAAGACCAATTTACCATTTTGGCTGATCACAAAATTTAGTTAATAAAGGTTATAGAAACCCATCAATTTTCAGGTAGGCCGAACAATTTCTGTCAGCCACCTGAAATAAAGCATTTTTATAAATAAAAAGTGTTTTTGAGCCCAAAATTTTAAAACAGAAGTACCGAATTTTTTCCAATTTATAACCAAAATTCAAATTAACTGATAAACTTTAGTAAACCTGATAAGATACCATCAAAAAATAAAACCCTAAAATTTCCTGTTTGATATTCATAAATTTATCCCATCACTTTTATCCCTTCACTACGGAAGGAAACCAAGCACATTGAGAGCATTTTGTTTTCAATCAATTTACAATCCCGGCTGGCTGCAAAATTTAGTTAATAAAAGTCTAGGAAACCCATCAATTTTCAGGTAGGCCTAGCTGTTTATGCTAGTCACCTGAAATAAACTATTTTTTATAAGGAAAAAGTGTTTTTTTAATCAAAAATTTTAAAATAAATGTACCGAAGTTTTCCAATTTATCGCTAAAATTCAAATTAATTGATAAGCTTTATCAGTAATACATTTTAGTTAACCTGATAATAAAAATGAAACCCTAAAATCTTCTGTTTGAGATTCATAAATTTATCCCTTTACTACGGAAGCACATCGAGAGCATTTTGTTTTCACAGTTGGAAAGAAACTTCAACTAAAGACATCCCAATTGAATGCACCTATTCCATTGGACATAATACTTCAAAAAGGGACTTACATAACATTGAATATGACAGATAATCAAGAAAGAGAAAATGTTTTGCCATAGTTCTTATGTACACGATGGTTTTATTTCTGCTGTTAATTTATTAAATGATTTGATGAAAATACTTATTGATCTTGGTATATTCAATCGTGTTATTTTTAAAGACTTACGGTCTGGTTGTTATTGAACAAATAGTATTTCTCAATAAGCAGACCTACGTTTGTCGGTTTACTTGTGGAGGTGCGTATGGTATAATGGATTGAGGCTCAGAATTAGAAATGTCAGAACCGAGTCGAATTCCAGCTGAGTTCATTGCATTCACTTACGCACCAATACCTTTAAGAAATGAATGTATCCATCTCTTCGACCCCTCAACAATGGGTTAAATATAACAGACTGGATTCTATAGTCTTGGTTGGCAATCATTTTATAGATGGCGAATCGAGGAAATAACCCATCTCCTTGGGGCATTTGTGAATAATATATATATATATATATATATATATATATATATATATATATATATATATATATATATCTGTTGTGTATATTCTGGAGAGTGCCGCCATAGTAAACTACCCAAATATTAATCTACGCCCAGGTTTTTTCCCTATTTCACCTTTCTTAACAAAATTAATGCTCTTACAAACAAATATACACAACAGATTCATAAAATCAAAAGAAAATGGTTGAATACATCAACACAATTATAATGACAATATTCTCCACACGTGACAATTACTGACGTTATTTTTCAGTTAAAAATATGAAAATAGCGTTTCTCTACATTCCAGTTGCTAGGTACATTCTGTTTTTGTTTTTATTAGTTACCTTGTTCAATTAATTTCATTTTCGTATTTTGCTTTGAAAAAGTCCACATTGGACGAAACGCGTCAGCAATTATTAGTTTTCCTATTGTCATTTGTCTTCATAAATATTGTCTTCTCTACTGGTTAAATCGGAGAAATTTTCATATACATATATAAGAATTATATAATTTATAAATTCATGAATCATTCATACAAAAACCAAATATAGAGGTTAATGATTTAAATGGCGAGAATACATCGTCGCAATCAATCTAAATAAGATACATCAACCCCGAACCTGTACATGAATGATATGATCCCCGTTTATAAATTCCAGTTTCATAAGGTCTTTTTAATTTTTTACAAGCTTTCGTCTGTTCCTACAGACATCATCAGGCGTGGAAATAGATTTTGTTTTTGTTTTTACTTCTCGGTAATAAGAGGACAACGAAAATATAGATGTAATACGAAAAAATGCTATGAGAAATGTGTTATTGTTTTGGAACGTGCGGTCGCAACGCTGAGTTTGAATTTAAATTTTAAGGTTGCGCGTTTTTGTACAAATATAGCAATAAGAGAATTCTTTTTACTGGTAGATTTTCCGTGAATATGGTATGAACTATATTGTTCAATAATTACAGAAATGTCACACTTATTATCCGAGAGTTGCACGTTGGATCAGTTATTTTAATTTCAATTAAAAGGTGCAATTATAATTTATAAATTCATGAATCATTCATACAAAAATCAAATATAGAGGTTAATGATTTAAATGGCGAGAATACATCGTCGCAAACAATATAAATAAGATACATCAACCCCGAACCTGTATATGAAGGATATGATCCCTGTTTACAAATTCCAGTTGCATAAATTATATAAATAGAATTATATAAATATATTTATACGCCTCGCCTTAATAAATATTTTCACTGACTCTACAGAAAGCACAACGCCATGAATACATACTCATTGTTCCAACGCGGGGCAGTCCACTGCTACATAAAGAATAATTGGAAACTTAAAACATTTTCGAAATCCTGAGACTGTCTACTTTCAAACTTAGGTAAATTAAAGAAATGCTAAATATTCGGCCGTGAGACAATTTTGAACTGCGCCTTTTAAAATTTACTATCGTTTTAACAAAGTGAACTCCTTAATTAACGAAACTAGTCCGTGAGTATTCAGGTAGATAGATAAGTAAAGTCGACAGTTACTCTTGTTTCTGGATAAATTACGGTCATACGCTTATAAGAATTTTGAAAATTACTAAGAGTAGCTTCATTTTTTTTATCCCACGCCACAGTATTTGGACACTCAGTAAGAATCAAACTTAGTAATTACCAATTATACTAGTTCTTCACGTATAACCATAAACCGTGACGTTATATATATATATATATATATATATATATATATATATATATATATATATATATATATATATTATACTTCTTTCAAATTTGTATTTGAAATAAACTTTCCGTCCATTCTTACGCCGCTAATCTTATCTCAAAAGTAACACGAACAATAAATTTTACAATAACTAAAATAAATCTAACATTATGATATGAACTATTAGTAATAATAATAATACCTGCGTAACTACTAATACGACATTTGGACAGAAAGACAAACATTTTTACGGATCATTTACTGTAACATTTGGTTGCGTTTTGCATCAAAATACGGTAAGTTGAAATGAAAAAAAAATGAATAAAGAAAAAGTTATAGCGCTGAATGCAACCAAATATGTCGACACAAAACGAGATTAGGCGTGAGCGCGCGAGAACTGCGTATTTATAAACTCGATTAAGACCAAGTCAGACGAGCCTTGCCGCCATTATGAACAGCTATTTCTTCTTTCTTTTTTTTATATATATCGATATACTCCAATCAAAATATGCGTCCGACATTCAACAAATTACGTTTGCTTCGACGGTAGACATAAAAACAAATGGCCTTGAAAATCTAAACAATGAACAAAAACGACATCTAAGCCATGCTTTCCCAGACAACCACTGCCCTAAACACTGTCGACATCAGTTATGTTACTGATATTGTCCCCTGAATTGTCATTTATGTGTTCAGAATTGCCTTACCTCGGTGGTTAGCCAGTTGCTCTTATCGACTTGGTCGTAAGTTCAATCCTCGCCCTAAACTCAACAAAATTCGACCTCTCGGCAGATTTGATTACTTTTCGGATAAATCAAAACCAATTGTATTTATAGGCTTCGCTCATTGATTAAAGAATAGAAGCGATAACACATAGACCAATATTTTTACCGTTTATTAAGGGAAACGTTCTCTGGCGGCAAAAAGTTAAACAGGAGAACTCTCTCTCCATATCTATATATATATATATATATATATGTGAATTTTTTTTTTTTTTTGTCATAGTTACATTAAATCCAAAATTTAGGATTTAATGTAACTATGACAAGAAAAACATTTCGTTTTCAATGTTTGCCGTGATAAAGTTGGAAGACGAAACGGGTCGGCAAAAAACAGGAATTTTTTCCAATTGCCATTTCTTATACCAATTTGTCTCATCCACTGAATTATTCTGTGAAATTTTACTATTAGGTTGGTGCAAAAATAATAGTTTTCTCACATATGTTACTATGTGAGAAAAAGACATTATTTTTGCACCAACCTAATATATATATATATATATATATATATATATATATATATATATATATATATATATATATATATATATCGGATGTAACAGCATAATTGTCGATCCTACAAAATGTTTAAAAAATAAAAAATCACTAACGTAATTAAATATATATATATATATATATATACACACACACACATTATAACCAAAAATGTTTGCGGCTTCTTTCTTCTCTTTAAAATAGACACTTTTCTCTCATTGGAACAACTATAACGTCTCCCTG
>OZ010580.1:95574975-95594975 GCA_963932145.1 Acanthosepion lycidas
CCATTTAATATGTTGTTTTCTAAAGAATTATTTTTGCGTTCATATAGACATTTATGTAAATACCTTGAGGTTTCACTAATTTATTCTTTGTGGCAATCATTACAGGTAATAGAGTAAATTCCTCCTTCAAGTTTTAGCTTATTATTTTATCATGTATTAAGTAAGTATTTTATTGTTTTAGACGCATTTGTAATAAATTTTATGTTGAGTTTAGACAAATACTTTTCAATTGAAATTGTGATAGACGGTAGGTAGAAGAATGTATTTTCATTCATTTGATTTATGTATATTTATTATTATTATTAATATACATATATATATATATATATATATATATATATATATATATATATATATATAAGAATTTATTCGAAAATTTATAAGCTAAATATGTTATAAAATCACTACAAAAATAGCCATTTTGTTTCAACACTTCTGGTGTCTTATGAAGTGATGTTGTTGAATGTAGAATAAAGGGTTTTAAAAGCTTCAAATCAAACATCCCCCGCTAGGGGAAACTCTGTTACATAAGCTAGAATGACCAATCAAAATACAAGTATTTGAGAATTCAAAAAACTTGACAACAAACTTTGTTTATAATAATTATTTAATGCTTTAATGTTAGGGTTAGACAAACATAGAATTCATTCTAATAAATATTGAATTATACTATAGAATTCAAAATAAAAAATAACCAATTTTAAATTTTAAATTTAATCTATATTAAGTTTAAAATTATAAAATTATTTAACTAATATATATATATATATATATATATATATATATATATATATATATATATATATATATATATATATATATAAGTATAAACAATAAAATCCCAAATTACCTCATATGAGGAATAGCCTATTTCGGCAGACGAAGATATCAGCCGTCTGTCTTCTCAACCCTGGTGGGGATAAGACAGACGACTGAAATCTTCGTCTGCCGAAATAAGCTGTTCCCTATATGAGGTGATTTTGGATTTTATTTTTTATTAATATATATATATATATATATATACATATATATATATATGTGTGTGTGTGTGTGTGTTTGTGTGTGTGTATATATATATAGATATATATATATATATATATATATATATATATATATATATATATATAGAGAGAGAGAGAGAGAGATAATATTAGTGGTCAATTTACATACATATATATTAGGTTGGTGCAAAAATAATGACGTAATAGTGTCGTTTTTGACGTATTTTTTAACGTCAAAAAAAGACATTATTACGTCATTATTTTTGCACCAAACTAATACATATATATATATATATATATATATATATATATATATATATATATATATATTCACAAGAGGATAGAATCCAGGTAGAACTCAATGTCCAGGACAGAGTAAGAATATAATATAAAAGGCTCAAACACTAATATTCCATGGTTATAATTTATTACAGTAGAATCATAATCACGATCCAATTCATCAGACTTACAAATTCAAAAAGAAATCGGAAAATATAACTCTGGCTATTAAAAACAAAATTTTAGTGAGAGTGTATGTGTGGGAGTTGGAAACAAGTGTGAGAGGGAAATGTATGAAAGCTCTAGAGAGAGGGGTAATGGAAGAAAGAAGAAAAGGAAAGGCCTAAAGATGAAGGTATACTCTTGCTCTGTCCTGGACATTTAGCTCTACCTGGGTTTTATCCTCTTGCAAATTATATATATATATATATATATATATATATATATATATATATATATATATATATATATATATTGGCTACTAATATTATCTATCTGTCTATTTATCTCTCTCTGTATATATATATATATATATATATATATATATATATATATATATTAACAGGACTAGAACTTGCAAAACTTGGGATGACCCATGCCCTTTGTGCCTCCATGAGAAACTACACATTATTAAGCTTCTAAACAATAAAAACCTATTAAACAACAGGCAAGAATTAACGGTTTTCTGCCGACACAACCGAGCTTACGCTCTGAATAACTAGCTAAAAACACGCATTACAAAAAAATAAATTTTAAAGTCCATAGCCCATATACATAGTTTTAATAACCTACAAAAATTAATAACCCTTTATGAAGTCGTCAAATAACAAACGTTACGGCCTTTTCGTATACACAAATCCCCTTCACAAAGAGATATAATAAAAGAATAAAATAAAAATAAATAAATAAATCTCCGTAGACGCTCAAGCCAGACTATGCGAAAACTTCCTCCGTCGTAAATTTAGCCACCCCCACCTTACCGTGACCCGGCATCTATGAAAGTAACTCTATACTGATACAAATTATTAACACCCCACCCCTGCCGATTCTAAACAATCCGCCCTTGGTGTTACCATGGAAATTTTTGATTTCAATTCTGACCATACTATTAAAACTCGTAAATTTCAGAAATAAGTTCATTCCCAAAAAATTTCGCTTGAAGATGGAACAGAGCCTACTTTAACTCAAGTTAATTCAAATATTATTTTGAAGTTTTCGGCTCTTGTTTTGAAACATGAGACCTCTTATGTAGCGAGTTGGAATCATATTTTTAAATAAATAATTATATTTATGCTCTACTTTCGTATCGAGCACTATTTTTTAAAAATAATTACAAAAATACTAAGGAACTTTGGATCTTTTACCAAACCAGTTTCTTTCCTATTTTCTACAATATTCTCACATATATATATATATATATATATATATATATATATATATATATATATATATATATATATATATATGGTGATGATGTCTCCTAAATATACACACTCACTGAAATATATACACATACATACACACCCAAAAACACACACAACCGCTTTCCAGCAACCAATAACTAAGAAGCTAAATCTAAAACTCCCAACCTCTCCTCAAAAGAACTTGAAAAGGGCTTTTGACCAATACAAAGACTGACCACCAATTAATGATACAAAAAAAAAACAAATGAAAACTACAGGTAAAGTTTACCTTCTTCAGAAACAGTCATTCACCCTAGTAGTTCACTGCTACTAACAAGGAGGATATTTTCTCCTGACGATGGCCATTGTAGCCGAAACTAGTCGAGATAAAAACAAAAGATTTTAAAAAAGTAAAAAAACAAAAATATCAGTATACAACCCAGTTGTCTGAAATTTTAATTTCTAACATTTTTTATTGTTCAAGACATATGTATGTATGTGTGTGTGTGTGTGTGTGCTATATTTCAGATATAACTAAAATATATTCATAAAAGGGCAATATGATGAAAATTTCTCATCACGTTTCTTCCTCTGATGGAGTTTATCTAGGCAAATTTTATTTTGCAACTACTATTTATATACAAAAGTAAAAAATGTTGCTCGTTTTTCAAATTTTTTTAATTTAAAAATTTTTTAAAGAAACTAACAATCCACTAGAGAACGAAAACCTAAGATAAGTTTTCCTTAAGTTTTCCTCTTTATTCATATATATATATATATATATATATATATATATATATATATATATATATATATATATATATATATATAGTGTGTGTGTGTGTGTATTTAGGCAGCATTGTTGCAATGTCCGCATAACCAATCTAAAACAAAAATTACCATCTTTATAATTTAATTTATTGTAATATATTTGTAATCTCTGATGATACCGAAAGCTTAGACAGGATTAACAATAAAAACATATCAACTTGGTGATTTTCTTTCGTGTTGCAGAGATAATGCTAAAAAGCTTATTCGACAATATGAAAGGAATTTACTTAAAATAGACAAAACTTGTCTATATTATTTAACGAAACATGCATTAGTATATATATATATATATATATATATATATATATATATATATATATATATATATATATATATATATATCGGTACAACAATAAATCATTAGAGATTAAAAGAAAATATTTAAAAATAATAATTAGATAGATAGATAGATAGATAGATAGATAGATAGGATCAGAACTCAGGATCAAAGCCTCGCAACCGGATCCCATCATTGTCCCATAATCAAGGGTAGAACGAAACCGAAATGCAGGATATGCGGAAAATATGATGAAACTGTCGACCATATTATATCAGGATGTCCGGGACTAGCAAAAAATGAATATACCCAACGACATAAAAAGGTAGCGACAGATGTGCACTGGAAGATATGCAGGAAGCACAAAATCGAAACCACTGAGAGATGGTCTGAGCACAAAACAGACACCATTACCCAAAATAACGATGTAACTATCATCAGGGACATGCCAATTCAAACTGACAGGGAAATAAAAGCCAGCAGACCTGATATTATTATAAAAGACATTCAGGAAGTGTATGCTTATTGACATAGCAGTACCATCTGAGAGAAATACCTTCAGGAAAATGATTGAGAAATTGTCCAAATACACTGGTTGACCTATGCGTTCGGCTTTGTGACACATCTATGCTTATAAAATCACCGTTCTTTCATTTCCCTAAGAACAAACATCATTTTGCCATGTATTTTCTTCCGTCTATCCAATCAAAGAGGAATGTTCAATTGTTTATTTGAAACTTGTAGGCGTAATGTCAGTAATAATTCAGGATCGAAAGAACAATCTTAAATATAATATGTCTTATTTTTAGTCGATAAGAACTGGATAAAACGATAATTTAGCTGCTGCTAATTCTGAAAAAAAATCCCTGCGTATAATACGCACTGATTTTTCTTTTTCAGAATTTCGAACACCAACTTAGGAGTGAATATACAGGAATAATTACGAGTCTAACCATAATCCAATCTAACACAAAGCCAAAATAACAGGGCACCAAGTGAGTATCCAGTTAAGTACTTTTAATTGATTTTGTAAAAGCAGCTACAGAGAGAGTCGATAATTCATCAAAATTAACTGAATGAGGCTTCGAGGCAGGATCGAACTCATGGTGTTACTTTAGAGTAAGGTCTACTGCAGTTTCCGTAGTCTACGTTGTGACTTGCAGTGGAGGGAAGCTGCACATTGCAAGTAGACTGTGTGCTAAACTGTAAATGATTTGGGTAGACCGCACTCTAAAGATAATTTACCAGCGTAGACTTTATAAAACTGTGGTAGTTCGCACGGTAAATTAGTACGGAACTTATTATTCTGGCAAGTGGGTTGACTAACCACTGATCTAGGGGACGCGCTTTTAAAATAATGTTTATTATTGTTATTTGAAGTCAGTGGAAAGTATAGATTCCACAACGCTTCGCCTCGTCTTAATAAATCTTTTCACTGACTGTGTAGAAAGCGCAACGCCATGAGTATATACCCATTGTTACAACGCGGGGCAGTTCTCCGCCAAGTAAAGAATAACACTGGTCAACACAGTTTTTGGTGCCAAGAAACAAAACACATTTTTTAACTAATTTGCTTGTGCTGATTCCGAAAATGGTCTTAGTTTTGCATGGTTAGCTACCGTTTTTGCTGTACTGAAATTGTTCATTTTTGGAAAAAAGATGAATTTACAATCTTGGCTAATTGCAAAATTTAATTAAGAAGAATAGTAGAAACCCATCAATTTTCAGGTAGGCCGAGCAATTTATGTCAGCCACCTGAAATAAAGTATTTTTATAAGTAAAAAGTGTTTTTGGGTCAAAAATCTTAAAATAGATGTACCGAATTTTTCTAATTTATCTCCAAAATTCAAATTAACTGATAAACTTTATCAGTAATACACTTTAATAAACCTGATAATTAAGGTGACATACATAAAATGAAAACCTAATATTTTCTGTTTGAGATTCATAAATTTATCCCATCACTTTTATCCCTTCACTACGGAAGGAAACCAAGCACATTGAGAGCATTTTGTTTTTAACAATTGGAAAGAAACTCCAACTAAAGACATTCCAATTGAATGCACCTATTCCATTGGACATGATAATGCTGGAGATTCCCCAACGTCTCGCCAAAGATAACTGTGAATCCCTTAATAAATCTTTTCACTATATAGAAAGAGAAACGCCATGAGTACATACCCATCGTCCCAACGCGGAGCGGTTCTCTGCTAAGTAAAAAATAATCTCCCTACCCGAAGTTTAAACAAAAATTTAAACATACGCTAGACAGAAGCAGGAAAATAGAACAGAACAAAAGTTTGGTATTTGCTGCCCGACAATCCATCTTAAACTACCAGCAATAGAGATTTAATGCATATTCTTTGTGGAGGTGCGTATGGTATAATGGATTGAGACTCAGAATTAGAAATGTCAGAGCTGAATTCGAATTTCAGCCGTGTTCGTTGTATTCACTTACGCGCCAATATCTTTAGGAAATAAATATATCAATCTCTTCTGCCCCTCAACTATGGCTTAAATAGAACAGACTGGATTCTATAGTCTTGGTTGGCAAGCATTTTATAGATGGAAACCATTTTATAGATGGTGAATCGAGAAAATTACCCATCCCGTTGGGGCACCCATGGAGACGCATCGGGCCATAAAAACATGTAGTGGCTTAAATTCTTCGGTTGTATGAGTTGCGTATTCTACCGCAAGCGGATGAATTTTCTTTCCTTTTTCTTTGTATAAATAGAACACTGATCGATTGAGAATTCAGAGTTGCCCTTCACCCAGACTTATTACCAACCACAGCTAGAGAGGACAGTTTACTCTGCTATTAAAACCCATAGAACCATCTGAGTTGAAGTCACTTAATAATACATCCATTGCCGGAGTGTACAATGATCAAAACATTGTGAATATGACAACAACGCTGAGGACAAGAGTTTGAACAATATAAATAATGTAAATAGTTACAATACCACATCTCAGAAACATAGACAAATCCTGAAGAAGGCCGGAGTCTACAACGACCGAAACGTCGTGAACATGACAATAAAGATGAGCACAACAGTCCGAACAATGTAAATAGTGTAAATAGTTACAATACCACATCTCAGAAACATATACAAATCCTGAAGAAGGCCGGAGTGTACAACGACCGAAATGTCTTCAACATGACAATAAAGATGAAGACAACAGTCTGAACAATGTAAATAGTGTAAATAGTTACAATACCACATCTCAGAAACATAAACGGGACCTGAAGAAGTCCGGAGTTTTCAACGACCGAAACTTCGTGAATATGACAACAAAGACGAGGACAACAGTACGAACAATGTAATCACTCTACATATATTCTAGCGCGAGGTCGTAAAGACTCTATCTGGAATAGTTTCACAGTCTGCGAGATATACTCGAGAATTGACGCTTTACGGCAATCGTCTTACGTATCGTATGTGTTAGATATACGTCAGGGTTTGTATTTTAACATTTCTCCTTTGTGGTCTATTTTCGAAATATGTTCCTATGTAGCCTTTTATCTATGCGTCAGTGTTCAAATCTACACACATGGTCATGTTTTGTGCGTGTGCGTGTGCGTGTGTGTCGGCGAGCCTGCCTGTTACTGGGTCAGACCGTTATTAGCCATATTCTATTTTCATTTCAACGGACATTTGTTCAGGGGAAGGCAGAGATGGCAAGTAAGAACTATTTCTGTTCGAACAATTCCAACAACCATTTCACAACTGAATGGTTTCAAGAACGCTACTTCTTCTCGACATTTTCTGCAACGTTGCTTACATCTTATATAAAGTCCATACTGAAAAATAGTTTCAGCCATCAAGATACGTGACCAAAGGGAGAGTGCAAAAAATGGAGTGGGGGATATGGCGTGGAGATGGAGGGGGTTAATTGATATAGTGGGTTCAATAGAGATAGATAGGTGAAAGGGGTGCTGGTAGTTGGAAAGAAAACGCTGATGGTTGGGGTTAGTGTGGGTAATTTCAAAGAGGGCGGGAGACTGATGTATGAGGAGAGCAATAAAAATAGAGATAGTTAGGTGAGAAGATACTAAAATGAGATGTGAAAAGAAGATAAACAACCTTAGATAGATAGATAGATAGATAGATAGATAGATAGATAGATAGATAGATAGATATGAGAAGACTGTGATAGATAGATAGATAGATATGAACAGACTGGGATAGATAAGAACAGACTGATAGATACAAATATGGATAAGAACAGATTGTGATAGATAGATAGATAGATAGATAGATAGATAGATAGATATGATATGATGAAACACAATAGGATAGATAGATAGATATGACATGATATAATATGATCAAGCACAATGAGATAGATAGATAGATAATGATATATGATCAAACACAATGAGATAGATAGATAGATAGATAGATAGATAGATATAACAAGACTCCGACAGATAGATAGATAGATAGATAGATAGATAACATTGAGACTATGTTAAAAGGTTTCACTACCTAGAATGGTGATTATTGTTTGTTCTCTTTCAACGGATGCGTTCCCTGTAAAAGAAATCACTTGTTTTCTCTTTGCTTTTTGTACCGAAAATGAATAGCGGGAAGACAATGGCGAAAAGTGGTCAATGAATTGGATAAACAAGTGTCTACCTTTCTATCACACTTTCGCTGACTTTTAATTCCACCAGTGAATCCACTTGTCTTAGGTATGCAATATTAATATAAAGAGAATTGAGAAATAACCTGCCAAAATATTTATTTCCATGTTCCCACACAAGTATTGGTATGAGATTAGGTGGATTACGTCGGTCTACTTTCAAATTATATTTCTATTATCTGTTATTTATTAAAAGATTCATTTCAACTTCCGTCATTTTTTTTTTTTTTTTATTATTAAAGGAAGCATTACTTCGGTGTATAGATCAGTTGTAAGAAATTATTTTTTTACAATATCTTCATCCTGTACAAGATTTGATTTTTTTTGTATTTTTTTTACAGCATATCAACCACAATGGGTTATTTAATGCCGACAATTTTTTTTTTATAGCTGGTAATATATTTTCTTAAAAAAATGTGTTGCTGGTTACATTTTGTTGTTCAAAAATGTATTACTGGTAATAATTTTTCCTTAATTATTATTATTATTATTATTATTATTATTATTATTATTATTATTATTATATCTAAAAGATGTTGAAATCGCTACACAATAGCTTTCGTGTTTCGGCACTACGTTTTACCTAGTGCCGAAACACGAAAGCTATTATGTAGCCATTTCAACATATGTCTGTTATAATATCTCATAATAAAATAATAATAATATATTGATCTACTTTGTATTGAGCCCTTGATTGAGCCCTTGTTTAAAAGTAAATCCTACGAACAGCTGAATTTTACTTTGGATTTGTATATATATATATATATATATATATATATATATATATATATATAACAGGAAAATAAACAGTCAATTGTTGATATCTCCTGACGAGTACACGGGGCGATTGCTGGAGCGTCCGTCCACGAAACTCTAGAGTCGACATGCTGAAAATAACACCAGTTAAATGTCAAACGAATTCGCTATTCGAAGAATCATTAAACACCATATTTATGCCTTCTGTAAACATGTAATAACAGAAAATGGAACACTACAGTCCTTGTTGTCACTAATCAAAATGAAATCTAAACTTGCGATGACTAATATAGTATATCAATTTAGCTGCCCAGTATAAGAATGTCTTTCTGTACATAAATCAATTGCCTATATCTGACATACTACCACATCCCTGAAAAGACGCGTTACATATCACTTATTTGGTCGAGGCGTTAAAAAACTCTAACCACCTAAAATTTACAAGAAAAATTCTAGTCGAAAACACTAGAGTATTATATAAATCATATTACCGGAAACATCTTATTGTGATAGGCCTTGTATATAAAACATCTCGCCCCAATTATCAACCTCACCTTATTCAATAATAGGAAGGGCATCTTCAAAGTTTTTTTTTTAAAAAAAACTAGAAAGACACCTTCTCGAATTCCAGATGCGATCAACACGCAAAGTTCAGAATAAACACTCCTACTCTTATTCAAAATAACAACAAAAAACATAAACTAAAAATTCTTGAGGCTATCTATACTAAAAAATTTAAACCAATCCTTAAAATTAATTATGAAATCTGCACAAATGTTTTAAAATGTGTACAGTAGATAGTTTAAAATATCGAGGTTTTAAGTAATATTTTTAAATATTGTTTCGTTTTTATAAATATTACATAATATCTTAGTTACCTTCTTTGACGTTAGCACCTTTGTCTACATGATAACATTTAAAATTGTATGGTACATAATATTAGTGTTTTCACTTTACACGTAAAGAAAAATAATTTTCAGATGTCCGCATCAATTTTGTTTCACAAATATGAGGAATACAACAATTTTTCTCATAGAAAAGACAACACTTTAATGACGACATTATGCTAATGTCGAAAGTACTCAGAATAGAATGAATATGTATCAACATGGTAATTTTCTTTCTTTCTTTAATAAGGATATTAAGACACTTGTCGGTAATTACGAGAGGATCCTATTAAAATAAGGAGATAAAACTTGTCTAAATTATTTAATGACACATGTCTTAACGAAAACAAGTTGCCAAATTATACGCATCTACATATATATATATATATATATATATATATATATATATATATTTTGGGGATTTAGACTAATCATGTAGCAATTCGTCGAACCTAGAATAATCCTCAACAGAATGCAGAAAGCACTGGAAGGCCGTTTCGTCCTACCTGAGATTCATCAGCAGTGCGCAACCACTACCGTGATCGAACCCGGACAATTTCGACACAAACGCAAACGCCATGCCAACTGTACCACGGGCCTCAGTGACGAAGAAGACACAAACTAAACTTGATATAGCCCCGACTCAGTTCCGTAGCGATACTCAATAGCCGCTCCATCGCAGAGCATCATCTAAGTCTAGTTGTGTTCGGGTTCGATTCTCGGTAGTGAATTCGATTATTGGATTATTATAGGCTCGACGAATTACTATATGATATATATATATATATATATATATATATATATATATATATATATATATATATATATATATAGGTCAGTGATGCATTGATATATATATATATATATATATATATATATATATATATATATAGGTCAGTGATGCATTGTGGTTAGGCTATTGCATTAACCTAATGGTTATTTTGGTGTGAGGTAACCGTTCTGTTCAGTGGGAATAATTGTGGATCGGGATGCCGTTTCACTGTTCAATGTTTGAATTGACAATTATTTTCACTGAATAGCCCCCTAGAATATTTTAAAATACAACAATGTAATTTATATATATATATATATATATATATATATATATATATATATATATATATATATATATTAGGTTGGTGCAAAAATAATGTCGTTTTTCTCACATATGTTACTATGTTACTATATATATATATCCAGGTAAGATGAGAACGAATAGTATCCAATTGAAACGTTCATAACATTTAATTTAAAAGAGGGCTCAGTAAAAAGTAGAGTAATATTCTTTATTTTATGATATTACATCGCTACGCAATCGCAGTCGTGTTTCGATGTGTATCAACGCATCGCATCAGGCGATTGTACATTACTGGCGAGTTAGTTCACAATCGTGTAGCGATTTTGACGTGATTTTCGATGTAATATCCTAAAATAAAGTATATATATATATATATATATATATATATATATATATATATATATAATCACATCAATACAAACTTGTCCGTGACTAGCTTATTTCGTTTTTTATCATTTCACCCCAAGCAAGGTGATAATGCCAGTAAGACGCAAGAGGTTACTAGGAATACTCTGCGAAACTAGCTTATTTATTACTTATTATTTGTTTTGTTGTTATTTCACCTCAACCAAGACGATGAAGCCTTTAAAACGCAACTGTGTAATCTATAGTTGGCAGTGAGACATCCTATTTATTTACTGATCAGATTTTAGTCTTGCACAAGGCCACAAATTGTCCGTAAGTTGAAAAAAAAATCCCTAATGATAGGAATTGTCATAATTCAGAAAAAGATGGATTCCTATTCAATCCGGATTTTTTTCTTTTTTCTGCTCTGTTGGTGCACAGTAGATTTTGATGTAGAACTAAAAGTATTTAATAATCTTGGTGTGAAGTGGTTCACTAGACTGTCTTGTTAGCCATTACTTCATGATGATGCATGTAGTGATTTAAGAGTTAGACTAAGGAAAACACGTCAAGAATCGAACGTTTGAAAGTGTGAAGACAATTCGAAATTTACAACTGATCGCAGCGACGCGAAATAGCAAGATTTACACCATTTACGTGACTTAGGGAAACTTAAGAATCATTGGCCGGCAGACGTCTCAGATTTGTGACTTTATAAGTCAGCGAGAAATCGCGAGACTTGCTACGTTATGAATAATTGAGAAAGGCCGAGATTTACAATATTACGTGCCGGTGTGAAAAATCAGCTCAGAATACGGAATTTTATCACAACGGAAAGCGTGGGCCAAACTCTGAATAAAGCTTCTAGTAGAAAACTAAGAACTCACGTCGTGGGGGCGTGAACGGGCGAGACTTGCAAAATTAGTGGCTGCAGGGAACTGCGAGATTTACGTTATTTAGTGATAGTGCAAATTATCAATACTTATGTTGTTATGTCACAAGGAAGCAAGAGTTCGTCCGAAGAAAAGCCAATGGTCTGAAAGTGTGAGACTTACGACATGACATGGGGAAAAGATTTAGTGAAATTACTTGTCGACGGGGAAACTTATGGTAACACATTTCGTGAGTGGGTTGGGGGAACTCGTTGGTAGATTATGATAGTACATGACAGAGATACTGAGATATTCAATAATCGATTGCTGCTCGGTTGGGGAGGTTGATTAGCAAAAAGCAGCAGAAATATTTTGTCATTTTTTTTAAATCAGAAACAAACGATAATCAAATTATTGAATAATGCTTAAGGAATTAGGATCAAATATGTCTAAAACTCGGACAGAATGGGAATGTAAGAATAAGGGAACAGTTAAGAATGGGAATTATAGAACAAGGAAGAAATAAGAATGAGAGTGACTGAAGCAGGAACAAATGTGTATGAGAATGAGAGAATAAGGAGCAAATAAGAATGGGAATGATAGAATAAGGGACAGATAAGAATAGGAATAATAGAATAAGGGAGAGATAAGAATGAGAATGTTAGAATAAGGGACAGATAAGAATGGGAATGATAAAATAAGTGAGAGATAAGAATAAGAATGTTAGAATAAGGGGCAGATAAGAAAGGGAATGTTAGAATAAGGAACAAATAAGAATTGGAATTATAGAATAAGGGGCAAATAAGAATGGGGATGACAGAAGAAGAAACAAATGGGTATGAGAATGAGAGAATAAGGAGCATAATGAGAATGGGAATGATAGAATAAGAAACATATGAGTATAGGAATGATATAATAAAGAACAGATAAGAATGGGAATGATAGAATAAGGGTCAGATAAGAATGGGAATTATAGAACAAGGAGCAAATAAGAATGGGAATGATAGAACAAGGAACAGATAAGAATGGGAATGATAGAATAAGGAACAAATGGGTATAAGAATGAGAGAATAAGTAGCAAATAAGAATGGGAATGATAGAATAAGGGACAGATAAGAATGGGAATGATAGAATAAGGAAAAAATGGGTATAAGAATGAGAGAATAAGTAGCAAATAAGAATGGGAATAATAGAATAAGGGACAGATAAGAATGGGAATGATAGAATAAGGAAAAAATGGGTATAAGAATGAGAGAATAAGTAGCAAATAAGAATGGGAATAATAGAATAAGGGACAGATAAGAATGGGAATGATAGAATAAGGAAAAAATGGGTATAAGAATGAGAGAATAAGTAGCAAATAAGAATGGGAATGAAAGAACAAGGAACAAAGGAATTGGAATGATAGAATACGGAACAAATAAGAAAGCGAATTCTAGTATAAGAAGCAAAGAAGAAACGTTTATAAATTTAACATGTTTTTGGAAATGTTAACTAAAAAAAAAAGAAAAAAGCTAAAATAAAAGCGAAACGTTAAACTTATAAACGTTTCCGATATGTTTCTTATTCTATCAAAATTTTTTATTTATTTGAAACCGCAAACATCATTGCATTTCTCTCTCTCTCTCTCTCTCTCTCTCTCTCTCTATCTATCTATCTATCTATCTATCTCAAGCTTTTTCATATTATCCATCAATATAGGTATATTATAAACTAAGTTTAGTTTGGCACAAGGCCACAAATAAAGGAGGCTTAACGAATTCCGAACGTATGGCAACAAAAAGAATATTTATACGTAGGATCATGGAAAGACAGCTGAAATTCCTTGGGTGCAGAATGAGGGAGCAGGGCTTGGAAAATTTAAACCTCACGGGCAAAAGAGATGGATGAAAGGATCGAGTCAGACGAGTGTGAATGAATGGCGGCACGGGGATGAGGGAGAGCTAAGCAACGGGGATAAAACTGCTAAGTACCAAAAGGATGTTGTGAAGAACCTTGTTCATCTACGTCCTGAAGGGATGCAACACAGAAGAATAATGATTTATAGGATAATCTTGAGATAGATAGATAGATAGATAGATAGATAGATAGATAAATAGATAGATAGATAGATAGATAGATAGATAGATAGATAGATAGATCGGGAAGAGAGGGCCGTAGATAGATAGATAGATAGATAGATAGATAGATAGATAGATAGATAGAATAAGGAGCAAATATAATTTTGTTTTAAAATATTGGTGGTCGATGAATTGGAGTAAGCTTTCCATTTATGATTAGTAAATTTAGATTTTACTTAATAACAATGTCACTGATTCACTGCATATTAATAGATATATTTCAAATATTTAAAACTTTAAAATTATTCTAATTAAAATTTTATAAAAATAACTCTTAATTAATTATTCATCAATAATGTTTTTCTTAAGCCAATAGTGTCGATAATTTATCTTATTCATAAAAACAATTAAATGTTCTTCTAATTAAATAATGTCTTATTTTTTTTGCACTTTTTATTTTACAATTCAGAGCAGATTTTCGGTAACTGGGGGAATTGTTTTACAAAAAACAAATGATGATTTAAATTCTCCAAGGGCTTCTGCTTATAATTAAAATAAACATTAATCGGTACAAAAATGAATTTCTCGAAATTTCATAAAATTAAATAAGTTGGGGAGGAAAAATACGAAAAGAAAGATTTTTTTACAAAAATTTTCTAAAACAGGCATATTTCTAATATAATTTATTTCATTTGGGAATAAGTCCTAAAAGTTTCATTAAACATCCGACAATTATTTGATTTCTGCAAGAATTTCCAAATCAATGTGTTTTTCATCGCAAAAAGGGTGGTAACATTTCCTATACTAATCTTTGGCCTACACCCTCACCCCACCCGACTGACGCAAGAAAAATAAGATTATTAACCAAAATTTCAAACGTTCTGAAAAAGATACAAAATATATAACTTAAAAATAAATAATTCCTTTAGTTTTTCCTCTTTATAATAAAATAAAGATTTTCACGGTAAAACTTAGATTTTATTAAGTTTGGGACATTTACTTCATCATGGTATGCTAATCTTTTAGCGAATTTGTAGACGTAAATGAATATATTACGTGAAAATAAACATTTTCAAGATTTCTATTAGAAAAATAGAATCTATATTTCTGATATGAGGTATTATATACATTATTTACATTATTCGGGCTATTGTCCTCATCTTTGTCGCCATATTTATTACAACGTTTCGGTCGTTGTACGCTCAGGCCTTCTTCTCACTGAGCGAAATAAAGGCTCCAGTTCGACATTCCAACCACCTGAAGAAATCCGGAGCGTACAACGACCGAAACGTTGTAATAAATATGGCGACAAAGATGAGGACCATAGTCCGAATAAAGAAAAATAGAAATAATCACATTCTATTGTAAACGCAGTCTCCAGTCTTATTTAAAATGCTGCAGACGTTTGTATATTCTTCTTCTTTGTACCGCGTCCCTTCAGGACATTGTCCATCATGACTCTCCACAATTTCTTGCTCTTTGTAGCTCTTAATAACTTTTATCTTTTGTGCCATCTCTCCCAAGACCTGCCTCGCCATCTTAAGCTTTCCAGGTAAGCTATGTGTTGATTTCTTTTCTCTCGCCTATTCAATCTCTCCTGTCAGTGTCAAACTCTCAAAGCCCTTTTTCCTCATAATGTCCCCTTGAAATTTCCACTGTCCCGTCTTGATGTTAAGCATAAGTATTTTTTGTTGCCATTGTCTGTAGAACATCCTCGTTACTCACATGCTTGGACAATGGTATTCTCAGTATCCTTCTGTAGAACCACATTTCTTTTGCTTCAAGTCTCTTCTTTATCTGTCTTCATTCACTGCCGTATTGATGATACTACTGATACTACACATTTCGGTACTCTCTCTTTTTTGTTTCTAACGATATGTTTCTGTTTCTTAATACTGTGCTTAGTTTTTGGAAGGCATCTTTCGCTATCCCAATGCACCTTCGGATTTCGGTGTCACGTTTTCGTGGTCCTGTTAATACACTTCCCACATATCTAAATTGTTGTATCTGTTTGATTTGATTTTGGTATCTCCAGCCTGTAATTTTCATGCTGGGCTGTTCTTCTAAATGATAACAACGATATCGTCTGTTTTCTTACAATTCACGTTTTGTCCTTTCTTCTCGCTTTCCTTCACTACTTTCTGTAGTTCTTGGAGTTTCCTTTATTATTCGTTCCTTACCCTATCATTCCCATTCTTATCTGTCCTTTATTCTATCATTCCCATTCTTATCTGTTCCTTTTTCTATCATTCCCATTCTTATCTGTTCCTTACTCTATCATTCCCATTTTTATCTATCCCTTAATCTGTCATACCCATTCCTATCTGTTCCTTAATCTATCATTCCCATTCTTACCTGTTCCTTAATCTATCATTCCCCTTGTTATCTGTTACTTAATCTATCATTCCCATTCTTGTCTGTTTCTTACTCTATCATTCCCATTCTCATCTGTTCCTTAATCTATCATTCCCATTCTTATCTGTTCCTTATTCTATCATTCTCATTCTTATCTGATCCTTATTCTATGATTCCAATTCTTATCTGTCCCTTAATCTATCATTCCCATTCTTATCTGATCCTTAATCTATCATTCCCATTCTTATCTGATCCTTAATCTATCATTCCCATTCTTATCTGTTCCTTATTCTATCATTCCTATTCTCATCTGTTCCTTAATCTATCATACCCATTCTTATCTGTCCCTTATTCTATCATCCCCATTCTTATCTGTCCCTTATTCTATCCTTCCCATTCTTATCTGTTCAGTTAACGTACTTTTGTTTTCGTTACTGCCTGAGTACCTATGTATACAGGATCTACGTGGAATTTTTGCCCAAGCCTACAGACTCGATTCGATCCACGTTAAAAATCGACCTTGTGCCACATCCCGCCTTGTGGGTGTGGGCTTCGGGTAAATACCGAGGTATCGAATCTCCAGTTCGTGTTATTGTATCGTTTTTGTTGTGGTGTCCTCCCTCTAAAGAGTCTATGTTGGACTCTTCCGCTTACTATAAGATTAGTAGGAGAGAAGGCCTTGCGGGGAACAGTCGAATAGATTGAAAGCTGGGTCAACCGACACACACTCACTAGTGTAATACTCTTCTGTGGTACTTATTGTTTAATATATGATATATCTGCAAAACTTATTTTGTGATTTCTTAAACCATTTACCTGGTCACAACATCTTATTTCATTCTCGTCGCCAAGATGTTGTGACCAAGTAAATGGTAAATACCGAAGTATCGAATCTTCAGTTAGTGTTATTGTGTCGTTTTCTGTTTTCTTCTTTGTTCGTTTTTAATATATTTAGTGTTTGTTGATACATTTGATAACATTTTTTTTTCGGTTGCGTGCTTTTATGTTTAAACCTTCTAGTAGTCGTAATCGTTTTTCACAGTTTATGTAAAATATTATATGTTCGTTATATGTAAGGATTTGTTGCATATCTTGTGCTTTATTGTTGTACTGGTTCGGAATATGTAATATGAAATTAATATACGGTATATACTCGTGTATAAGTCGACTTCATGTATAGTGCCACTCCTAAATTCTTTTGTGAAAAATCTGATTTTTTTAATATAGCTCGTGTATAATGTGACCCCAGTTTCTGAGCAATACTAGTGGGCCTATCGTAGTCAAATATGGCAGTACTGGGCATCAACCCTGGACAGATTTTATAGAAAATAATTAGTCTTCATCCATTGTGGAATGTCTTTGTACAAAAAAGTACAAAGACATCCCACAATGGTGAATGAGAAAAACCACTTAACATAAAATATTTGATACGAAAATTTAGATAACGTACTTTCGTTTTCTTTACTGTCTGACTACCTGGTGACCAAAAATGTATGACTTTTAACTCCCCCATTAAAAATTTACCTGTGTATAGTGCAACCGGTATCGAAAATGCATAGCTTTTAACCTCTTCAAAATTCTACCTACAATATTTTGCGAAAAAAAAATAACCGTAAAAAATTTCGCACTGTACTTGAGAATATACGATATCTCTTTCCAATATTAGAGGCCGGTGTTGAAGCTTAGGTAAACAGAATTTGGATCCCATTTCTACGCAATCTCTCTTCACACTGCGAATTAGCGTAACACAATCTTCCTCGCTAAACTTTTCTTTGTGTCGAATTCGATCCTTTTCCTTTGAAGTGGCGATTTTATACTAAAAATCTAATACAAGAACCGGGAGCCACTCAAGGTAGAGGGTTATTGTTAAAATGGTCATGATGAATAAGCTGTGTGATATTAATGAAAAAGGAAATAGTAAGAAGTGATGATTATGAAGATAAAAAGGATAGATAACGACTGAAGCTTGATCTGAAGTGGTTACGGGATCAAGGAATCATCCCCACGGGAGTCTGTTCCACAACGTGGCAATTATTGGGGGAAAATGTCTGAGTGTAATTTAAGTTGGAACATGGGAGAAATGAGGATGATTCAACTCTGTGGAAGTGGTATGACGTGGAACAGTAGGGCTCATCTGAACATTTGAAATTGCGAGAGACTAGCGACAGGTTTGCTACGTTGTGTATGTGAGAGATATGCTATATGCTAAAGGTGGGTAGAAAAATGGTTGTTTTGCTGTTGTCAGAGGCATGAGCAAGTTTTTGCGTCGTATATTTAGCTGGAGGATTATGCAGTGCCCCCTGTCAGGTTGGCAACATGGATGCTCAGTCTACACCTCTGTATTTGACTTCAACAGATCCAGTGACTAGAATCTACGGCCACTGCTTGGTTTGATTTGTTTTACGGCATATCAGCAATTCAATGGGTAACTTAATGCCGACAAGATTTTTATTGCGGGTAATATTTTTTCAAAAAATAATTCTGCTAATATTTTTCCAAAAATGTATTTCTGATAATATTTTTTCTTCAAAAATGTATTGCTGTTAGTATTATTATTATTTTTTTTTTAATCTATTTCTGGTAATATATTTTCATCAAAAATCTTTTTCTGGTAATATTTTTTAAATGTATTGCTAGTAATATTTTTTTAAAACGATTGCACGTCCTGGGTATGACGGTAAACTACATCCGAGTCCTGGGTATGGCGATAAACTGCATCCAACAGCAAGGTCTCAGATAATGTTTTCAGAAAAATAATGTTGCCAGCTCTAAGTTTTTGAAACAATAATGTTGCCATCTCTAAGTTTTTTTGTTTTTTTTTTTTGTAGAAAAGGAATAATGTTGCCAGCTATACGTTTTTTTTTAAACAATAATGTTGCCAGCTATACGTTTTTTTTTTAAACAATAATGTTGCCAGCTATACGTTTTTTATTCTATACAAAATAGGCATTTAAAATTCATATAAACTGGATTTGGCATTAAATAACCCACAGTGGTTGATATGCCATAAAACCCAAACAAACAAACAAATAAAACGATTGCTGGTAATAATTTATCCTTCAAATATTCATTGCTGGTAATAATTTTTCCTTCAAATATTCATTGCTTGTAATAATTTTTTACACAATATTTATGGTATTAAAACCTGTTTTTACACTTTCACCCCAGTTTGGGGGTTAACTATTTGCCCATAGCTGGGGCCTTAA
>OZ010580.1:95599975-95664975 GCA_963932145.1 Acanthosepion lycidas
CGCACCTCTTTCAAACCATCACCAAGTTATCGCAACTCTTTCAAACCACCGCTAAGTTCTCGCACCTCTTTCAAACCACCAACCAGTTCTCGGATCCACTTAGAGAATTGAAGAAAAACAATATTGATCTGATGCGTAAATAACAAAACCATTGTGTTTCTTTAATCTTTATTGACATAACTGACAAAAAATTGCATTACAAAAACCCAGATTAAAGCGAATTTTACTAATAGTTCTTTTTAATACAATTTTAAAATGAAAAAATATTATTTTTTATAAAGTTTTAAGATTGGCAATCTTTACCAAAATGCCACAATATATCAATAACATAAACTTTAATAAACACTAAATCTCACCTATAACAATTTACATCAACTTTTTAGTAGTTTATAAACTAACCCAGCAACAATTAAACCATACTTTCATATAATTTAAATTCCTTTCTAAAAATATTGACGAGGTGTTAAATACATACATACATACATATATATATATGTGTGTGTGTGTGTGTGTGTGTGTGCGTGCGTGTTTGTGTGTGTGCGTGCGTGTTTTTGTGTGCGTGTGTGTGTGTGTGTGTGTGCGTAGAAAATAGGAAAGAACTCGTTAGGTAAATAATCCAAAGTTCTTTAGTATTTTTGTTATTATTTTTAAAAAACAGTGCTCGATAGAAAAGCAGAGCCTAAATATAAATATGTTTAAATAAATAATTATATATATATATATATATCAGGAAAAACGGTGAAAAAAAGTACTAAACTCTTATGTAATATCGACCTCCTTTATGGTAGTGATTGCTGGAGCAATATTATAGATGGCGAAGAAACGTCAAGCAACGGAAATGTGGTTCTACAGAAGGATGCTGAGAATACCATGGACTGGACATGGGAGCAACGATGAAGTTTTAGAGGAAAGGTACATATGCCCAACATTAGAAAGAGACAGTCTAGGGCAATTAATGAGGAAAGAAGGCTTGGAAAATGTGACACACAGATGATATATTGACGGCAAGATGGACAGAGGAAATAGGGCATAACTTGCCTAACGAACTTGTGCTAATGTTTGTCAGCACTGAGATTAGGAGAGATAGCAAAAAGACAAGAGACACGAGATTAAGAATGCCATGCGCGCTCACGTCCCGAAGGGACACGACACAAGAAGAATTTAATACAGTAGAATCTGGAATCCTCCATATCCGGAGTGCCTGATATCCAGAATCCCGCATATCCGGACATGATTTTGATGTGTATATTTGAACTATTTGGGTGATATGTAACTGATTTGAAATTTCTGTTTTTTTAGGAAATTTACTTTGGATAATTACTTAGGTTTATTTCACCCTAATGGCTTGTATTGGTGCAAAGGATGATGGGAATAAGAGGAAAGGATGTCAACAAGACACATCTGCAACAAGATAGCGACAAGATGCATGATTGTGACTAGGATTGAAATTGAAAAACCTATTGAAAAGGTTGTCAGTTTTATGGAAAGAAAGCCAGCATTCAGTTATGACGAATGCAATAACGCAGGCAGAGTTAAAAAGTGTCTTTCGTTTAAAAAAAAATTTCAAGAACAAAAGCAAAACGAAATGTGGAAAAAGTTGAGAATGACATTAGAAAAGAAAGAATCATCATTCAACAGCGATTAAAAAAATCCTCATTACATTATTTGTTTTGCATACGTGGCATACTTAATTTAATGAATTTTCATTAACATTACATAATTTATTTCTTTTTCCTTAAAATTAATTCCGTTATATTTCACTCACCATTAGCTTATTTTGTTTACTATAAAACATTGGAAATAAATGTTAAACCTGATTTCATTTCTTTTATTTTAATCTAAATATAACCGCTCATATCCGGACTTTGCAACCAATACCTCATATCCGGAAAGCCTTCTTAGTCCGGTTGTCAGGGATTCTATTGTAATTATTTCTTTAGCTAGCTGCGGATAACTAAACAAGCCCGCAGATAAATGGGTACCACTCTATAACTTTACATTTTTTTTTTAAACATAAAATTTATCTATTTTCAGGATGACTTTTCAGAAAAATTAAATATTGAGGAGCAGATAATACGTGTTTATTTGGAAAGTGATGTTCGGACAAGTTCAGATAATATATCTGAGTGTCTGATTTTACCATTTCAAAATGAAATTCTGTGAATATAATTTCTTTGGGGAAATCGGCTCCTAATACCATTCTTGCCTTACTGTTGCTGAATGAGTCCAAACTGCTTTAAATGCCGGATAATCAATATGAACAACGTCCTTACTCATGGATTGCTTTGTTTCCGCACGGATGTTATGCCAAATAAATAAACGTGCCCAGTTGCAGTTATCTCCCTTTATCTTATTGCATTACTTGTTGAACAAAATATCGTTGTCTATAAATACTGCACGACAGAAGGAAGTGAATCATTTTCTGTGCGCCTGATTCTGGCCAAGAAAAGCCAATTTTTAAATAAAAAGGAAAATCTGCATCTGTTTCAACTCAAATCTCGCAAGCCGTTGTCAATGAATACGTTTCCAAGTGGATGTTCTATAGGAGCCGCCATTGTTTTTACCGGGATACAAATATTAAAAAAAATTACCCCGAAGATTGTATGGATAAGCTAAACCTCGCCATAATCAATCAAAGAATGAAGGGAGAGAAAGGAATTTTGAATAGAGAAGGTTCTTTCATTCCAAATGGTGTAAATTGGAACAAGGTGGCAAATCGTCTAACCTGACTGCCCGAAAAATGGAAGGAATGAGGACCTGAATGTAAATTGCACATCTCTTTTTAATCATTTTACCTCAAGCAAGGCAATAAAGCCACTAAGATGCAATGAGTTACTGAGTTTGAGAGAATATGAAAAAGAAAACAATAAAAGAACAGGAATTAAGAAGGCAAAAGATAACGATTAACATTGAATTTAAATTTTTGAAGATCAAAGTTGGCTGGAAAGTATGAAGCAAGATGAGAGTTCCACAAGCGAGAAGTGCAAGAGAAGAAACTGTTAGCATAGAACCTACGGTTGCATCTATCCATTTCAATGAAAAAACGATGAAACCTTATCACCAATTTAGTACTGCACTTAAATTTATAAAGTTTAGGTACGACAGAGGAGATTGTATCAGAACAATTACCAGAAAAGGCACAGTAAATGGGTAAGTGACTAAAGCCGAGGTGCCATATCAGTACCAATAACATTGCAGATTCTTCTTTGTATTTTTATCAAGAATCTGTAAATACATAGAAGGACTAGATCTTTGAATGTCACTGCCACAACTGGTCTCGTCCTTCAATTGAATATCATCTTATAAATATTTAAGATAAATTCTAGCGAGATAAATTGTCAAGCACAGCACAGTGAACCTACTTTCTTAACTGCAGACCTAGAAATTGACTCAATATAATCTTTCCACTTCATGTCAGCGGAAAACGTTGAGAAGGCGCAACGATTCGCTCTCCTGAAGGTTAGCATCAGCCATACTGATGGAAAACAGAAAGGGTATTCTCAGACGAGAGCATTTTGGTTTTGGAGTGTTAAAATTAACAAGCCATTCCTTGCACCAGTTAACAACAGAATGTAAGTCATTTTTTAGATCCATCTGAGCTTATCAAACAGATCAGACTTACTATTAATACATCTGGTGACGTATACTTAGTCATGTGACTGCGTGATGGAATAATTACCCACGTGGTCAGGCTGTATGAGCCATATTCTCCCGAGTAAAGATGTTTTACATAAATTTTATCACCTTCTCTAACTATATTTATCTTTGAACATTTTAATTCTTCATATATTTTTGGGATGCTAAATCTAATAATGCATTTTTTTATTATTTCTGCTTAGTTTTAGACTTAATTTGAGACTTACCCTATGGAATGTTAAAATTAACAAGCCATTCCTTGCCCCAGTTAACAACAGAATGTAGGTCAATTTTTAGATCAATGTGAGCTTATCGAACAGATCGGACTTACTATTAAGACATCTTGTGACGTATATTTAGTCATGTGACTGCGTGATGGAATAATTACCCCCGTGGTTGGGCTGTGTGAGCCATATTCTCCCGAGTAAAAATGTTTTACATAAATTTTATCACCTTCTCTAACTATATTTATCTCTGAACATTTTTAATTCTTCATATTTTTGGGGGATGCTAAATCTAATAATGCTTTTTTTTATTTCTGCTTTGTTTTAAACTTAATTTGAGACTTACCCTATGGAATGTTAAAATTAACAAGCCATTCCTTGCCCCAGTTAACAACAGAATGTAGGTCAATTTGAGACTTACCCTATTTAGATCGCGTAAGATTGTAGAATATCAGAAGTATATCCATGAAGCTGTGATTTATTTGAATTATGTCTCCAAGAGATGTTATGTATAGCTCATAGCATCCGAGTGTAGGCTCCATCAAACTTAGACTCTAGGGTTTTAGTTACTGTCCAGGCAGTGGCACAATACATTAACACCGCCTCTACAGTGGCTTGAAAGAATCTCCGCTTGAGGTTGTCTGGTAGATCAGATTATCAGATTACATCCATTTTATTCAAGGTGGTCCAGACTTTATCTATGTGAATTTTCACATCCTTTTTTAGTAGAATTTATCCTGCTTCCTAGGTATGTAAAAGATTTGACAGATTTTATTGATTCACCTGAGATAGTTTGTATTAAGCCTTGCTGGTTGAAGTTAATGAATTCAGTCTTAGAGTCATTGGCATATCATTAGCCGTAATGAGGCCAATATCATTAGCAGCATTTTCTAGATGACGTAGGAGAACTGTGGCATTCGTAATGGTGTCTAAGCCACTGATCGAAAGGTTGTACTTTCTCCAATAGTCATACTGAAAAATAAGTTGTACTTTCTATGAGGTTCATACTGAAAGAAAGATTGTACTTGCATCAGTAGTCCTATCAAAATAAAGATCTTTAAGTACACTACTTATTATATTATTCGGTCGAGCTAGCTCGAACATTCATGAGTCTATCACGCCAACCATCACGGTTCTGCTTCAAGGTTGGAATGTCATAATGGAGGTGTTCTGTGTCATAACATAGCTGGTCAATGTAGGTAGTTGCTGGGCGGCCAATTCATCTTGCAGGTGTCCTGAGCAGTAGATCACTCGCGAGTTCTTGTTTTGCTTGCGAGTTCTTGTTTCGCGTAAGATTGTACAAATATCACAGATGGGTCCATAGAGCTGTGATTTAGTTGAATCTCCAGGAGATTCAAAGTATAGCTCTCAGAATCTGAGTGTAGGTCGCATCAAGCTTAGACTCTAAGGTTTTAGTTAATGTCCAGACAGTGGTACTATTCACTAACACCGCCTCTACAGTGGCTCGAAAGAACCTCCGCTTGAGGTTGTCTGGTAGATCAGATTTTCAGATTGCATCCATTTTATTCAAGGCGTTCTAGGCTTTACCTATGCGAATTTTCACGTCCTTTTTAATAGAATTTATTTCGCTTTCTAGGTACGTAAAAGATTTAACAGATTTTATTGATTCACCCGAGACAGTTTGTATTGAGCCTTGCTGGTTGAAACTTATGAATTCCATTTTAGAGGCAATGACAGAGAGTCTAACAATTGACAGTATTTTCTCCAGGGTGACAACCTTGCACCTTTTTGTTATCACCCTTGACTATGTACCGAGAGCTTCCCGCGGCAAACATAATCATCTAGGTTTTATTTTGTCACCAAGACTCACAAATCGACATCCTACCAAAATGTTGACAGATATTGACTATGCAGATGGCCTCGTTATAACTGCAGACACCATTACCAATGCCACAGCTCTTCTACACTACTTAGCCTTTAGCCAATTACCTTCATTTTATTTCAGGTCATTTTATTTCAAGCCACCTGCTTGTTCATGTTTTGCCTGCCATCAGTGCCCTCTCTGCAAAGCACATTCTGCTTTTGTATAAAACTGCATTAATATCAGGGATGGGACCATAGAGCTGTGATTTAGTTGGATATTGTCCCCAATTGATGTCAAGTATAGCTTACAGCATCCAAGTGTAGGTTCCATCAAGCTTAGACTCTGGGGATTTTAGTTAATGTCCAGACAGTGGAACAATACATTAAGACAGCCTCTATAGTGGCTCGAAAGAAGTTGCGTTTAAGGTTGTCTGGCATATCAGATTTCCAGATGACATTCATTTTATTCAAGGCGGCCCAGGTGAATTTTCAGAATCCTTCTCAGTAGAATTTATTCCACTTGCTAGGTATAGAAAAGATTTAACAGATTTTATTGATTCCTCTGAGACAGTTTGTATTGAGTCTTGCTGTTTGATGCCTATGAATTTAGTTTTAGAGGCATGGAAATAGCCCAACATTGTTAACAGCCTTTTCTAGGTGATTTAGAAATGTGGCATTGGTGTCGGCAGTGATAGCTAGGTCATGTGCATAATCAATATCGGTCAACTGATATATATATATATATATATATATATATATATATATATATATATATATATATATATATACTCGACTCTCCCGTATGAGGGTCAAGTAGATCAGTTCCTAGGAAACCGACAGCATCACCCGACAACAGTACATGAGATTTGACTATAGTGGTGAAGGTTTTGTGCAGAACCATCAACACTTTTTGAGGGGTCGGATACAGAGACCTGGTGCACTAAGTGCCACAAGGTCCCCAAATGACAATCTGCAGGTTTTGAATTCAGAGTTCTCCTTCTCCTAGACAAGTTGCCATCCAAGGCTATAGAACCCAGTCTGGCCTGCTATTTACCCATAGCTAAAGGGAGAAGAAGAGGATTCATACCTTTCCCAAGGGTATTAGCACGTAAGTGAATGTAATGGATTCGACTGGAATTCAAACTCAGCTCTCTGATTCCTCAATCCAAGCCGCTGCAGCTTCTAAATAAATCTTTTGAAATGGATTTTTCCATTTTTAATTATAGTATTGAAAGGTCATACATTTTATATATTATTAGAATGGCAAAGAATAAATACTGCATTTACCTTTTCCTCTTTTTTCTTTTTTTTTTCTTTTGATTTTTTCTATTCTTTTTTTCTTTTCTTTTTTGTTTTTTGTTTTTTCTTTTGTTTTTTCTTTTCTATTTTTATTTTATTTTTTTTATTTTTTTATTTTCATAATCCTTGACTTCTATATATATATATATATATATATATATATATATATATATATATATATATACCGTATTATATATATATATAATACGGTATATAGAGATATAGATATAGATGTACTGTATTTGACGGTATATAAGGCGCACTTTTTTTTTTACTAAAAATATCTTTTAAAATTCTCCCGCGTCTTATATGCCATATGTAGTTTTAAAATTCGCGATAGTCGCCCGAAATTAGCTACTTGACAACTATATATATATATATATATATATATATAATCGAATATTATTGTTTTCAATTATTGTAATAAAAACAGAATTAGCAGTTTTAAATTTTAAAATTTACCGGATATAAAAAGAGTTTATGCAAACATATATTCGGCCAAGTGCACTTCAGTGTGATGTAATGTTTAGCAAGCTTATCTCGCTAAATCATTTGCGACTAAATAGTGAATTCGATTCTCACTGGGGGCTCCATACGTTCGGCCTTGTGCCAAATCTAAGCTACGCTTAGAAAATCATTATATATTAGGCTAATAACATTTTTCTTCATGGCTCAATGCAAGCAACTCTGAGTAGCATCAATGGTGAGGGACAAATATATAATTCTTCTTAGTAGATACAGAAATAGCAGGCATATTTATTTTTAGAAACACGCCCAGTGACTGACAGTGACTCGATTCGCTATGCGAAGAGTATATATATATATATATATATATATATATATATATATATATATATATATATATATATATATATATCATGTATATATATATATATATATATATATCATGTATATATATATATATATATATATATATATATATATATATATATATCATGTGCCATCCAAACGAGTTGGAAAAGCGCGTGTAAACCGAAAGGATAAAGTGTTTATGAAAATTTAACTATTTGGATAATAATGGAGCAGTGCTGCTATTTATGAACAGGGGATGCCGAGTCTGCACTTTCCAGTCTTGATGAAGTATAAAAGCATCTCCGCGTCCTTGTGGGTGATGAATTATTTCCCACCCTACAACCCGTTTCCTCACAGACGAAACGGCGCAAGTCTCTTGCTGCTCTATCGCTATTTCCATGGAAAGTGCTCAGACGTACTACATTCCTTAGTTCCACCCACCAGTTCTTACCTTCACGGCTAAGACCCGCCATGCCACGCCCATTGTAGCGAACCACCCTCATTCTCTTCGTAATTCATTGGTGAGATGTGACTTCCACTCGAGCAGCTTCTTCACACGAAGCGCTGCTTTGTGAAACCTACTCCCAAGAGAATGCTTTCTCTATCACTACAATCAATCTATTCAGGTCTAGGGCTAACCGTAATCTTCCTCATGTCTCCATAAACTTAATCTTTTACCTTCTATTTTGAGTGACTCTTGGGCCTTTTACAGGCTGAAGTGATCAGTATCAGAGATAGAGCATATGCAAATATAAACATAAAAATGAACATTGAAGTCAACAGGCTGTTTCATGCTGGGCACAATCGTCAGCCTGATGATTGCATCCAGCATGAAACCGCCTGTTGTCTGAGTGTTGACTTCAATGTTCACTTATATATATATATATATATATATATATATATATATATATATATATATATATATACATGATATGCATGCTGATTCTTTCAACTCTCTTATTTTTCCCATATCTGTCCTCGGCTCTAATTTTGATCTTCCGGCATGCTCAATGGGCTACCATCTGCATATGACCAGCAATGTCTGTTTCTCTACAGACAAGAAAGTTTTCCAAATATCGAAAAAGTAAAAGCCTTGTATTGATTCTCTCCCATATGTCTCCTCTTAATTGTGCCCTGCGGTAAGAGTCTGGCTGTCTGTAAATGAAGCGTCAGTGAAATACTTGATTATATATTCCAACTTCCATGCTTCCAGACCCATGTCGGATTAATCTGTTAACGCAAATTATTAGGCACTGGATTCATGAGTTTAGATTAAAATATAGCAACTAAATAGATCTTTTCTGACTCACTTATTATACACCTACCAAATCTTGTAAGCATTTGTTATTGACAAAAATACAAAGAGACAAATGTGGAAAACACGATTTAATCAAAAGGTGGTAGGGTTAAAAGAAGATCGGACTATAGGAGTGTACCTGGAGAATTGTTTGATGACCAGAAACCAAATAGAAGAATTGAATGAATCATTATCAAAACCTGGTCCTAACAGAGGATCAGATTACAGGAATTTATGTTCTACATTGATAGAAACAAAAACATAATTGTAAATCTGACGGTAAAGTTTCTACTCAAATAAAGCTCGGATAGATAAATGGTCGGAATTAATCCTTTAGAATAGATTAAGAGCGAGACAAATGAATATTGAAAGAAGATCTGTCGTCTTGACGACGTGGGATTTGAACACACATACGTTATGTTTAAAATACCAATTGCTTTTTAAAATCTGTTCTAGTTATTTTCTTGATAAGAAAAAATAGCTAGCTAGCTAGCTACATGGATAGATAGATAGATAGATAGATAGGAACAGAATGAGATGCATATGAACAGAATGAAATACAAAGATATAAACAGAATTAGATAGATAGATAGATAGATGGAAAGATAGATAGAGAGATAGGTAGATAGAAACAGACTGAGATAGATAGAAACATATAAATAGACTGAGACAGATCGTTAAATATGAACAGACTGAGATAGATAGATAGATAGATAGATAGATAGATAGGAAGAATTATGAAAAGACAGAGAGAATATAGGATAAATATAAAAAAGGATGGCAAAAAGGATAGATAAAAGAAAGAAAACGAAGGAAAGAATGATGAATTGCAAAGAAAGAAAGAGAAAAATAAAAAATAAAATAAAAAACGATAAATACGAAGAAAGAAAGGAAGAAAGAAAGAGCCATAAATGCAAAAAGAGAGAGAGAGAATGATAAATAAAAAAGAAAGAAAGAATGAATGAAAGAAAGAATGATAAATAAAAAGAAAAGTCATAAATACAAAGAAAGAAAGAAAGAAAGAAAGAAAGGAAGGAAGAAGGAAAGAAAGAATGATGAATAGAAAGAAGTAATGAATGAATGAAAGAAAGAAAGAATGAATGAATGAAAGAAAGAATGAATGATAAATATAAAAAGGATAAATAAAAAGAAAGGAAAAGAGATACATACGAAGAAAGAAAAAAAGAAAGAAAGAAAGAATGGGAGAATGGTAAGTACAAAGAAAGAAACAAAGAAAGAATGGGAGAATGATAAATACAAAGAAAGAAAGAAAGAAAGAAAGAAAGAAAGAAAGAAAGAAATAGGAGAATGGAAAGTAGAAAGAAAGAAAGAAAGAAAGAAAGAAAGAAAGAAAGAAAGAAAGAATGGTAAGTATGAAGAAAGAAAGAAAGAAAGAATGGGAGAATGGTAAGTACAAAGAAAGAAAGAAAGAAAGAAAGAAAGAAAGAAAGAAAGAAAGAAAGAAAGAAAGAAAGAAAGAAAGAAAGAATGGGAGAATGGTAAGTAGAAAGAAAGAAAGAAAGAAAGAAAGAAAGAAAGAAAGAAAGAAAGAAAGAAAGAAAGAAAGAAAGAAAGAAAAAATAGGAGAATGGTAATCACAAAGAAAGAAAGAAACAAACAAACAAACAAATAAAGAAAAAAAAGAAAGAAAAAATGGGAGAATGGTAAGTACAAAGAAAGAAAGAAAGAAAGAAAGAAAGAGTGAATGATAAGCAAAAAGAGAAAAAAGGATAAATACAAAAGACAGAAATTGACGATGAAAAAATAATAAAATATGTCATACCATGCTCTTCAACATGACATTAATTGTCTACAGTTTGCAAGATCTGAATTCGGAATGCATTCATAGTTTTTATTTTAACCGCGATAATTCTCCCAACATCTTTCGGCAGGTTGAGCCAAAAAACAGCCGACATTTTCTCAGTGCGCATAAATATATTATATTTGAAATTTGGTATGTCATCCATTGTTGATTCACTACAATGCCAACGGAGCTTCGTGAAAAGGTGTCTAGACATGTTATTTGGCATACAAGTCTTAGAAAAGCATCAGCCAATGGCGATCTCTAAAACGTTCTAGTCGGAGTCTTACAATAAACTCATAGGAATTGGCGTTCCTGTCGGCAGCCGTTCGGCCAGACGTCAAATATTAAATCTCCGGTAAACACGATTTTTATTTCTAATGTGATAGAATCGTGTAAACTCTTCTGATTCGTACAGACGCGAACAAATGTCGTTCTTCGTCGAATCTGGAAGTGTAGATATTTTATAAATTTAATAGGGGTTAGTGCAAGCATCCATCACATTTAAAATGCGCTCACAATGGAAATTTGGAAAGACGCAGGTGAATAATTTATGCAGTCATAATTATATAGATGAGTGCGTTAGAAGAGCAGATGAATGCATCAGGATGATGTTAAAATATTAGATAATAAACACTGTATTAGAGAAGTGTATTCATGGACATTTGAATATCGCGATAGATAGATAGATAGATAGATAGATAGGTAAACAGCATATATATATATATATATATATATATATAGATGGCTAGATAGATATGAATAGGCGTAGATAGATAGATAGATAGATAGATAGATACATACATACATACATACATACATACATACATACGTACATACATACGTAGGAACTAACATAGATATGAACAGGTGTAGATAGATATGTAGATGGCTAGATAGATATGAACAGGCGTAGATAGATAGATAGATAGATAGATAGATAGATAGATAGATAGATAGATATGAACAGACGTAGATATATATATATAAAGATGGCTAGATGGATATGAATAGGCGTAGATAGATAGATAGATAGATAGATAGATAGATAGATAGATAGATAGATAGATAGATATGAACTAACATAGATATCAACATAGATATCAACAGGCGTAGAAAGATATATGGAGGGCTAGATAGATATGATCAGGAATAGATAGATAGATAGATAGATAGATAGATCGATCAGGAATAGTTAGACGGATGGAACTGAATATTACGTGGATGACTGAAATCTACACATACAGTTAAAAACTAAAAATAAAAATAAAAAGATTCTTGATAATGGCTAACAGAATAGCCGAAAGAGCTTGGAGACATAGGACATTCAGACATTTTTTTAAAATATTTTAAATCCAGTAAAGAAATCACTTATACGAAGACAAGAAAAATTAATAAAAAGCTTAATCACTGTACCTTGTCAACACTAACCATCAATTAAAATTACACCACTACTAACCACGGGTATATCATACCCGATTTTGAAAATATCAAAATAAATATTAAATATAAATCTTTATTTGAAATATTATAGAAGCAGGCACTTCAAACTTTGAGTTAACATTAATAGGAACTGAAAAACATATTATTTAGGTAAGAAAATCAGCTACTGAAAACTGTAATTAAAAATAGGAAAATTTGAGCTGGGTACTATATACCCATGGTTAGTGTTCTAGGATTAATGAAACTTGTATAAAATATATATATATATATATATATATACCCCGTGGAACTGATTCCTGTCTGGGTGTTTACGCGATCAATATAATCGTAACCTGTTCAAAGCTAGGGTTAATCGTTATCTTTCACTCCTATACACGCAAACGGCCTCCAAACGTAAAAATCCTACCTAGCTGTGAGTTCAATACCAGGCTACAGCCGTGGGGAACCAAAAACTGTGAAGAGTTGAGTTAAAGGGAAATAACTAGAACATCTGGAAGAGGCATGGCACGTGGAACCAGAACAATCTACCCCGGTGGACGAAATAAACGGTACGGTTCGAAATTTCAATCACCTGAAGAAGGCCGAAGCGTACAACGGCCGAAACGTGGTGAATATGGCACTGAAGATGAGGATGGGAGTCCGAATAATGTAAATAATGTAAAACTGAATTTATTTTCAGAAATTATATGATAAAAATATGATTTCGAAAAATAAATTCAAATTTATTATGAATCAACATCGAGAAGACGGAGGTCACGAGGGTAAATAACAGACAACAAGGCCCAGAGCGACAACACCGAGAAGACAACAAGAAAGTCGATAAGTTTTTCTACCTGGGAAGCGTCGTCAGTAAAGATGGGGGGGGGGCACAGATGAAGACATCAAGTGCCGAATCGACAAAGCCTGGAATGCTTTCATCACTCTGCGGCTAATGTGGAGATCAACAGTCCTCTCACTTTACAAGATCAGGATCTTCAACACCAACGTCAAGTCCTTCCTACTTTACGGCTCAGAAAGCTGGCGGGTAACAAAGAACAACGGCCACAAACTTCAGACATTTACCAATCGATGTCTCAGGAACATCCTCAATATCAGGTGGCCGGAAGTCGTCTTCAAAGACCAAGTGTGGGACAGGACCAGACAAACCCCAATCTAGACTGACATCACAAAACGGAAATGGGGTCACACACTCCGCAAGCCTGCTTCTAATTTCATCAGGCAGGACCTTGACTGAAATCAACAAGGAGAGCGAAAAGTGGGTCGACCAAAACAGATTTGGAGCAGAAGTGTTGATGCAGAGGTGAAGGCAGCCGGAAACGACAAGGGCCGAGCTGAAGAGGATCGACCGGAACCGCGTCCATTGGTGAGGTGTTGTTGCGGCCCTATGTTCCAAATTGAATCAAGAGGTTTAATAATAATAATAATAATAATAATAATAATAATAAAGTTTTTTGAATAGTGGATGTGATTGCGCCTAATTTAAAGTAGAAAAATGACAATCAATATTTAACTGTTAATTATTATTCATGCACTGCTTGCCTTGCAAAACGTTATCTGCCAGAAATCCACTCGTTGAACGCCTTTATCTTTGATGAAACAATATTAACAAGGTAAATATTTATATATGTCTTTAATTACCCATCATTTCATTTTTCTTATTTGATTTAGTGGTATCATAAGTATTAAATATAGGCAGTTACGTTTATAATTAAATTTAATTTACTGTTTCAATATGTATACATATTCTTACATTCATACGTTTACACACATACACATATATGCATATATACATATACATATATATCTACATATAAAAACATAGGCATAAATACACGCACACGTGTATCTGCTCATTTATATTAATTATTTAATTAATATAAATTAAAATTAATTAATATTAAGTACCATGTTCTATTTGACGTGTACTTCCTCAAAGAACCCTAAATATATTAAACTCTTATATTGTAACCAGATGCATGCTAACTACAAATAGGTGAGAAAATCATACAGAACACCTTTCGTACCAATATATTTCCTATGGATCGTAATAAAAAAAATAAAATTAATCATCTGTTATGCAAAATACAATACAACTAATTAATTTAATTATTCGCCATAACACCTCCCCACCAACTGATGTATTACCTAAAACCAACATTATATATCAATTCAAATGTCCCTTGGGAGAATGTAACTCAGAAAAATAAATATATATATGTTGCATATACGACAGCTACATTATCAAGACATCTTACTCTCCACATGTCTAAACGTTCGTCTATTGTGAGACATTTACATCAACATTCCTGTCCACATTCACTGTATAGAAAAATATTTATTGATAGCACAACTATCCTACGTCAAGAAAATAACAAATTAAAACTACAGATCCTCGAAGCAATCTACATTAAAAAAATTGAAGCCGACACTGAAGAGAATCAGCTACGAATAATGTTCTAAAATGCCTATAAAAAGAACAGTTTTCACGCTTTGATACGCGCATGGTCAAGCGCGTATCAAAGCGTGAAAACATTTCTTTTTATAGGCATTCCAACATAAAAGAAAAAATCCATAGTGCATAATTTTTCACGTTCTAATGAACGCTAAAGCATAAGTATTAGCCGTTGCATTTAAACCCAAGAAGAGAAAACTTCATAGCTAAGCATAATTTTTGCCTTAGCAGCTGCACCCCTGATGATGATCTCAGAAGGAGACGGAAAGTACTTGGGGAAATAAAACTGATTTTTACTGTTACAGTGTATTTCTTGCATCATTTGATTGTAATACACACAAAAATATCCGTGAATGTGAACAGATTATGCTAAAAAAAAAGCAAAAATAACGTTTGTAATTTATTTAATCAAACATCCCTATAAGAGAATTTGCTGCCTAAATACACACACAAACACACAAAACACACACACACACACACACATATATATATATATATATATATATATATATATATATATATATATATATAACTTATTTCTGAAATTTACGTGTTTAATCTACTATTAAAACACGTAAATTTCAGAAATAAGTTATTCCAAAAAAATTTTCGCTTGAAGATGGAACAGAGCTTACTTTAATTCAGTTTAATTCAAATAATTATATTGAAGTTTTCGGCTCTTGTTTTGAAACATGAGAACTCTTATGTAGCGTGTTGGAATCATATTTTTAAATAAATAATTATATATATATATAAATTTAAATTTCCAAGAGGATAGAATCCAGATAGAACTCAATGTCCAGGAAAGAGTAATAATATAATAAAAAAGACTCAAACACTAATATTCCATGGTTATAATTTGTTACATTGGAATCGTAATCAGGATCCAATTCATCAGACTTCAAAACAAAAATCGGAAAATATAACTCCGGGTATAAAAAATAGAATTTTAGTGGTGAGTGTATGTGTGGGAGTGGGAAACAAGTGTGAGAGGGACATTTTCATAGTTATAGCACATTTCTCACATCATCTAATTGCAATATACGGAAGGTTGTCCGTGAATATGAACGGATTTTATTAAAAATAAGCAGACATAATTTATTTAATCAGACATATATATATATATGTGTGTGTGTGTGTGTGTGTGTGTGTGTGTAAAAGACAACAATAGGAAAACTGTAATATTAGCCGACGCGTTTCGTCCAATGTGGACTTTTTCATGACAAAAACGAAATGAATTTATTGAAAACAAAGTAACTATTAACAACAAAACAAAATGCCCTTAGCAACTAGAAGAATTTAAACAATGCTATTGTATTCATATTGTCAACTGAAAATTACGTCAAGTACTATCACGTGGGGAAATATTGTTTTTATTGTTTTGTTGGCGGATTTTTGGAAATATTAAAACCATTTTATTTTGATTTCTTGATACAGTTGTGTAAGTAACCTAATATTATATTTTCCTATTGTCTTTTACATTGGTAAATATTGTCTTTTTCTACAGGTTAACTTTTCATATATATATATATATATATATATATATATATATATATATATATATATATATATGTACTTGGAAAATGGAAAATCAAAACGGTTTTAGTTATAGCGCATTTCTTACATCAATTAATGGCAATGCACGGAAGGTTATCCGTGAGTATGAACGGATTTTATTAAAAAAAAACAAAAAAAACCCAGAGATAATGTCTAATTTATTTGACCAGACATGCCTAAAAGAGAATTCTCTGCCTAAATACACGCACACACATACACACAGATATATATATATATATATATATATATATATATATATATATATATATATATATATATATATATATATATATATATGCGTATTAGTAGTATCCGAACACAAGTTGCGATAATGTTACAAAGTGGAAAACCTCTTCAAACAACGCGTTTCGGCTCTTCATGGCAGGCGTCTTCAGATCGGAATAAGCGATAAACCTGTGTGTAAGAGAAGAGTATTGGGAGTTTGAGGAAGATCTAATAAATATATCAGTTTCTGTGTTGACAGCAATTCATGTTGAAACAACAGTTCTCGTCCGATCATCAAAATTAACCAATGGTGAGTCTGATATGTTTATAGGTGGTTGACAGCTGGGGAATAACAGCTGTTGACATGCGAATTGTTGCATGGTTTGTTTTTTTTTCATCTATGTTCTGAAAAAAAAAAGTGTGAAATAACTGACATGTTAGAAGATTTTTATTTACCCAGGTCACTTTTGAGATACCTTGCATCGGAATAACAAATGAATAACATTACATAAAAGGAATAACATCACATTAAACTGCCAGTTTCATGCCTCAAGCTATCTATGGAGACGAGCAGATAGATAGATAGATAGATAGATAGATAGATAGATAGATAGATAGATCGGGAACTGTATACCATAGATAGATAGATAGATAGATAGATAGATAGATAGATAGGGAACTGTATACCATAGATAGATAGATAGATAGATAGATAGATAGATAGATAGATAGATAGATAGATAGATAGATAGATCGGGAACTGTATACCATAGATAGATAGATAGATAGATAGATAGATAGATAGATAGATAGATAGATAGATAGATCGGGAACTGTATACCATAGATAGATAGATAGATAGATAGATAGATAGATAGATAGATAGATAGATAGATAGATAGATAGGGAACTGTATACCATAGATAGATAGATAGATAGATAGATAGATAGATAGATAGATAGATAGATAGATAGATAGATAGATAGATCGGGAACTGTATACCATAGATAGATAGATAGATAGATAGATAGATAGATAGATAGATAGATAGATAGATAGATAGATTCGTTTGGGTCAACGATAGAATCTTAGCTGACATTTCACTTGAGAGGAGACATTAGTTACGGGTATTTTAATATGTTTAATCACCATATCTGACGATGTGCAATAAAAGGAAGTCTTTCGTGATGATTAGTTTCATTAACCGTTTCCTTATAAGGAAACATTTAGTAATCATTGACGGCCGAGACATTGTGAATATGACAATGAAGTAAATAATACAAGTAATTATAATACCTCATCTATGAGATCCAATCACCAAAATAAGGCCGGAGAGTACAACGGCCGAAACGTTGTGAATATGGCAATGAAGATGAGGATAACAGTCCTGATAATGTAAATTATAAAAGTAATCATAATACCTCAGCTCAGAGATCCAATTCCCAGAAGAAGGCCGGAGAGTACAACGGCCGAAACGTTGTGAATATAGCAATGAAGATGAGGATAACAGTCCGAAAAATGTAAATTATACAGGTAATCATAATACCTCATCTCAGAGATCCAATCACCAGAAGAAGGCCGGAGATTACAACGGCCGAAACGTTGTGAATATGGCAATGAAGATGAGGATAACAGTCCTGATAATGTAAATTATAAAAGTAATCATAATACCTCAGCTCAGAGATCCAATTCCCAGAAGAAGGCCGGAGAGTACAACGGCCGAAACGTTATGAATATGGCGATGAAGATGAGGATAGCAGTCCGAATAATGTAAATAATACAAGTAATCATAATACCTCATCTCAGAGATCCAATCACCAGAAGAAGGCCGGAGAGTACAACGGTCGAAACGTTGTGAATATGGCGATGAAGATGAGGATAACAGTCCGAATAATGTAAATAATGCAAGTAACCATAATACCTCATCTCAGAGATCCAATTCCCAGAAGAAGGCCAGAGATTACAACGGCCGAAACGTTGTGAATATGGCAATGAAGATGAGGATATCTGTTCGAATAATATAAATAATGCAAGTAATCATAATACCTCAGCTCAGAGATCCAATCACCTGAAGGCCGGAGAGTACAGCGGCCGAAACGTTGTGAATATGGCAATGAAGATGAGGATAACAGTCCGAATAATGTAAATAATACAATTAATCATAATACCTCATCTCAGAGATCCAATCACCTGAAGGCCGGAGAGTACAGCGGCCGAAACGTTGTGAATATGGCAATGAAGATGAGGATAACAGTCCGGCTAATGTAAATAATACAATTAATCATCATACTTCTTTTAATTGTTGCCGTTGTTAAGTCATCGAATGATGTGGGTGACTGGTAGCAGCAGAACTCGTAGCGTTCCTGATCTTGTGTATTTTACTCTTTTCAGGCTGAAAACACTATTTCTCTTTGGCAGTCTATTTTGTTTTTTGTTTCTTTTTCTTTTTTTCCTTTAATGACTCTTATTATGGAAGCAGGCTAATGTGTCCATAAGATGGTCGATTCTCTCGTTGTCTCAACAGTTCCAAGTTTCAGAAAGTCGATATACCTTTCTTTCACATTACATATATTGTTAACAGCATGGAATCCACTTGTGCGTTCGCTCAAAAGGAAAATGCTGATTTTGTTTGGGGCTTCGTGAAAAGCTGTTTAGTTATCCAGAAACCTTAGAAAAAATAGATTACATTTTGTAATGGAAAGAGAGAACGAAATAACGAATGGCTTACGAAAGACAAGCGTTTTCAAATCTACTACGGAATAAATTTTTGAGAAAAGCACGCGGTTTACTTGACTGTTTCAAATACATTTAAAAAGATTTGGAGAGGTTTATGAGCTCGGCCCCGGTTCTATTAAGTTAACAGCTAATAAAAATAGCTTTGCTTTGTGAGAATCTGTATGAGAGTGACGAAATGAATTTGCCAAATCTGCCTTTTTAAAATGCTTCTTCTTTTTCGTGTGAGGGAGGACGTCTTTAATTTTCTTTGTGATTTACTATTTATCTTCTTATTGTCTTTTCTTTTCTTTTTTCTTTCTTTTGTCTTCTCTTTTCTTTTCTTCTCTTTTCCTTTGTTACATTTCTTCACTATTTCTTCTTTCTTTCCGCGTCTCTTCTTCTTTCAATCATTTTTTTTCTTTATTGGTACTTTTCTTTTTTTTTGTTTTCTTTCTTTTCTTACTTTTCTTTTTTCTTCTATCCTTTTTCATCACTGCTTCTTCATTTTCCTTTTCTTTTTTTACTTCTTTTTCAATTTTCTTTTTTCTTCTTTTTCTGTTTTTCTTTCTTCTTTTCTTCCTTTTCTTTTTTTTTTTTCTTTTTCAATTTTCTGTTTTAATGGTTTCTTTATTTCTTTCTTTTCTTTTCCTTCTTTTTCTATATTCGTTTTTCTTATTCTTTTTTTCTTTTTTCTTTTTCTTTTTTTCTTCTTTTTCTCTTTTTCTTTTTCATTCCTCTTCTTTATCTATTTTCTTCTTTTCTTTCTTCTTATCTTCTTTCTTTTCATTTCTGTTTTTCTGTTTTATTCTTTTCTTTCTTTACATGATTTCTTTTTTATTTCTTCTTTTCTTTTTATTCTCTTTCTATTTTCTTGATTTTTCTTCTTCCTTTCATTCTTTTTGATTCTTCTTTTTTTCTTCTTCATTTTCCCTCTTTCTCTGTTTATTTCTTTTTCTTTTATATTTTTTATTTTTTCTGTTTTCTTCTTTTTCTTATTCTTTTCATTCTTTCCTTTTTTCTTATGTCTTTCTTTCTTTTTCATTCTTCTTTTTTCTCTTTTCTTCATTTTCTTTTTTCTTCTTTTTTCTTTCTTTTCTTTTTCTTTTCAATTTTCTTCTTTCTTCTTCCTTTCATTTTCTTCTTTTTTCTTCAATTTCTTGTTAGATTTTAACTTCTTTTTCTCCTTCTCTTCTTTGTCTTCTTCTTCCATTTTCTTCTTTCTTATTTTCTTTCTTTTCTTTTTATTCTTTTTCTACTTTCTTTTTTTTTCTCTTGCTCCTTCTCTTCTAAACTTTCATTTCTTTTTTTCTGTTTTTCTTTTTTAGATTTTCTTCTTTTTCTATCTTCGTTTCATTCTTTTCGTTTTCTATTTTCTTTCTTTGTTTTTTTCTTTTTTCATTATGTTCTTTTCTCTATTTTTTTAAAGGAATCACATCCAAATATTTTTCAACATGTAGAAGTAGGCAACTACCTCATGGACAGTGAAATCTGTATTTTTGACTGTTCTGGATGAATTCATTAGGGAAAAGAAATAAGTTACATCTTAACAGCAGAGGAAACTAAGACTGAATGACATCATCAAAATTGATTATGATATCTTGTATGAGAAACACCAAGATCAAGGTAGTCACTAGCTGAATGGACTAAGACTGAATAACATCTTCAAAATTGATTATGATATCTTGTGTGAGTAACACCAAGATCAAGGCTGTTACGCGCCGAATGGACTTAGTCTGAATGACATCATCAAATTGATTATGATATCTTGTGTGAGAAACTCCAACATCAAGGTAGTCATTAGCTGAATGTATCAAGACTGAATGACATTATCAAAATTGATTATGTAGATTGTGTGAGAAACACCAAGATCAATGTAGTCACTCGCCGAATGGACTAAGACAAGAATGAAATCATCAAAATTGATTATGATATCTTGTGTGAGATACACCAAGATCAAGATCGTCAATCGCGGAATGGACTAAGACTGAATTACATCATCAAATTGATTATGATATCCTGTGTGAGAAACACCAAGATCAAGCTAGTCATTAGCTGAATGGACTAAGACTGAATGACATCATAAAAATTGATTTTGATATACTGTCTTTATCCTTGTTTACTAAAATAAATTTTAAAGTCTAAATAGACTACTTTGTCTTTATATTGACTATTTTAATCTGAATATTGAACAGCCTAAATGTAAAAGTAGGAGTTGTTCATTTCAATTTGTTGTAGAAAAAATAGTCTATGGACTGAAAAATGTTGCGAAGCACTGCATTACTCTTACATCTAAGCTTACAGCACCTAGCATTTCCAAGTGGTCGACCATCTAATTACTCCCATCTAGCTAGTAAACAGCCTCATCTTCGTACGTGAATTAGTGTTTCAATGCGGTATGTCCGTAAGCCTCGATTAAATAAATGGAATTACTTATGTACTCTACTGGATAATGATCAGGAAAATTATGACGCTGCTTAGTACAGATACTCTCCAACGCCACTATTGTCATGTTTTTCATGTTCGATGTGCCATTTCTTTTACGGTCGTTGGTGATCATGGCTCTCCACAACTTCCTATCCTATCTAGCTCTTAGTAAATTTTGTCTTTTTTGTTATCTCTCTTAAACCGTTTTCTCCCATCCGTTTATACGCTAGTTAGGTAAGCTATGCATTGTTTTCCTCTGTTCCTCTTGCCTTCAATCTGTCCCGTGGGTGTCAAAGTTTTCCGAGCCCTCTTTCCTCATTATGTGCCCTAAAATCTTCAACTGTCTCTTTCTGATGGTTCTATATCCAGATCGACCATAGTCAGGATCAAAAAGCCAATGCAAACGATCCTTTCTTTAGCGATAGACTATGAGCTACACCAGGGGGTACATGCAATTTTGAATTCAAAGTTACTTTCTCCTAGACCAGTTGCCGTCCAAGGATATAGATCCCTGTCTGCGCTGCTACTTACCGACAGCTGGGAAGGGTGAGAAGACGAGGATCTATACCTTACTAAAGGCTTTTAGCACATAAGTGAATGCCATGGATCCGACTGGAATTTGAACTCGGCTCTCCGATTCCTCAATCCGAGCCGCTATCCATTACTCCACCATGCCTTCTCAGGCAAAGTATAAATGTTCTATTTGTTTCCATTTTCTTTAAAACTTCGACGATGCCCACCTGTTCAGTCAATGGCATTCTTAGTATCCTTCTGCAGAACCACATTTCTATTACTTCAAGTATCTTCTTCATCTTTGAGATTTTCCAGCATTTACTGCTATATTGGAGGACCGAGATAACATAATAGTTAAGTACTCTTTGTTACTAAATTTTCCTGTTTATTAATACTTTGCTGAGGTTTTGGAAGGCATCTTTCAACTATCCCAAGGCACCTTTGGATTTCGGTGCCACACTTTCTGTTCTCTGTCAAAAACACTCTCCAGTTAGTTAAGTTTCGTACTTGCTTAATTTTGGCTTCTCTAATTTGTAATTTGCATGTTTGGCTCTTCTTTTCGCTGACAATCATTCATTTTCTCTTCTTGCAAGTGATGCTGAGTTCTTTCTTCTCGCTTTACCTCACTGTCTTCTGTAAAAGTTCTCATAGTTTCCTTTCTGTGTCTGTTAACGGTACTTTCATCAGCGTATCTGACGTTGTTAAGATTGTGTCCACTTCATCGGTTTGGAGATTGTCCAGCATTCACCGCTATATAGAGAACTGATATTACATAAGAGTTCAGTTCAGTAGTCTAGTCCCTGTTTTTGTTTCTTAATACTTTCCTTCGCTTTTGGAAGGCATCTTTCGCTATCCAAATGTGGCTTCGGATTTCAGTGCCACACTTCCGAGAAATATAAATTTGATTAATTTCAATATTAGAAAAATTCGTAATTTGAATTCTAGGCTGTTTCTTTTGCAAACAATCAGGCATCCAGTATCTGTCTATATTTCTGAGATGAGGTATTATGTACAATATTTACATTATTTGGACTATTGTCCTCATCTTTGTTGCCATATTTATTACAACATTTCAGCCTTTCAGTATCTGTCTATATTTATGAAGTGAGGTATTATGTACACTATTTACATTATTCGGACTATTTTCCTCATCTTTGTTGCCATATTTATTACAATGTTTCGGCCTTTCAGTATCTGTCTATATTTCTGAGATGAGGCATTATGTACACTATTTACATTATTCGGACTATTGACCTCATCTTTGTTGCCATATTTATTACAAAGTTTCGGCCCTTCAATATCTGTCTATATTTCTGAGATGAGGTATTATATACATTATTTACATTATTCGGACTATTGTCACAACGTTTCGGCCGTTGTACACTCCGGCCTTCTTCGGGCGGTTGGAAAAAGAGAGTAACAACACACTCCCATTCCTGGATGTTCTAATATCTCGAACAAAGCATGGGTTCAAGATATCCGTATACCGCAAACCGATTTTCACCGGACAGTACCTCAATTTCAACTCCCACCATCCATACAGCGTAAAGAAAGGGATCGTCTACTGCTTACAACACTGAGCAAAAATCATAAGTAGTGACCCAGAGATATTATTAGGTTGGTGCAAAAATAATGACGTAATAATATCGTTTTTTTTACTTATTTTTTTAACGTCAAAAACGACAGTATTACGTCATTATTTTTGCACCAACCTGATAGATAAAGAATTGGTCAGTATAAGTAGTACCCTACAACGTAACAACTAACCTGGGTACATGGCAGCAGACCCAATAAACTGGGATATGCGTGTACAAGAGGAGGGGGACAACAACACTCAAAAACAGTCTGCTTGCCTTATATGAAGAGGTTGTCGGAGAAATACAAAGGATCTGTGGTCTATATAACATCAGGACAACCTTCAAAACCTGGACGACACTTCGCAGATATCTCTCCCGAGTAAGACCCCCCCATAGAGGAGAACATGACTAAAGACTGTGTGTACACTATCCTGTTCAGTTGCGGAAAGAAATATAAAGGAGAGAAAAGCGGCCCCCTTAAGGTAAGGCTTCAAGAACACCAGAAAAGCTGTAACACGAGAAGTGGAAAAATCAGTCATGGCTGACCATATATGGAGAGAAAAGAGAGATCACCGCCTCCTGTAGGATTAGGCTGAAATCATAGACAAAGAACATCATTGGAAAATTCGTAAACTTAAGGAATCAGCACATATGCTAGGCCACAAAAATTTCCTGAGCCGACCAAGCATAGAAATGAATACAATATGGGAACCAGTAATAAGGAGTGCCACAGAAAAGTAATAATAACAAGGAAAATAGCAATATGAGCTCTGGTAAAAAAAATGCAATGATAACAGCAAAAATTGCAATATAAGCACTCGTGATAAATGGTTACTGAAGACATTATGTTTTTTTAGCCCCAGAAATTCATACGTAGATGATCTTAAGGAGACATGGCACATTGGATAAAGACATTGGTTAGTTCCAGTGACAGGGCCCAAAGAGTTGTGAGATCAATACCTGGTTAAGGCAGTGGAGAACTTGGAGAGGGGAATTAACAGGAGATAATCCATTAGACAAGGCACGTGGGACTAGAACAGTCTACCGCAGCGAGCGAAATAAAGGGTTCAGTTCGACATTCCAACCACCTGAAGAAGGCCAGAGCGTACACCGGCCGAAACGTTGTGATAAATATAGCAAGATGAGGACAATAACCATGCACCTATTTTTCTTGCAGTTGGTGTTTAGTCTTTCCTTCTTGCTTTCCTTAACTAACTTCTGTAGTAGCTCTTGTCATTTGTATATCAAATGTTGTTAAGATTGTTTCCGCCAATAATAAATCCTTGTAGAACTTCTAATTCACGTAGAATTGCCTCACTGTAAATAAGTCCGGCGAGAAGCCACATCCTTGTCTTACACCACTTTCTAGCTTTGTATATTTAGTGTATTTATTTTTTATCTGCAGGTAGGTGTTTTGCCCATTGGATAAGTTCTGGGTTATTCTAATATTCTTCACCAATATGTCTAGGTTATCTATATTGTCGCTATGCCGACTCAAAAACGTAGTTAATTATAAAACATCTGATGCTATTGTTGTTTTTGTTGTTATTCGTTTATTTTCATTGTGTTTCGTTTCATTTTGTTCTCAGTTGGTTGACTTGAGACAGTCATTCAAGACGTTTTCTTTTTCTCTAAGATGAGAAATGCAAGGCGTTTGTACGGTTTCTTCAAAGTTCGTATTTGAAACTAGAGTAAATGTTATTTCGAAAGCAACGAATAGGATGCGGGCAAAAAAGACAATCTTCTTTCTGAAATTCAAATGAGATTGCTGGTTAACTTTCCAGCGAATATCTATTGACTTTTCCATTTTATTTTTATTATTTTTATTTACTGTTACGTCGGGCTTGTTGTTCCAATTTGATATTTTCCATTATCACTTACAATTTTAAAAATTCTTTATTTATTTTTATATGGCTTCTCGACAGAGCGCTATTGTATACTTTATATAGCTATATAAAGTATACTCATATAGTTTAGAGACTTATACCTAGACTTATCTATTTTCTAATCTTCTCGATAATTTTTTCCGAATATTTAGATGGAACTTTGCCAATGATTATTAACTCGCATAGAGTTATAACCTAGGGAAGGTTACTAAACAGAATAATGAAACGAAGGCTGGTAAGGAACGATAATACTTAGAACAAGAGCAACACATATAAGATTCTCCAGCGGCGCGTAAAAGTAGTCAACTGCTAGAAGTGAGTCAAGTGAATTACACAATGGATCTCCAACTCTTAAGATATCTACCAACTGTCCCACGCGGTCAGATGCGGAACAAGGCCGAATTTAATGTGGGGTATCCGAGCCCGTATGCTCGGACCAAAATTCTCCGTAGAACCTGTATAAAACGCAGTCGGGTAGCTGTTTCCCGAGACACGACTCTGCCCTTCGACATAGCCTCGTCTGGGGATCCTCTCTGGCCGAAAGTAGAGAGTTTGACCAACACATCTGGAGACGAATCTCCAAGGATAACTAGCAACTGCCCCACGCGGCCAGATATGTTACAAGGCCGAATTTAATGTGGGGTATCCGAGCGCGTAGGCTCGGCTGAAAGTTCCCCGTAGACACCGTATAAAACGAGATCGGGTAGCTGTTTCCCGAGACGAGAGTCTGCCCTTCGACATAGTCTCATCTGGAGTTCCTCTCTGTCCGGAGGCAGAGAGTTTGACCAGCACAGCTGGAGACGCATCTCCAACGGCAGGCCAACATACAGTATTTACTACTGTATTTATGTGAATGGAGACATATCTATTATCGTCCGTAGATATGCTACAACACATACAACCTCTTCTTTTAAATATCGTCAGTTCTGGATGCGAATCATTATAGCTCTCCACTATTTACTGTGTTTTGTTGCTCCATGTAACTCTTGAGCATTTGCCATTCTTTTTTTGCCCTAGTTCTATTGCCTATCAACACAAACTCCGTCACTACGTCACTCGGTGACTTTCCCCGTTTCTCTTGCCTTCAATATGTCCTCTCCGCGTTAAATTCTCTTGGCTTTTTTCCTCATTATGTATCTCAAAAATTCTCTCTTTCTGATTGTAATGCAAGTTTTCTTTTTGTTCTTATTGACCAGCACAGCGGGAGACGAATCTCCAACTGCAAACCAACATACAGTATTTACTACTTTATTTACGTGAATGGAAACATACTCATTATCGTCTGTAGGTATGCTACAACAAAAGAAGAAAGCGAAGGAAATGGAAGTCATGACATCTTTTTTTCACTGCACTCAAAAGTCCACAAAAGAATATCACTGATCAGACATACCAAATATGGAGAGATATGGTAGAAACTAAAATGTGACCCTATCACGACCCAAATATTCTTGCCAATGTCCGCAAGCACATCATGCGAACTAAAAGACTCAAATACAAAGATAGATAAAACGAAATATAAGACAAAGTAAATTTGGCATCATCTAAAGAAAAAAGTGGCAAGGGTAGAAACAGACAATATGACAAAAGATGAGATACAAACTAAAATAATATGAGATACGAAATAATGATCTCTCAGGAAATAAAACTAAAGAATCTAACTGGGACATAAATAATTGCACTGATTCAGAGTCTCTCACCGATGAAGAAGATGAATCAAACGACATTAGAGCAGACATCCTTGAAAACAACAGAAGTGAAATCACTGAAGCAAAAAACCACATCATTCAAATAATCAACAAAGTAACTCACATACAAATATCAGAAAGAGAGCGACTTCTAAACATATTTATGCAAACATAAAACTCCATTGCAAACGGACTGACTACAGGAAAACATCACAGAAGTAAATAATGTCATATATGCAACAGCTTTCGAAGCTACTGAAAAACTTATCTCAAGACAAATAAAAGATTAAACAACCGACAAAAAAGAGCCGCCCACTTGGAAGACAAAATTAAAACGAGAAATTGAGGAAATCAAACGTGAGTTAACGATACTTCACGAGATTTCAAGAAATTCAAATTTTTCAACACGAAAAAGCAAGAAAATCAAGCGTAAATATAAAATTAATGATGAAAATAATTAAAATAATGAAAATTCGAAATAATGATCTCTCAGGAAATAAAACCAATGAATCTAACTGCGACTTAAACAATTACACTGATTCAGAGTCTCTCACTTTTTGTTCTTATTGTCATGAAGACCTTAGTTCTGACTAATGCTATTTCAAGCTTTCAGCGTTACAATCGCATTTATGTCGCTTCGGGGTTCTTCTTCATCTGTAAGGATATTGTACAACAGTAGCTGTCATTTAGAAGGAATGATATTTACATAAGCGGCCTTTTTTCTTTTATTCTGGTATCTTAATATTTAGCTTAGTTCATGTCTTTCGCTATTTCTTCAAATGTCTGTGTTATGTTTTCTTTTGACTAATACTATCTTAATCCAGATAATACATATTCTAAACCAGCTTCATTTTAACGTTCCCAATATGTAACTCACGCCTTGACTGTCTCTTTTACTGATAGCCAAATTCACTACTAGCATACTACCCATCAAAACATCAGATCGGTATTTGTGCTTTTTAATCAGAGTCTCTGAGCCATCTGCCACGAATCGGAGCCTTGTTCTCCGGCCTTCTGTTCTCTTACTCTCTGTTGGGTTTCTTCTATCGGGATAGGTCACGGTTGTCTAATAAAGGATGCCTGGTCCCAGGAATACGAACCCTGGCGCAGCACCATCCTTATTGTACTAAAGAATGAGTTAGGGGATACCACAGCGACAGACACTGGGCAACTTTTGTCCTGGGCCCATACGTATGCATATGCGCACCCCACGTTAAACCAAATTTGTGGTAAATCCGGCCATAGTGCCGGGGCGATGCGAGGCGATTAATACGAGATCAGAGGGTAGTAGCTGTTCTATTTATAATAAAAAGAAAGAACAGTAAGATATATACTCCGGTGTTCTTATTGATATTTTCATTTTTATTTTAACAAAACAATGCTCACTGTAAATTTACTGGGCATAAATATTATAAATTAACTGATTTAAAATATGGTTTCTTCGCTACACAGGAATTACCATGTTTCACATGTTCGTTTATGATCAATTTCATCACAATACTTCTGTTACGCTTGGGGAGTAAGTATACATTCTTATTGCTCAAAGTAGAGTTCAATAATGTCATAAAAACTCGGAGAAATCCAGTAAGATATCTTTAATCATTTCTAAGATATAACAGTTCAAAGTTTAATCTACCAAATGGGCAATTTTGCTGTTACACCCACTATATATATATATATATATATATATATATATATATATATATATATATATATATATATTATAATAAAAAGAAAGAACAGTAAGATATATAATCCGGTGTTCTTATTGATATTTTTATTTTTACAAAACAGTGCTCACTGTAAATTTACAGGGCATAAATATTATAAATTAACTGATTTAAAATATGGTTTCTTCGCTACATAGGAATTACCATGTTACAAAAACCGAAGTTAAAAACTTCAAATTTAATTATATAATTAAATTAAAAGCATTAGTTCTGTTTCATCTTCAAGCGAATTTTGGAATATATATATATATTAACCATAAGAATACATATATATTAGCCATAAATATATATATATATATATATATATATATATATATATATATATATATATTAGCCATAAGAATATATGTATATTAGCCATAAGAATATATATATATATTAACCATAAGAATATATATATATTAGCCATAAGAATATATATATATATATATATATATATATATATATATATATTAGCCATAAGAATATATATATATTAACCATAAGAATACATATATATTAGCCATAAGAATATATACATATATATATATATATATTAGCCATAAGAATATATATATATTAGCCATAAGAATATATATATATTAGCCATAAGAATATACATATATATATTAGCCATAAGAATATATATATACTAACCATAAGAATATATATATTAGCCATAAGAATATATATATATATATATATATTAGCCATAAGAATATATATTAGCTATAAGAATATATATATATATATATATATATATATATATATATATATATATATATATATATAGCCATAAGAATATATGAGAGGTATGTCAAAAAACTTGCAAAACTGCTGCGGTCTCACCCACGAACAACCTGAACAGAATTTACAAATCAGTGCAGGCCTTGCACAGAAGAATTTTCCGCAGCTGGAATAAGCATTACAAGTCACTTGCTGGCTTCAAGAGCTATTACCGTTTTCCCGAGAACTAAAACCATGTCAGCGATGCTCATACTCTTTCAACGAGTTAGGTAAAATTTCCAGGAACTTAAAGGGCGAAATTGCTTCCTGGAAGAAAGCAAAAAATTGATAAAGAATTATCGTTTTTACTTCGAAAAGGAGTGATTTCAAGGGATGTTAGACACGTCCGGCGAGACTTTAGAAAAACAAAATTTACTAACACATGAAAGGGATAATCAACCTATTCAAATCCCCCAAATTTTACGGTAGTACTTTGACACATATCTAGACACAAACACACGCCTGAATACACGTCCTCGTTGCGCGCACACACACACACACACATATACACACAAAACTCTCCAGTTTAGTTCAACAAGCAACCAATCAGCTCTGCGGTTATATCTGAATGATTCACTAAGATTAAGAATTGCCGAAGGGTACATGAAACCAGCAAAATTCAACTTCGGCGACGAACAAAAACAAAAAAAATCAGGAAAAAAAGATGTATTCTTTCAAACCCCAACTTTCCTTGTCATTCAAATCCACATCTTACAAACTGTTCCCTTCCCGCAGCCACCAGACTCTGTCTAGCATTCAGCTACCGATTGATCAACTATGGGTCAAGGATTTGTTCACCTAACCCACTCTCTTTTCATCCAAACAGTTATCCCCCTTGGGTGTCCCTCATACTTTATTTGGCTTGGGTTTTCATTGTATCGTTTATTATTATTATTATTATTATTATTATTATTATTATTATTATTATTCCCCACTAATATGGCGGACATCATAATGGCGACATTGCGCCTATTACCTGCGAGCGCTATTTTGCAACAGGATATTTATGGCGCGCTTATGTTTGAGTTTTTGTTCGTCTGCCCGTCTCAATCTCTGACTACGGAGGTCAGTACTCTGCCGTCGGCCATATTCGCTTTACTGGTCAAGTGATTCGTAAGTCATGAGACTTTTTTTATGATTTTGTTTGATGCTAACTTTATATATTTTTTCTACATTTATCTTGTCGAAATTGTTTGGACGTTTTTGTCTCTTAGATCTAAGCTTGACTAACGTTTAGTCTCTGTATTAGTCTGAAGGTTCTTCTTCTTCCTCCTCCTCCTCCTCCACCTTCTTTTTCCGTTTCTTCCTCTCCTCCTTCTTCACTTCTTCCAGTTACTAATCCAAAGAAAATCACTCTTTCTCTTTTATTTTCATTTCTTCTCGCTCTCTTCCTAATTTCTCTTTATCCATAAAATAATAATGCTTCTTTTTTTTCCGACAATATTTTTTTCCTTTTTTTTTCATTTTCATTCATCAATTCTTGAAAACTCTATTGCTTTATCTCCCTTTATTATTTTCCCTTTTATATATGAGATATATCTATACCTATCTATGTATCTCTCTCTCTCTCTTTCTATATATATATATATATATATATATATATATAGATATCGTATGTATCTATTTCGTTTTCTTATCTATTCTTTTATAAACAATATTTCACTTCAACGTTTTTCCTTCTTTATCGTTTTTCTCTTCACTAATATATATATATATATATATATATATATATATATATATATATATATATATATATATATCAGTATTAATATCTATGTATATATATCTCAGTATTCATATCTTATTATCTATCTGTCTATCTCAGTATTCATACCTATCTTCTATCTATCTTACGCTGCTCAGTCTGTTAATGTCTCTTTACCCTTTTTGTTTGTTTGTTTCTCTTTCTCTCTCTCTCTCTCTCTCTATATATATATATATATATATATATATCCGTCTATAGATCAATTCGTTCGAGCAGTAAACAGACTAACGCTGTTTGGTATAGATAGATAGATAGATAGATAGATAGATAGATAGATAGATAGATAGATAGATAGATAGATCGGGTGTAACAGCAAAACTGTTCAAATTGTGTAACAGCAAAATTGTCCAATTGTTAGATTAAGCTCTCAATAGTTATATCTTAGAAATGATTAAACATATTTTACTGGAATTCTCCGAGTTTTTGTACCACTATTGGACTCTACTGTTTAGCAATAAGAATGTATTTATCTCTAAGTTGAAAACATGATCCCTCTTGCTGTTGTTACTTCCTGATCCAGTTTTTCTCTCTACTGAACCCTCTTTTTAAAAACTTATTCACCGTTCTCTTGATGGTTCTTGAATGGACTTTGAAGATGGAAGCCAGACTATGAATGTTGGTACCATTACTGAAGGCCTGGATGATCTTTTTTTATCTCACCATTGGTCGGTTGGGAAGACATAGTGGAGCTTGGCACAAAATGATTTTAAAATCTTCTCCTTCAAGCTGAATAACTCAAAGGTGTTTTGTTGTTTTTTTTTCAGTAATTCTTACGACAAATGGTGTCAAGATGGCTAAACGTCTTATCTGAAAACCTGGAAAAAAGAAATTAAGTTAGCTTAGTGATTTTTGTACATTTTGTGGGTGGATAATTAATCCATGCTTACACGATTTGGACAATTTTGCTGTTACACCCGGTATATATATATATATATATATATATATATATATATATATATATATATATATATGTGTGTGTGTGTGTGTGTGTGTGTGTGAAATAAGACAAATATCTCTTTTTCTAATTTTCACTATTTTTCGGGATGAGGCGGCCAAGCGGCTTCGAATTCTTCTATTAGACTGGTTGCCAAACAAGACTAGACAACCCAGTCTGCCCTAGCTGGGGACAAAAGAAATGAGTCCCAAATATTCCAACGCATTTTCGTGATTTTGTCATGAATTTGAACTATATGTGTGTAGAATATATATATATATATATATATATATATATATATATATATATATATATGTGTGTGTGTGTGTGTGTGTGTGTGTGTGTGTATGTTTGTATTTGTATTTGTGTGTATGTGTGTGTGTGTGTGTGCATGTCAATGTGCCCGTGTCTGCTTGTGTGTGTATGTTGATGAAAAAATACTGTGATTTTCTCGGTTCAACCAACAAGTCCCTCCACGCCAAAATTTAATGATTGGTCATTTTGTTTGACTTTAAGAAAATGATCGAGATGAAAACCTTTTTACCACTCACCTCTCATGCGACAGACACACAGACTCATATATATATATATATATATATATATATATATATATATATATATATATGAGTGTGTGTGTGTGTGTGTGTGTGTGTCCGCACATGCGCGTTGCTTCCGCTCTGTTGCATTTCCTGCTATTTCAAGTGTTTTTCTCTTTTTTTCTTCAATTTACTTTCTTAATGTTGGCCCCTGGCGATCGGTTCAAGCGGCCACAAAAGAATTATCTAAAAGCGGATATGACTGCGAGGAGAAAGAAGGAAAGGCGAAAAATAAAATTTCATGCGAAATAAAATACTAATTACAATAAAAAATAATTAATATTATGAAAGAAAGAAAGAAAGAAAGAAAGAAAGAAAGAAAGAAAGAAAGAAAGAAAGAAAGAAAGAAAGAAAGAAATGACGATAGAAAGATACGAAAAACAATTTAAAGGCCAGGAAAAATAAAAGTAGAAAGTCAAGAAAAAATAGAATTATAAAGAAAAAGAGAACATTGGGAGAGGAAGAAAGACAGGAAAATAAAAGAAAGAAAGAAAGAAGAAAGAATGAACGTAAAAAATTAGGAAAGAAAGAGAAACCGAACGAAAGAAAGAAAGAAAGAAAGAAAGAAAGAAAGAAAGTAGAAAGAAAGAGGGAAAAAAGTAAGAATGAGCCAAAGAAAGAAAGAAAGAAAGAAAGAAAGAAAGAAAGAAGAAAAGAAAGCAAGAAAGTAAAAAGAAAGAGCGAAAAAAGAAAGAATGAGCCAAAGAAAGAAAGAAAGAAAGAAAGAAAGAAAGAAAAAAAAAACGAGCGAAAGAAAGAAAGAATGATGAATGAATGAATGAATGAATGAGGGAATGAAAGAAAGTAGAAAGATTGAACGTAAAAAAAGAAAGAAAGAATGAAAGAATGAGCTAAGAAAGAAAGAAAGAAAGAAGGAAAGAAAGAAAGAAACCATATCAAATGCAGAATAAAAAGAAGTATGACAATAATAAAAACAAGTAACGACGAACGACAAAAGAAATCAAATCCACATTGGTTGTTGTTTATAGAAATTGTCTCTGTTCAACCTGTCTTTCTGATAATGTCCCTCTCCCCAACTCCTGTTCCAATCCTCAAGTGCCATTCATGTTTAAAGCGCTCTTCGGGCCACCCTCTAAATATAGCCGCCAGTTGTGTATCTAGAGACATTCAACAGCATCAACCCAAATTGAAGGCTCACTCCACACCAACAACAAATATAAATAAAACGTCTCGTCTATATTGAAGAGAAGAGATTAATTTTCGGACGTTCTGCATTGGTATTTTATCTGGAGGCAAAAAAGACAGAAATAAGCCCAGAACTGAAAACGAAGTTGCTAAAACTTTTCATGGAGATAGATATTTTTGACATTTTTTCTTTTTTTTTTTCGTCCCATCCCTTTTGTTAGCTAAGAAAAATATGATAAAAGAGGAGTCGTCTGCAACCAATAACGAGATTTCTTTACATCTCGTGAAACGTGGTTTTGATTTGTAATCTCTAAACACTTCCAAGTTAGAAATCTCGAACTTTCCAAAAACGATCTAAATTGTGGTTCACGCAAAAAGAAAAAACGTTTTTTTTTCTAGTATTGAAAGAATTATTAGAATGTCTGAAAGTATTTTCCTTTTATTTGCCGTGTCCTTTCATCACTTGAACGTACATGGCTCAAGACATCTTCTTGTCATTTGTAGCTCTAAACAATTTCTGCTCCCTCCCATTTACATGGCTAAGAAATTCCGATAAAACAAAACTTGTCAGCTAACTGCAACGAGATTTCTTAAAGAAATCTCGTGAAACGTGATTTCGATTAGTACTCTCTGAACACGTCCGAAGACGAAAAACATGACTTTTCAAAAAGGACTTGTGGTTAATCGTAAAACAAAAACAGACAGAGGAGAAGCGATAGACTCAGTAGCCATCTTAACGGTCATCTATCTAGGAGAAGGAAAATCTGATTTAAAATCACACTTTTTTTTATTTAATGAGATTGTGTTAAAAATAAATAAATATAACTGAATACAACATCGTCTGTCACCAGGCTAAGGTCGAAACATCTGCTACTCGAAAGTAAATATCTCGTCGGCCCTCTCTGATACAAACATCAACTAAAAAAAAAAATGATTAAAAAATTACAACTAAAAAAAATTCTTCAAATAGCAAATAGGACAACTCAACGACCTGCCAGGAACCGATGATTTCGGAGTGTACTTTCTTTAAGAATGCGGGAAAACCACCTAGACGTTGTCTGTATCGAGTTGAAATTAAAATACTCAAATCACCAGATAGTGTAATAGATATTCATTTAAGACTGGCCACAAATAGAAAAGGCAACATGGAGTTGGATTTAATATATTTAAATCACCAGATATTATAATAGGCAATATCTTACACTTGCTATAAAGACTGATGTCTGCCGACATTGTTGCTCACGTCTGTAATCAGGTCCGGCGAGTCTTACCTCCGACTGGGTGGGCCTCGTTTTTTGGAGCCCCGATGTGGCCTCTACCTTTTTATCAGCACTGTTTTATGGCCATCCGCCATTTTTTTAAATTATTTTTAAACTGACGTTACATTGTCAGTCATCAACTAATAATATACATCGTGTATCTGCATGGCTTTGCGGTGTATACAACAGAGGAACCCTCAACGAGGTTGAAGCCCCAAAATGGCTAGTTTTAGCAAGGTTTTTTTGCTTCTTGTAACTTTTATTTTTGTCTACTTAAGTTATATTGTCAATCATCAACTATAATGCTCGACATGGCCGGTGACTTCTATCCCAAAACTCTAAACCGCGTGAGAGTCCCATACCTACTAGGGAGGGGAGCAAAGTGTTAAATTCAGTGGCGCTTATTTTTTTAAATTGTAATTTTCTTACTGAAGAGTTCTTTTAAATCAATTAAGAGGGTAATAAATATCGGTAAAATTATGTTTTATTCTGAGACCATCCACAAAGAATAATCTCTATTTTTTTTTTTTTTTTTTTTTTTTTTTTTTTTTTACTAATTGTAATACCAACCAGATGTCTGCGGCTATTAATTAAAATAAAATTTCAAGTCCCTATTTGTTTACATTTGTAGAAAGATAAAACTGAGAAAATGATTGCTTAAAAAATAAAATTTTTTTATAGATTTCAACACATGACAAATTTTCTCGAAAACTGAAATACTGTTTTTAAAACAAATTTTTAAGATAACCCCATTTGTGTTGTGTTGAAAATCTTTGTAAAACTTTTTCTTTTTTTTTTCGGTGGAGATGCGTCCGGGATTAATCTTTATGGTAATGTAACAATTTTGCGACTTAAACATTTTTTTTTTTAGTCATTAAAATATTGATAGTTATTAAAAAAAGAATAACATTTTCTCAGATTTAAAAAAAAAAAAAAAAACTATTCATTATAAAAGTAAATAATTAATGAATATATACTGAAATTTTCATTTAAATTGGATAATTTCCTGATTTTTGGTAATTTTTAAAAAATAATTTTCCTTCGAGCATTTGTGGCCCTCTGGTTAGGAAATTTTAAAATCGTCATATAAATAAATATAACTGAATACAACATCGTCTGTCACCAGGCTAAAGTCGAAACATCTGCTACTCGAAAGTAAATATCTTGTCGGCCCTCTCTGATACAAACATCAACTAAAAAAATAATGTGTGGAGTGTGGAGCCGTATCAAAGTTTCGGTGTCGTGGGCGAGACCCTAGCGCCGGCCCTGGCTGTAAGATCCGAGTAAGATCAGTTTATGCCCCAATTGGAAAATGTACTGACTTGGAAATAGAGAAATTCTACACAGAAAACAGTGCGTTAATGGCGATTTTAATGCTACCTCAAGCATTTTTAAATTTCATTGCTCTTTTGATGGTAAGAAGATATCACTCTTTGAAAATGGAAGCTTCAATCAGCAATTGGATAATTCTTGTTAAAATTTGGTTACTCAAAGGTTACTCCATCTTCAACATATCGTTTAATCATCCCATTAAACGCTTCATCGCATTGCATTGTCCATAATCGTGTATCCTGTCACCTCAGAACGTTTGCGATCATGGCTCTCCAGAACTTCCTATCTCTTGTAGCTCTAAATCTAGAATTTTGTCTTCTGTTATTTCTCCTAGGCCCTGTACTGCCAACCATTTACTCAAGCTCATTAAAGATGTTATGTGTTGTCTTCCTCTGTTTCTCTTGCCCTGTACCTGTCCTATGAGTATCACATTTTCCAAGCCCTCCTTCCTCGTTATATGCTCTAGAAACCTTAACTGTCTCTTCCTAATGTTAATTATTAGGTTCCTTTTTATTTGCATTTCCTCTCAGACCTCGTCGTTGCTCACAGTATCCCACGACATTGATGTTGCTCTTTGAGGAGAGCGTCCAGCACTCACCTCCATATAGGAGGACAGATATCACATAGCAGTTTAATACTCTTTTCCTTGCTTCTGGCGAAGTTTTCCTATTAGTAAAACGGCGCACTTACTCTCTCTCTCTCTCTCTCTCTCTATGTGTGTGTGTGTGTGTCCCTCTCTATCTATGTTTCCCTGCCTATCTCCCTTTTGTCTTTCCTCTCACTATAAGGCAACAAAAAAGATTGACTTTAACATATCAGACCCATAAATTAAGTAGTTTGTGCAACATGGTTAAGTATACAACTCCAACTTTGAATCGAATTACAGACTATTTGTAGCTAAACTGACAACACCAGGCAACAAAATAGTTCGTTTCCGCTCAAATAAACTAAAGAAAACACCGAGATATAACACCCAAACCCTTAAAAAATAAAATGGTACTTTTAGAATTCAAACTAAATGTTAAGGGGTCCACCCCTTTTTATACAAATGGACTCGCCCAGTGTGTACTCGTACTGCTGCCGATGAATACCAGAGAGGATGAGAGTGTGAGGTAACCGCTTTGTAGGAGTCACAGTTGCGAGCACGTAGACTCAGAAGGAAGTCATACTTCGATACTGCATTTCTCAGACTCTATATATATTATTATTGCTACTAACCGCATTTCTGGATCTACTAACCGTATTACCAATTGTATTATTACGTCAATACATTTATTTGCTATATTTCATTCCTGCGTTTGTCATTCATTTGAGACCAGATTTCATCCCGGAATCAACAACACTAGAGTACAAACAGATGTCAGTAAATCTAGATCAAAGCATAAAGGAATCTAACAATGTTATATTGTTGTTAGCTGAAGCACGTGGATCCATCCCTAGAATAACTAGATGGAAAAAAAGACGCACTCTTGGGACGACAACCTTCAGTTTAAAAACTGATATAAGAAAGAAACAACGAGAAAATATAAAAATGGAAAGAGAAAACAACTAACAAAGAAAATAAAAATAAAATAGTTCATTCTTTGGAAACTAGTATCTCCAGAAAATTGGAAATGATATTAAGGAAGCCAAACAACACAGACAATGTGTTGGAACGCGGAGAAAAGCAAATAATCCTGATAATATCATACAATCAAAACATACAGAGAAAATATGTCGTTGTCTCAAAAACACTTTAAATCACATTTTAACTCGGACGATACTAAACATAAGAAGTCTGCGGAAATAGGGCATATACCTATATTCATCCAATCATTACAAAAGTCTGTCTCCAAATACGAACAATAATAAACCTATGGATGAAGAAATTTTTTAAAAAAAACTAAGGAATACTAAAGCATCACTCGACATTGAGGCTGAATTTCAAAAAGTTCACAGATACTTTACTCTGATCTTAGGCAGACATTCCAATCCTTACTTAAATAATCCTGTCATTTTTTTTTATGTGTACTAAGCTAATAAATAAATAAAAATGAGACAATAGATTTTGTTCATATTCCATTTCCAATATAGTTGATTGGAATGCTAGAGTGTACAAGAGATGAAATATAATGGTTATTTATTAAACTTAGCCTGGCACAAGATGACAGTTGTTGAATGATCAATGAAGATTGTATTCATTCTATGAGTGAATTTGCCTGTTAGGTTAGTTACCAGAACCTCAATTATTTATAACTGTGTTCAATATATTAGGTTGGTGCAAAAATAATGACGTAATAATGTCGATTTTGACGTAATTTTTAACGTCAAAAAACGACACTATTACGTCATTATTTTTGCACCAACCTAATATGTATAATAGTTCAGTTTGAGGGAGCTGTTCCTCACTATGTAACATTTTCTTATTGTAACAAAATGGGGTCGGATGAAGCAGCCAAGAAAAGAAGGGATAAATGTGCTGTGCGACATTTGGCCTCTATCGCATGTAGATGTTGGATTCTAAATGCTTCTAAAAAAAAATTGTGAATTCTATGGGAATGTTTTCTTTCTTTTAAGTTGATTATTTTGTTTTTAAGACAATTCCACTAGAATTAAAACCTGAATTCCAAAAAAATATTATCATTCACTTGCTACAAAAAGGGGAGCGTTAAAAAGTCCACAACCCAACCCCCCTTCCTAAAATCTGACCAAACACTTTTTTTTATTATAAAAATAAAAGCTATTATGCTGGGTTCCATATCTATTAGGAGATGAGAAACTTCAGGTATTTGCAGAAATAGAACATATACCAATATTCATCCAATCATTACAAAGTCCATTTCTAAACATAAACAATAATATTGGACCTACTGATGAGGAAATTAAGAAATCTATTAAAGAAAACTAAAGAATAATAAAGCATCATTCGACATTGAGGCTGAACTTCAAAATGTGGGATTTATCAGGCATTAATGCATTATGGAAACAAAAAGGCAACCCTTAAGACTATTATACATACAGACATACCTCAATTGGATCCATCATGGTGAAAGTATTAGGTTGGTGCAAAAATAATGACGTAATAAAGTCGTTTTTTGACGTTAAAAAAGACGTCAAAAAACGACATTATTACGTCATTATTTTTACACCAACCTAATATATATATATATATATATATATATATATATATATATATATATATATATGAACAATGGCCAACCTAATATTAATTAACTAGGCTCTCATTGTTTTCTGGATGTCAATTCCTCACAACCCACTTTGATTTTTATTCAGGTAAGGAATAACATGATGGCATATATGTTATCAAACAACTCCAATAAACTGCTTACCTATCTAATAGGAAACTTTATACCTGTTTTCTCAACCTCACAGCAGAATATGACCACATCATTAGAGATTTCCTCTTCTCATCCGTTAGAATCTGCCTTCCAAGTTCTGAATCCACTGAATGCATTGATCTAAAAGAGGAACTGTATCGGTCTACTGAATTTTACACGTCTGGTGAGGACCACAATATAGAAATATTTCAAGCTTCAGCAGGAATAAAAAGAAAAAATGAGAGCTCTAATGTATCCAGTCTTTTCCTAGACTATGCTCTACACATTTACAAATACAGATATGATGAGATGGGAACTGGCTCCTCTATACGGCAGTGAATGCTGGACGGTTTCATTACAGACGAAGAAGAGAATTTTTTGAGGGAGCAGAGGTGCGGTTCTACAGGAGCATGCTGAGAATGCTACAGATTAGACAAGTGTGCAACAAACAGGTTTTATTCAAAATGGGGTGAAAAATAACACGCAAATTCTATTTCATTGAAAATGATCAGAAAAGGATGGCTGAAACTTCCGTGCTCTGAATCCACTTAAATCACCGATCTAAGATAGGAACTGTATCGATCTACAGAATCTTAAATGTCTAGCGAGGGCCCCAATAAGGAAACATTTCAGACATCATCAGGAGTAAAACAAAGAGGAAATGAAAGCCCCAGTCTATTTAATCTCTTCCTAAACTCTGCCCTACACATTTACAAGCACAGATGTGCTGAGATGGGCACGGATCATGTAACCATTCCATACTGTATCCCAAAGGAATCTATTAATAAAAGACAATGATCCTGGCCAATGTACTGTTGATGAGGAGAACACTATGCGGATGACATAGGTATTCGTATTTGTAATAAGAATGATTATAAACAGAACCTCCTCTATCAAGTGTTCCAGGAGATGAGACTGAAGATAAACCTTTCCAAAACAGAAACTATGATCTGGAATTGGAATGACAGCAGTGATCGAACCTACATTGAATCCAAGATAAAAAATTCAGGAGGTGGAATTAGCAAATTCTAAACATTTTGGATACCTTAGCGTATAACAAATTAAGTATGGAAGAAAAAAGAAACTAAACTTAAAATAGGCTGTCCAATTTCGCCCGTAAATTTCTTCACGACCAAAATATCAACCCGAAAACTCGAGTCATGTTTTAAAATAGCCTCGTCACGTCAAGACTTTCATATGGATGTCATGCATGGCGCCAAACCCGTTAAAGAATAGACTGTCAGCTGCATAGAACCGCAATCAATGGTGAGAAAATATCCACACTACTTCAAATAAAAGGTTAGCAAGAAAACCCCCATCAGTACCGGAAAGAGCGATAACAGCTGCTGGAATTGAGAAACCTGTTTTCCTGAAAAATTGTTTTGAAAGAAAGATTTTATAGATTTCAACTGAAAGCAGTACTGGCTGCTTGGTCAATGAATGCCAAATGTTTCCTTATAAGGAAACAGCTAATATTACTATTGATATTTCTATATATCATTTTGCTTTCTGTTACTACACTATCCAGGTAGATGGATTACCGTACCATTGACCTCCCCAATGCATAACTCAGGAGTTCGGCTCTCTTTCTAACTGAAGAACATACATTCTGCAGTTAATAATTAGTCCTTTCTTCACGCTTTCTTTTACTACACTGTCTTGGAGTACTTGACGTTTTACCTCCTAACCGACTGCCATCAATACAGTGTCATCTGTTGACATATTTTCTTTTTTAGTTTTTTTTTAGTTTTGCTGGAAAAATTCTGCACGAATCTAAAAATGTTCAAACTAAAACTTATTTACATAACTAACCATAGGTCGATAGAAAGGTATTGATATTTACTAAACACAAGTTTGACACAAGCCCACAGATATAGAGTATCAGATATTTTTAAAGCATATCACCCCAAGCAAGTCAGGAGTGCCACTAGCATGCAAAGGGTTACAGAGAGTGAGAGCAAGAGTAAAGAGGGGGTGTTTGAGGAAAGGATATAGAGAAGGATGGGGATCAAGATCAAGCCATTAGAAAATGTCGATTGACATTACATTTGAATATTTGAAGATTATAGCTATCAGGGAAGCAAGTAGTAGGAAGGGAGTTCCCCTCTCGGGAAGTGGTAGAGAAGAAGCTTTTGGAGTAGAAGAGACGGTTACATTTAACTATTTCGACAGTAAAAGGGTGGGACAGAGATGCCAACGTAGTAGCACGCTTAAATTCATGGAGTTGGGGTCCCAGTGAAAGTATCCCGTCAGAGCAGTTGCCATGAAAATACTTGTAGAAAAGACAGAGGGAAGCCACATCACGTCTGTGAAAATGTGACTGTAGATGAGATGCCAGATCAGGGCCTATCATATTGCATATCCGTCTCTGGATATTGTCGAGGAGCTCAAGACGAACAACGAGGGCAGCGGACCATATATGGCAACAGTATTCAATATACCGAACTTAGTACCATGATAATTCTCTTCGAGACTGTATTTAATATGGTCATCTCGGCGTTAAAAGACGCTTTGGAAAAGCTTTCAGGATGCAACCGTAAAACGTTCTAACGATAATCACTTGTCTTCTTCTGCCAATAGGCTATGGTAAACCAGAAACAATGACTCGAATTCCTGAATATTTTAAGCCTGCTGCTGCTGCTACAGCTGCTGCTGCTACTGCTGCTGCTGCTGCTGGAAGTGCATAGAAACAGATCACTCACGCACAAAGATTCTTGGTTCGAAACTCGTGGAAAGTTTGCAATAATTCATTAAGTTAAAAGTAGAAAAATGATTGTATATTTGGAGATGTTTGTCATCTGTAAACATTTGTCCGTTTAGCATCGGCGTCACCGTCAACTTAATTTAATATCAAAGACGACGCGTGTTGAGATTATTGCATTTTCGTGACATTAATTGAATTATTTTACAAGGATGATTAACTGCATACATTAATTGGGTAAAAGAGTGCATAAAAAAGACTTTCTTATCTCAAAATATAACACTTTTTTGTTATTTTTATCGAGCGACTTGTTAAATATGCAGATAGATAGATAGATAGATAGATAGATATTAACAGGCTTAGATAGATAGATAGATAGATAGATAGATAGATAGATAGATAGATATTAGAAGAATGGAAATAGATAAATAGACAGACAGACAGACAGTATACTGAGGATAGATACAGGTGGCGATGGATAAATTGTCGTCTAAATAAGGCAAAAATGAAACGAACACTGGCATCTCAGTTTAACAGATATACACGGTGCGATGGATAGATTGACGTCTCAATGGCGGCAAAAATGAAAATAACAGTAGCATCGCCTTTTAACAGATAGTCAGGGTGCGATAGATAAATTGCCGTCTAAATGACGCAGAAATGAAAATCACACTGACATCTCATTTTAACTCATATATTTACCAAAATTGCATAAAAATATCTTGAAATACGAAAGAGTAAATCTGTTCCAATAAAATCGCCATTGGCTTCAGCTACGGCCTCCAGGCGCCTTCGGGATCTCCTGCAACTCTTCTGGACTGTCTCCCTGTTTAAGTTGGTGAATGCTGCCATAATCCTTGCCTTCAGTTTACCGTTAGCGTTACAAGAAGTTTTGTTGGTCTCTCACTCAACTGCGCCTCACATATAATAATTAAGGGTGTTGCTGTCTGGGGAGTTAAGTGGCAATATGTAAGGGGTGATGTGGTTGCAGAAATTGTCTGACAGCCATGACTGCATTCTCCTACTTGTGTGGCATGGTGCAGAGTCCTGTTGCTAGACATAGGGTCTTTCAGCAGCCACCCTCTTGACCCAGGGCAGCACTACTTTCTCAAAGCATCTGGTGTAGGCCCCCGTGTTGAGTCTGATGCCCTGTGGGAAGATCAATGGAAGTATAACGTTGTCTAGTGATCACCCCAAACACCTTCGTAATCACCATTAGACTCATCCAACTCTTTTCGAATCCTCTACACTGTCCTCAGTTTGACACCCAATCACTCTGAAATGTTCATATTGGTATCTCTGCTGGTATCTCTGCTGGTAACACAACCATTTAATACTGTCTCGATAGTAAGTCTGATTGATTCGATAAGGTCAAATTGGCCTACAATCTGCTGTTAACTGAAGCAAGGAATATGATATGTCCCGTAAAGGGATATATTTGATCGAAGTAGGTAAGTGGTTTTGTCTACTATAACCAAGTAGAATACGGTAGCAGTAATCGACTGGTACTCGTCGTAGTCGTAGGTAATAGGTGTAGACTAATAGAATAGCCAGTGGTGTAGTCCAGTGGGCGTCGTCATAGACTTAAACTCTGTCGTACCTACACGTCCGACTGTATTTATGATGGACACCAGCCAATCATATTCCAGTGAGGGGGAACACAGGTGTATGCATATTCCATTATATCAGAATGACTTGTTAATTTTAAAGAGTTCCCTTTCTGCCTTCTATCAGCAAGGCTGATGCTAACCTCCATAAAAGTGACTCGTTGCACAGGCTGACATTCTCAGATGACATCAAATAGAAATATGATAGTGCCTCATTTGCTATGTATGTTACTAAGAAAATTGTTTCGCTGTGTTGTACTAAACAAATTCTCGCTCCAGAATCTATCTTATTTATTTATATCGTCTATGATTTGAATATTGCTGCCATATATGATCCGGATCTCCCGATATATATTTAGAGATTCTTAATAAAATCCAATGAAGAATCTAACCTGACACCTCGCCTCCAATCCCTTTCCCATCACTTTCATGTAGCTTCCCTCTGCCTTTTCTATAGACTTTCATGGTAATTGTTCGAATGAATTCTTCGCTATGGTACGTAGACTTTATGGATTTAAGCGTAGTACTAGATTGGCGGCACGGTCTTATCATTTTACAGTTGAAATGGGTAGATGTAGCCATACTTCTCGTACTTCTCGACTGCTTCGTGCATTCCAGCCATGTTTGAGCTTCAAAAATTTAAATGTAATTTGAGTCGTTATTAATGTCAATCGTTTCTTACATTCTTTTACAGTAAGTAATCTGTTGCATCTTAGTGGCTTTGTTGCCTTGCCTGAGGCGAACTGATAAAAACGTGATGTAGATTACTTCATTACTTTCGAAAGGTTTGTCAAATGTATCCGCCGGAATATGCCCGTACGCACACACGCACAAAAAGCAGACACACATACATACATACATACATTTACACATTCACATACACATACACACAGACTCACACACATACACACACACGTATATATATATATATATATATATATATATATATATATATATATATCACCCGAAATTAAAGCAAATATGCGGAATTTAGAACGGCTCATGATCAAACATAATAGACATTTATTGTATGTTATATTTAGAAATATATATATATATATTAGGTTAGTGCAAAAATTATGACGTAATAATGTCGTTTTTTGACGTATTTTTAACGTCAAAAAACGACATTATTACGTCATTATTTTTGCACCAACCTAATATATATATATATATATATATATATATATATATATATATATAGTGCAAGCAAAAGGTTTAGAAGCACCCTGAATTTCTTTAAAGAAAATCTTAAAATGTAATGTTGTAAATTTTAAATTAAAGGAGAAGCTTTCAGTAGCGACAATGCATTTACTTTTATTTTGACAAAAAATAAAAAACTTAACTATAAAAATTCTTAAACAACAGCATCATATTGTGCTTTCGTCAATAAAAACCACCACCTGAATTACTGCTTTACAAAATTTTGCCATTCTTTCCAAAAAGTCTTTGAAAATTTAATTAATTCCTTTCAATAATATATGGAAATATCTACGCTTTGCCTGATGAACGTCGCAAGACCGGAAACACGTGTAGCAAAATTATGGAAAATAAAACATATATATTTTTTTTAAATCCACATTACAACCAAAAACGTGTGCGGTTTCTCTCTTCTTTTTAATATACTCATTTTCTCTCGTTGGAACTACTATAACCTCTTCCCTTTATATATATATATATATATATATATATATATATATATATATATATTTAAAAATATTTTTTGTGGTACAAAACTTTATTACGGCGTTAAAAACAAGAATATTTTTACATTGGACCATGATGTTATTAAAATAAAATACCAGCCGACCGGTTTCGCCCCCTCTCTTCAGAGCTGTAAAGGGGGGAAAAATTATGAAACAGGAGAAAAAAAAATATATGGGTGACGCGAATGAATGGAAGGGACAGTTGTAACATCTAAAGATGCTAGAGACCCAGAAGAGCAAGCCCAAGCAAACAATCTCTCTGTTTACAAAGAGAAGGTCGCCCAGACTTGATAAACAGCGTCTCCAACACCTTCAGATGAAACAACGAGTGTGAAGTGGACAACACAGAAAACCAATTCACACTGAAGTCCACCGCACAACCAGGACTATTTATGAAATGATCCGCTATAGATGACCCGTATGTATTTCGAACGGTATCACCAATCGAAAAATTTTTATTATAAATTTTAGCAGGCACGTGTTGCTTGATTCTAACATCCAAGCGTTGTGTAGTTCTACCTATGTAGTCGACACCGCAACTACATTTAAGTTGATAAATTACAGAATTAATATGATGAGGAGGTAGAACATCCTTACTCATGGATGGAAGAACAGATCTTGTTTTAAACACAACACGTACATTCGCTGCAAAATAGCATTGATTAGAACTCGGTGAAATTTGTTTATATATATATATATAGTCAGGAGGCACGGTGGAGATGAGGAATCGGAGAGCCGAGTTCGAATTCCAATCGAATCCATTATATTCATTTAAGGGCTAATACCCTTGGGATAGGTGTGAATCCTCTTCCTCTTCCTCTCCCTCCAGCTATGGGTAAATGGCAGGGCGGACTGGGTTCTATAGCCTTGGATGGCAACTGGTCTAGGAGAAAGACAACTCTGAATTCAAAACTTGCGGAGGGTCGTTTGGGAACCTTGTGGCACGTAGTGCACCAGGTCTCTGTATTCGGCCCTTCAGAAAGTGTGGATGGTCCTGCACGAAACCTTCACCACTATAATCAAATCTCATGTGCTGTTGTCGGGCTGTCGGTTTCCTGGGAACTGATCTTCTTGACCCTCATTCGTCGAATTCGACGGGAGAGTCGAGTATATAAATACACACACACACACACACATATATATATATATATATATATATATATATATATATATATATGAGTGTGTGAAGAAATTGCCATTTAAATTACGCAACAAATTACGCAGCACTTATTTTGATTAACCACGTTACATAGAACGATTACTTCATTACTTAGATAAATGTAAAAACAGTTGGTAATAATATAATTAAAAGATGGCTACAAAAAAATGCACAGTTGGTTATTTACGACTAAGTTTTTTAAATAATGCACTGACTATTGTTTGCATTATGTAGCAATAATTGTTAGTCGTCGGCACCGGCTCGCATCCGATGGTATGGCAGGTCTTTGCTTGATCTAATGATATTGTTCTTTTTCTTGATTCCCTTCACCTGAATTAAATCTCCAGTCCTTTTGGTAATCCCAAAAATTATACTGAGAGGGTAACAGTGAAAACATAATATAATGTTTCGCATGCAAATCTTCCCTAGCATTCTTCTAGCATTGGAAAAGCTCGCTCTCACGCTTCGGTTATTCTCTTTGAAATCTCCTATCTAATTCACTCTATACTAATTCAATAGGAGATGGGTCAGGAGATTGAGGTTCAAAGTCATAATTTGAAAATGTCATAATTTTCACATAACTTAGAAGAGTGTTTTGAATCGTTGGCTTTTTGAAAAGGTTATTTTTTTCTAATTATGTATAAATCACGCGATATAACATGTCTTTTTCGTGATTCCCTTCACATGAATTAAATCACCAGCCCTTTTTGGTAATCTCAAAAAGTCTACTGAGAGGTTAATGGTGAAAACAAAATATAATGTTTCCCATACAAAATATTTATAATTTAACCAAATGTATTGTAGACAGACGAATCTATGTTTGAACATTTTGATAGGAAGAGGAGCCTGGAGAAAGCTTGAAAAATAAAATAGAATACAAAGCAAATAAAAGCAAATATACTGTAATTACTGAAATGTTTGCTTTTAGTTAAAAAAATACAATATCTTAAGGATGTCACCAAAAGTTTTGCCTGTAATATATATATAGATGTGTGTGTGTGTGTGTGTGTGTGTGTGTGTGTTTCAACTGAGCAGTGTTGAGTGATAAGCTAATTCTATAAACAACAGTTACCTGCGCTAATGCAAAGCTCTTCAGTAAAATGAATGGAGCACTTCGGCTGATTTGCTTTTGTTTGCATTCATAAAAAAATACGCTAGATTTAGCTGTGTAACTCTGTCGAGTGTTAGTGGTAGTGGTAGAAGCTCTGACATCAAATCGGTTGGGTTTCGATCCTGGTTTGAGGCATTCGAATGTCTAATCGCACTGAGCACTGAGGAGCTGTGATTCAGCGAAACAGTACTGTCTGCGAATGATATATATATATATATATATATATATATATGTGCGCGTGTGTGTGTGTGTGTGTGTGTGTGTGTGATGGCGGCGCATCATCTGTTACATTTTCATATATATGCAATCAGGGCATAAATTTTGGGGTGCAGATCCAAGATCTCTCTAGACCGACTCATGCCATATATACGAAATTAATTAATATATATATATATATATATATATATATATATATATATATATATAAAGTGCTGTTAGCGTTATGGATATCGGTGCAAAAAAATGAATTGACAGGTGGAGTTCAAATTCCACTCATGGCTGTTAGCCTTTTCTTTGCACTAATAATCTTGGTAAAGAACCCACCATTTCCTCTCCTAGAGCTATGAGCGAAATAATAGGGTAGACTGGGGCCTCTCGTCTTTGGTCAGTCAACCAAACTAAGATGAAAGTCAGATGAACTCTCTCCGTCTCTTTTGTTCTAGACATACTCTTTGCTGCCAGAAGTTTCATTTTCGCCAAATATATTTTGCCTATATTCCCATTTCTAACAGAAAGTTTCTGTCATCTAATATCGATCAGCTCCTCTCATTAACCAGTCAATTGGGGATAGATATTTAACTTTAATTTACTTTGATATACAGGTTACGTTCGGGAGGGAAACGATTCGTATCGATGTCTACTGTAGCAGAAAAGACGGTTGGAAGTGGTTGGTGGTGCCATGAGACATTGATTGTCTGTAGAATCAATCAAGAGTCAAGAAGAGGTCACTTGGAAATTATTAACACATGACTCATGTCATTAGTTGGAATTCTGGGAAAGCACTTCCTGTAAAGACAGACTAAGTGTCTAACAGGTGGGCCTATGATATCATTTGGTAGATAAGGCAACTTTCATATTAAAAAATTTTAATGCAATGTCAATCGCTATCTACTGTTCTCCCGATTACTTTTTAACATCAACTTCAGATTTTTCTTGTTAGAAAGCTGAAGAAGCTGAAGAATTTAACACATTCAACATTATGGATAAAAAAAAATAGTGAATTTTGGGGATTTAGCAAGAGAAATTCATGGATTTGGACAAAAACAGAGACCAGAATAATGGTAAATTCCACGAAAATGTAACACCCTAATATAGTTAGTTGTGCTTAGTTTAATTCTATGCTAACAGTTACTTTTCTCACACTTCTTGCTTGTGCAACTCCATTCTGGCTCCATGCATTCCAACCAACTTTAATCTACAAAAAATTTAAATGCTATGGCAATTGTTATCTACTGTACTGATTACTCTTTTCTCTTCCCACTCATTATCAATGTTTCTGTTCCTAATTCGTCCACACCTTGTAAACCCTTTGAGTCTTAGTGGGTTTACTGCCTTGCATGGGGTGAAATTGATTAAAAACACATTCAGTACAAAAGAACTTAAAAAATACTTCAATTTTGTTTGATATATATATATATATATATATATATATATATATATGAACATTTTCCCAGAGTTAACCTGTAGAAAAAGTGACAATATTTATAAATGTAAAACACAATATGAAAATTATAATAGTTGCCGAAGCGTTTCGTCCGATGTAGACTTTTTCGAGGCGAAACGAAATTAATTTATTAAACAAAGTAACTAATAACAACAAAACGTCCTTAGCAACTGAAACAGTATGAAAACAGCGTTCTCTAAATTCTTCTAGTTGCTAAGGACATTTTGTTTTGTTGTTATTAGTTACTTTGTTTAATAAATTCATTTCCTTTCGCCTTGAAAAAGTGCACATCGGACGAAACGCTTCGGCAAATATTACAGTCTTCTTATTGTCTTTTACATATATATATATATATATATATATATATATATATATATATATATATATATATATATATATATATATAAGTGTGTTCCAATAATTAAGTTTAAGATTTGGCGGACATTTGAGTGATATTATTTTTCATACATAATTGGCATGTCTTAAATAACATGATCCAATAGAGAAATAAATAAATTTTTAACAATAACACTGATTTATTTACTGATGACTTTGATCCGTCTTAATGAAATACCCTTCTATATAATCCATCTTAATGAAACACCCTTTATATATATTATATATATATATATATATATATATATATATATATATATATATATATATATATATATATATATCCGCACAGAGAGAGAGTGGGGAGGAGGAGAAGAAGAAGAAGAAGAAGAAGAAGAAGAAGAAGAAGAAGAAGAAGAAGAAGAAGAATGGGAAGAGAAGAAAAGCAACGGTATTGTAAATGTATCGGTGGGGGGGGGTAATTGAAATGTACTTCTCCCTCCTTCTTCACATCCACCTCTTTTCTTTCTGTTACACCCAACGTCGTGCGTTTATTTATTTTTGAAAATAATAATATACCGTTAATTAGTTTTTAAAAAAGATAAAGCTTTAAGAGGTCATTTGCTAAAAATCGCCTGAGGATACCGTAAGGTTGAAACCAAGGTAGCGGCTTCAACTGACCTCCTGAATTTGAAAGTTTAAATCTCTACATGTTACTTTTATTTTATTTTATTTTATTTTTTCACACGTGTATTTTTTACTTTTTTAATACTAATGTTTCCTGGCCTGATTCAACTCTGATCATTAACCTTTTAATATATATATATATATATATATATATATATATATATATATATATATATATATATATATATATATATATATATATATACCGTTGGTGTCTCTACACAGTCCTTTATCACAATAATCAAATCATGAGTGTGTGGATATTCTCGTGGTTTATTAATAAACTAACCATTAAGTTTAAGAAAATGGAACGCATGTTAGTGAGCAAAATGGGCAGTTCAAGGGATGAGTTACAGATTGGGGTTGTTCACTTGAAAACAAGCGTAAAAATTTCACTGTCTGGTCGACAGAACAATATCAAAACAACAAAGTATGTGACAGAAATCCAAATGCGGGTAGAAATAGCGAAATATACTTTTACCAAAAAGAATGATACGAAGCTAAGTAAAGTATTAAGAAACAGGAAAAATTCGTTCGAATCAAAGAAAAGAGTACTGAACTGTTATGAATACAAATTCTCCGATATGGCAGTAAATTAAGGGAAATTTCCTCACCGATGAAGACAAGACAGGAAACAAGAGAAATGTGGTTCTACAGAAGGATAATGAGAATACTATTGGATTGAACATATAACTAACGATGAAGTTTTAAAGAAAATGGAAAGCGACAGTTGAAATTTCTCGGGCACAGAATGAAAAAAAAGGGCTCGGAAAATTTGACACTCACGGGGCATATTAAAGGCAAGAGGGACAGAGGGAAACTTCAAGAAACCTATTTGACAAGCTTGATTAAATGATTGATCGATTGGTCTAATTTTTATGACTTATCAACACTTTACAGGTTATTTAAAGCCAGAAAATATTTTAGATTGTAAGAATTTGCGGTGGGGGGATACTAATTGAGATACCTACTAATTAACCCATAGCTGGAGGAAGAAGATGTGGATTAATACCTTTTCCAAGGGTATTTGCGCGTAAGTGAATATAACGGACCCAACTGGAATTGGAACTCGGCTCTCCAATGAACAATTCAGAGCCGACATCCATTACACCACCCGCACATCCAAACTTACAGCATCTGGTATTTCCGAGCTGTCACCCATCTAGGAACTGACCAGGCTCGACGTTGCTTAAGCCTTGAGTAAATGAATGGTAAAAAAAGGAGTAAGAGGGAAAGTGAAAAGCCAAACTCTAATAAGAATTATAAAGGATGGGAAGTTGTGGAGGATCATGATTACCTACATTCTGAAGAGAGATGGCAGTTAGTAAAAAAACAAACAACAGTCTGAGCCGTTATCTATTTACATCACCCACACATGCAAACTTACAACAAGAGGTATTCTCAAATGGTCACTTATCTAGGTACTGATCAGGCTCGACGTTGCTTAACTTTGGTGATTGTATAGGAACTGGTGTTTCAACGTGTTATCGCAAGCGATATTATCCGTATATAAACGCTTACAGCAACATATATTCCCAAATGGTCACTCATTTAGGTACTGATCGGGCTCGACGTTGCTTAACTTCGGTGATCGTATGGGAACCAGGGTCTTAACATGATGTGGCCTTAAACCATGATTAGACCTTGTCACCGAAAGTTTTTTTTATTATTTTTTCACCAATCCGACTGAGTGTTTTGCGAATAAATCTTTTTTTTTTTCCTCAATAACAACATACGGCATTAGTTTAAAAAGTGATTCCATATCATCAAAACGATGTTGACTTCTGGGGTAAAGATTGATACCTCCCTAAATATACGAACTTCTATAATTAATAGGGAATAAAATTTGCTTCGTCCCGGAAGCTATCGTTATATGTTTCATTGGAACGGATCCAGACAAAATTGCAAGCATCATAACCGAATTTAGGTGTAAATGTTTTTTAATTGTTTCATTTGACCGTTTTGTTGCAAGGGCCATGTTTCCTATAAATGACAGCTCTGTTATTTGAAGACGTTTCCACACAACTGGGACTTCACTTATTGGAGCCATGTTTTCTTTGATATGACATGACAGCTCTCGTATTAGGGACATGTTTCCATTCAGTTGACACCTTTCTTGTTAGAACCATGTTTCTTTTGTTTTTCTATTTTTGCTCTCTTAGAGGAACCACGTTTCCTTTGAGATGAAAACTCTTTGATTCGAGCAATGTTACATTGAGTTGATAGCTCTCTTATAGGAGCCATGCCATGTCTCCTTTGTGTTGATACCTCTCTTATTGGAGCCATGTTTCCTTTGTGTTGATACCTCTCTTATTGGAGCCATGTCTCCTTTGTGTTGATACCTCTCTTATTGGAGCCATGTCTCCTTTGTGTTGATACCACTCTTATTGGAGCCATGTCTCCTTTGTGTTGATGCCTCTCTTATTGGAGCTATGTCTCCTTTGTGTTGATACATCTCTTATTGGAGCCATGTCTCCTTTGTGTTGATACCTCTCTTATTGGAGCCATGTCTCCTTTGTGTTAATACCTCACTTATTGGAGCCATGTCTCCTTTGTGTTAATACCACTCTTATTGGAGCCATGTCTCCTTTGTGTTGATACCTCTCTTATTGGAGCTATGTCTCCTTTGTGTTGATACATCTCTTATTGGAGCCATGTCTCCTTTGTGTTGATACCTCTCTTATTGGAGCCATGTCTCCTTTGTGTTAATACCTCTCTTATTGGAGCCATGTTTCCTTTGTGTTGATACATCTCTTATTGGAGCCATGTCTCCTTTGTGTTGATACCTCTCTTATTGGAGCCATGTCTCCTTTGTGTTAATACCTCACTTATTGGAGCCATGTCTCCTTTGTGTTAATACCACTCTTATTGGAGCCATGTCTCCTTTGTGTTGATACCTCTCTTATTGGAGCTATGTCTCCTTTGTGTTGATACATCTCTTATTGGAGCCATGTCTCCTTTGTGTTGATACCTCTCTTATTGGAGCCATGTCTCCTTTGTGTTAATACCTCTCTTATTGGAGCCATGTTTCCTTTGTGTTGATACCTCTCTTATTGGAGCCATGTCTCTTTTGTGTTGATACCTCTCTTATTGGAGCCATGTTTCCTTTGTGTTGATACCTCTCTTATTGGAGCCATGTTTCCTTTGTGTTGATACCTCTCTTATTGGAGCCATGTTGCTTGAGCCATTTTCCTTTGAGTTGAGGGCACTCTTACTGGAGCCATGTTTACTTTGAATTGAAATCTCTCTTATTGGAGCCATGATTCCTTTAAGTTGAGAACTCCTTTATTGAAACTATGATTCACTTCAATTGGTAGCTCACGGACTGTATCCATTTTCCTTTGTGATGTCAGCTTTCATACTGGAGACATAATTTGCTTTAATTTGACGACTGTCCTGTTGCAGCCATTTTCCCTTTCAGTTGACTGCTCTCATATTGGAGTCATGTTTCTTTTAAGATGACGGCTCTCTCATTGGAGCCATGTTTCCTTTCATGTGACAGCTCTCTTGCTGGAGCCATGTTTCCTTTTATTTTTCAGGGGTTTTTTTTTTTGGTTTTTTTATTGGTGCTATGCTTTTTTTCAGTTTTGGGGGTCGGTTTTCATTTCAATTGGCAATTCTTTTTCGAAGCCAGATTTCCTTTCACTTGACTCTCTTGTCGGTGCCAGGGTCTTTTCAAATGTCACTTCTCTTTTGGGTAAAAAAAAAAAGAAGAAAAAAGAAATTCGAGTAGGAGTGAATGCAAGAGTCTCAGCTTTGTTCCCAGACTGATGTTTTTGCCAAACCATACTTCGATGTGTTGCAATGGTTAGCAAGCTTGTCTCGCTAGACTGAGTAGCGTGTTCGATCCGCACTGGCTGCCCAATACATTGGGTCTTGTATCACATCTGAGATAAGCTTAGAACATCAAAGGGAATTTCTTTAGAAAAAAAGGCTAAATTAAAAAAAATACTTTAAAAAAATGAAAACTAACAAAAGTATTTAAAATAACATAATCGAAGAACAGTGAAAAGAATTACTTGAAAAAAAAAGTTTGATACTTATTCATTTTTTTCAACTACTAACGCTCTACCATTATTACTAACACACACATACATATGTATGCCGTGGAACACCTTGTGGTATAATGTTAGGTTGGTGCAAAAATAATGACGTAATAATGTCGTTTTTGACGTATTTTTTAACGTCAAAAAACGACATTATTACGTCATTATTTTTGCACCAACATAATAATTAGCAAATTTGTCTTGCTAGGACAATTACAACTGAGTAGTAAGTTCAATCCTCACTGGGTACCCGATACTTTCGGCCTTGTACCACATCTGAGCTACGCTTGGAAAATCACTATTTTCGGCCTTGTGACATAAGCTACACTTAGAGAATCACAATATGAGTTTCCCTTTGGCTAGTTTTTTGCTCACCTCTTGCCAGTGCTTTACTTATGACTCCTTTTTCACTGATGGCGGCACCAAAGTAATTGAAGTGCTTACTGTGTCTAGCTGTTGGCCACCGACGTTGATCCTCTTTCTGATTGGATCTTTACTGCTTAGCCATAGGGTCCCGTCTTCTTGGCTCTGATGACATTTCATTAGCAGTCTACCGCTGAACCACCGAGACAGCTTTAAACATTCAGCGAGAAACATTATTATTATTATTCATCGCTTCATTATGTATTGGATAAGCTTAACGTCGGTCTTATCCAAAATTGAAAAAATATACTTAACAAATATATCCTATCTAACTTTTAACATTAGTCAACAGAAGAAAATTTTTGAAATGGTGTCGAGACACCAAACATATTTTTTACCTAATTTTAGGGAGCTGAATCTGAAAGTTATTTACCGTTTTTCCTGTACAGAAATGCCTCATTTTGGGGAAAAAAGCATTTTTTTCATTTGTTTTCTGTATATATGATATCGACCGATGGCAATATTTCTGTAAATAAAGTCGTAGAAACTTCTCAATTCGTAAATAAACCAACAAACTTTGGTCTGCTTATTGAGAAATACTATTTTTTTAATATCAATCAGACCAAAGTCTTGAAAAATAACACGATAGAATATACCAAGACCAACAAGTATTTTCATCAAATCATTTAATAAACTAACAGCAGGAATAAATCCTTCGTAAGAATAAGAACTATGGTAAAAATTTTCTCTTTCTTGATTGTCATGTCCAATGTTATTTAAGTCCCTTTTGAATCTCAAGCAGTATCATGGAATTGGTGAATTCAATTGGGATGTCTTTAGTTGGACTTTCTTTCCAACTGTGAAAACAAAATGTTCTCAATGTGCTTGGTTTCCTTCCGTAGTGAAGTGATAAATTTATGAATATCAAACAGAAGATTTTAGGGTTTCATTTTATTGATGTCACCTTAATTATCAGGTTTACTAAAGTGTATTACTGATAAAATTTATCGATTAATTTGAATTTTGGCGATAAATTGGAAAACTTCGGTATTTCTATTTTAAAATCTTTGACTCCAAAATACTTTATTTCAAGTCGCTGACATAAATTGCTCGGCCTACCTGAAAATTGATAGGCTTTATATTCTTTGCCACAACTGCAAGGACCTGTGTATATACAGTTCTTGGCTATGTTCTACTCTGTGTTAGGCTTGAAATAGATTTCTCCGTAGAGTGGAGCTGCTTCTGAATATCGTCCTACGGAATGCAAATCTTCTGAATTTTTTTTCCGATAATTCCTTGACGTGGCGATTTTCTGGTCCCTCATTAGATTTCTGTTTCCACCTGTAGACCTTGATGTTATGTTTACGGAGAGTTGTTATTCAGAAAGGTTTGCGTGATGCAGCTCATTTCCTGATAGTATTTCTCTGGGTCGTTACTTATTATTTTTGCCCGCTGCTGTAGACATCAGGCGATTCTTTTCTTCATATTTCATGGGTGGTGGAAATTGAAGTTAAGGTATTGCCCGGGAAGGTTTCCCTTGTGATATACGGCTGTCTTGAATCCATTCTCTGAGCCAGATATTAATATATCCGGTAAGGCTCAGCTGATTTCATTGGCCAACGAGTAACAGAAAATGGTTCATAAAGAAGGAGTTCCTTAGACAAAATGATCCGAGTTTTACTTTTATAAAACTGGTCAAAAAAAAAAAAGAATTGAAATGGTGTCAGGACACCAAATATCTTTTTTTAGCTGATTTTAGGGTCGCTGAATCTGAAAATGACCCTTACTTTTTCTTGGTTAGCTACCGTTTTTGCTGTTCAGAAATATCTCATTTTTAGGAAAAAAAAAAGCATTTTTTCATTTGTTTTCTGTATATATGATATAGACCGATGGCACCTCAAGGCGGTGTAATGGTGAGCAAGCTTCTCTCGCTAGAACAATTATTACTGAATAGTAAGATCGATCCTCACTGAGGGCATCCTACTTTCGGCCTTGTGTCACATCTAAGCTACGCTTAGAAAAATTACTATATGATATTGACCAATGGCAGTATTTCTCAAAATAAAATTCTAGAAACCTCTCATTTCGTATTTAAACCAACAAATATTGGTCTACTTATTGAGAAATACTATTTTTGCAATAACAATCAGACCCTAAGTCTTTAAAAATAACACGATTGAATATACCAAGACCAACAAGTATTTTCATCAAATCATTTAATAAACTAACAGCAGAAATAAAACCTTCGTGAACATGGTAATTTTTTTCTTTCTTGATTGTCTTGTTCAATGTTATTTAAGTCCCTTTTGATATTCCAGTATTATCATGTACAACAGAATTGGAGGATTCAATTGGAATATCTTTAGTTGGGGTTTCTTTCCAACTGTGAAAACAAAATGCTCTCAATGTGCTTAAAATTCTTAAAATTGCAAATATGTTTCGGTTTTAAATAAAGCAAAAAGGGTTGATAAGCCGTAAAAAACAAATCAGCCAATCAATCTGTAATATTCTGGGAATTTAGAATGAAGATTTACAAAACAGTAGTCAAGTGGATATTAGTATTGTTTAAGTCTAAGCAGGTATCTGGTAGGCATGAGTTCAATTCTTGCTCAGACATTTTAATTCATACAAGTAATAGTCAGAAAAATTTCACTGTCTCGCTATTTGAATTTTCTGATCAATCATAATTCTTAAGTTAACAATGGTGAACACGATTTTTGGTGCCAAGAAGCAAAACACACGTCCTTCTCTTAACTAATAATAATAATAATAAAGCCCTCGGACTGACTGGAAAAGGTTCCGATGGACTCATTGAAGGGATACTTTAACACTTTGAGCCCTTCGTTCCTGAACAATTTTAATCCTTCTGCCTGAGCTCCTGAGTCAAAATACGCAAATAATTCGTATGTAATGTTTCCCGGTAGATATAAAAATAATTATAAGTATTTAACCACCGTACAACCGGTGGCTGGGCATTAAGTCATTTTTCTCTACCATCGGTAAAACGGTGGTCAGGGCTCCAAGGATGCAAAAACTTGTACTGAAAAGTACAGCTCACACATTACGAAGAGGTTTATCTATGTAAAATGTGTGTACTTTTAGGGGGGATACAAAAATGATCAGTGGAAAATGTCATGAAGCCATTTCTGACCTAAGGTCTCTAGTTGACACCCGGAAGTGTATATTAAAAAAATCAATAATAATAATAATTTCTTATCCAAGAAATTCAGAAACAAAATGTGTGAGCAGTTTTGGATATATACATAAGCATTTTAATCAGGATAGTTCAATGTTTTGATTTAAATTCCGTGTTAAAAGATCTGAACTTTTAACATCAAAGATGGACTAATCTTCTTGCATTTCTTTTGAATTAATCAAAATGGCGGCCAGCCAGGCGGGAAATAATAAAATTGCTTTTGCAATCAACTTCTTTTCGTTTTATATAATTTTACAATTGTCATTGACATCTTCGAAAATATGATTCGTTGAAGAGAGCGTATAACCTTTAACCTGTATGGATTAACATTTGTTTCTTTGCCATGTTGTTTTCTTTTTCTTTTAGATTGATCAATCTATACAAGAGATCATTATTCCTGTAAATAACTCTAGTGACACGGACCTCTTTGGTTTAACTTTTGCCGGCGTTTTTAATGAAGGGGTCTAGCGACAAAGATTAACACGGATAACTATGAAAGTTGATATTGTTCGTCAGAGACGGCAACCTTGGAAATGCAGCCAGAAATTTTCAGTAGAATAATTGGATCACGACGTGAAGGGTGGGTGTTTTGAAATGACAGTCGAGGCTGAACCTTCCCAACAGTAACCCATTATATTTTTGCTTAACAGTCTAGCAAAATGGCTTCTAACATGAGAGTGCGTATGAAGCAGAGCTATGTGATTGAATTCTTCTATACATAAAAAAAACGTTACACTCATTGACAACCATTAACACTTACCGGATATTTACGGAGACCAAAGAGAAAATATGAACACAGTTAGTTGTTAATACGTTTTAGCAGTGGCAACAGCGACATGTATGCAACATGCTCAGGCGACCCTTCCCAAAAGTGTAGGGAGCATCGAAATAGTATAGCCAATGGTTGTGACTATGTTGAAAGAACGTGTTTTATAAGTGAAAATTTTCTCTATACAATAGTGTTATTCTGCTCCCTGTATCTGTGATGCGTTCATGGAAATAGATAAGATATTTTAGCTTCGGAACACCTATAAGTCTTTATAATCGATCTTGTTTGTTTATAATTAGAACAAATGGGGTATATCTCCACTGTACGTCTCAATACAGAGCAGAGCTAAATATTATTTATTTTAGGATATTAAAACAAAAACATGTTAAAAATCACTACACAATTACAATTAAGTTTCAAAACTACAAATGTGGCATTGTTAAACTACTAGTGAGTTAAAGATGACTAAATGGGAGGGGGGTGTACCAAATGAATTTCCTATTCCTATTCCTTTTCCTTAGATAAATATTATCATATTTACTATACTTGATTTCAACGAACTTGTAACTACTATATATATATATATATATATATATATATATATATATATATATATATATATATAAACAACATTTACCGGCTTTAATGTCCGAGAATTGTGCTTAAATACAGTAAAATCGACCTTGCTAACCGAATGCTCCACTGTCGCCCAATCGGTAAAGGCACGTCAGGCTATATGACGGTTCCGTATAGGATACAGGCTCGATTCCTGTCTGAGGATGTATATTTTCTATGACAATTTCTCGGACATTCAGGCTGATAAATGTTGTTAATACTGTTTATTATAAACAGAGCATTTACTTAAATATTTGTATCTATAAAAAGAACGTATAAACATAAAAAATGTGTTAAAATTATATATATATATATATATATATATATATATATATATATATATATATATATATATATATACCGGTGTAACAGAAAAATTATCCAATTGTTTGATTAAGTTCTGAACCGTTGTATCTGACAAATGATTAAAGATATCTGACTGGAATTCTCCGAGGTTTTTACAATACTTTGAACAATAAGAATATATTTAGCTCCAAGTTAAAATGAGGATCCCTCTTTATAGGCTGACCTCACTGATACAGTTTTCCTATATACTGTTCCCTCTTTTTAAAAACTTATTCATTATTTAGAGTCTAAAATGTGTTATGACAGCATGTGTAAAAAAGGCCTATGACAGTGTCAAAAATATTATACACATTTATTAGAGGGCCTCTAAATTCTGAGGCCCTAGACTTTAGCCTGCTAACCCTATAGGCAAATCCGCACTGATTATCTTTCACGAGCTTAAAAGTAGTAATTATATGTTACAGATAGAGAATCATTTTTTTTAACCTTTCTCGACTTAATTCTGATGATTGTCTATTTTATTTCGCGCCGAGCCTCGCCAATTTGTAAATAAATATCCCAAGAACTTTAAATTTGTTCTTTCAGTGTAACAGATCCATAACCCTGCAGAAAGATAAACAGAGAAGGCTTACTGTATATCTTATACACAAAAATAAGTGAAAAACTGCTGATGTGTATGGCCATCTTCAGTTTTTTTACGATAACATGCGGCCTTCATTAACACGATTGGCATAAATGTATGTTTCTCACGACACATTCAGTTCTCTCGCGACATAGTTTTCTATGTTTCAGTTTTTGTCTCTTCCTATATGAATTTGTAAATGATTCTGTTCATATGATCAAGCGTAAAGAATTTGTTTTCAACAGGACACGCAAATTATATTTTTACCATCCGGAATAAAGTACACGGGCTTTGAACTGATTGTTAGCTTCCGTATAAATCAACAGGAGGCCCCAAAATTGATAATTCTGGGGGCTCGTGTCTCAAAGCCAGAAGCAGACGATCTTTGATGTCTAGTTTTACATTGTTATTACTTTACAATAGGTAAAAAATATACACATTAATAATCACGTGTGTGTGTGTGTGTGTGTGTGTGTGTGTGTGTGTGTGTGTGTGTGGAGGCAATATAAAAGTGGATAAACATGGCCACCAGTGAAGCATGCTGGGAACTATGAATCAATTGAAGTGTCACGCCATGTTAGTTTCCACAGCTACACTTATACTGTAAAAATTGGATTGTGGGTAATGTTTAAGAAGTAATGATAGCGTTTTTTATGCATTTATATACATATTTCTCTCTTTTTGCTTTTTTTTTTTTAACCAGACAATATGTATCAGAACTTTTGTGTCATTTCTAGACCTCTTATTCCATAAAATACATTTAAAAAGTCTCTCCATGGAATACGCTTTTAGCTGAGCCTGAACCAATCAGATTTCACGATCTCCTGAATCCCCGGAGACTTCTAGTAATTACTGCCTATTAAGATGTGACATCCCAGTCACTCTGGATTAGCGTTACACATTTTTATAACGTTTATACCGTTTTGTTTTTTTGTTTTTTTTTATTAGTTTTTTACTCTTTTTATCGCTAATTTCTTTTATTTTTATATATTTATTTTTCCTTGAACTATTTTCTCTCTTTCTGTCTCTGTATCTATACGCAGAAGCATCATATATCCTTACGGACCAATAAAAAAAAAGTGTGTACAACTAGCAGACGTTACTAACTGACATCATGACCTTCTGACCTTTAAGTTCATGTTGCTTTTGGGATGGACGTCTTTCTATCTTTTTCATTCTTATTTTTTAATTTTATTATCTTTTTTTTTGTTTTTTATTCTCTAATTTTGCAACCTTTAATATTTTTCTCGGTAACCGGACGAAATAGGTCTGATTTAATTTTGAATAGCACGGTTGTATCGATTCCAAAATGTCGGACAAGATAAAAAAAGAAAAAAAGAAAAAGAAACAAATATTTTTAAAAAAGAATGAAAAGAATAGAATCTGAAAGATGAAATTAAGAAAAAAAGGGAATATTTTTTTTTAAATTACAAATTTAAGAAAGAATTAATAAAAAGAAAACCTGAAATATAAAAAAATAAACGATATGAATTCAAAATCAAAAGGCATAATAAGTAGAGATAAAATTCAGTCGTTTCACATTTGAAAGAGAATTTGAAAGAGCCATTTTATTTATCCATTTAGTGAATCATTTATCGATCTATAAGTGGAACTATCGATATCACACTCCTTAATTGGCACTGTACTATTATCCTCATCATCTCTACCATTATTATTATTATTATTATTATTATTATTATTATTATTATTATTATTATTGTTGTTGTTATGATATTCCAAGTAGGGTTTCCAATTGCATGCAGTCAATATTGGTTCTGCAGTTCAAGTACCATTGTATTTAGACGGATGCTCATGTCGCAACAAAATGTGACACAAACGTCGAATTTGATGTGGGCCTATCGGCAGCAACATTAAAAAATTCTCAAGACCTCTCGGTACATCCCTATTTTGGTGTCGTCTCAGGTGCCGAGAGATACCCTCCCTCATCTCCAAAGGAAAGGTACTGACTGGTGGAGAGAGCCTCCTCTATCTGACAGTGACACAAGACATTGACCTCGATATCCACTTTTATATTTACATACGATCTAAAATTAAACGGAGAGATACTGATCCTCATCATTTCTATTAGGTTGGTGCAAAAATAATGACGTAATAATGTCGTTTTTTGACTAATTTTTTAACGTCAAAAAACGACATTATTACGTCATTATTTTTGTACCAACCTAATACCATTATTATTATTATTATTATTATTATTATTATTATTATTATTATTATTATTATTATTTCAACACTGATGGCCGTCCTGGGTATGACTATAAACTACATCCGGCTTCCTGGGTAAGACGACACACTGCGCCCAACAGGAAGGCCTCCGATCAGGAGGTATCAGGTGCGTGGAACCACCTCTTAATTGTCAGTGTTCCTAGGTCCACCCTGACCCGACGTGGTAGCACCTGTTAGGGTACCAGCTATGGGCAAATAGTTAACCCCCCAAACTGTGGTCAAAATACTATGAAAGCGTAAAAATAGGTTTTAATACCAGCTATACATTTTTGAAAAAGATATTACTGGAAATACATTTTTGAAGCAAAAATACTATTAGGTTGGTGCAAAAATAATATCGGTTTTTGAGGTATTTTTTAACGTCAAAAACCGACATTATTTTTGCAACAACCTAATACCAGAAATACACTTTTGGAGAAAAAAAGAATATTACCAGCAATAAAATTTTTGTAGGCATTAAATAATCCATTGAGGTTGATATGCTGTAAACCAAACCAAACCAAACCAATCAACACTGATGGGATCTGGGGTTATATCCAAATAATAAATCTACCCAAACGCCTAGCACCATTCCTCAGTAATCTCACCGATTTCTGTAGTGCTGTGGTTTACATAGTACATATTTTTCTTTAAACTTAATACCAGTTTCTTTGCACAGGGCATCCGTACGGTTCCAGTACTCGAACCATCAACCATCATTATTACATTTTTATCATTTCTCAGTTATTGGGCAAGTTTTAGTTTATATATATTTCGTTTTCTTCTTCCTTTAAGTAAGTTTCCTTCTAATATCCTCGTGAACATCTATAGTCATTGTTTGTGGTCGAAGCTAATACGTTTGCACAGTTCTCGGAGAATCACTGTCGCCAACGCAATCATATCTGTTTTATTTATTACTCATTTCAAGGCATAAATTCCAATCTTCTGAGGAAGACCGGAGCGTACAACAGCCAAAACGTGAATACGACGATGAAATGAAGATAAGAATGCGAATAATGTAAATAATGCAAGTAATCATAATACCTCATCTCAGAGATATAGACAGATGTTAAAGAAATATTTCAATCACCTCGAGAAGACAGAAGCGTACAACGACCGAAACGTTGTGAATATGGCAATGAAGATGAGGATAACAGTCCGAATAATGTAAATAATACAAGTAATCATAATACCTCATCTCAGAGATCCAATCACCAGAAGAAGGCCGGAGATTACAACGGCCGAAACGTTATGAATATGGCAGTGAAGATGAGGATAACAGTCCGGATAATGTAAATAATACAAGTAATCATAATACCTCATCTCAGAGATCCAATCACCAGAAGAAGGCCGGAGAGTACAACGGCCGAAACGTTGTGATTATACCAATGAAGATGAGGATAACAGTCTGAATAATGTAAATAATGCAAGAAATTATAATACCTCATCTCAGAGATCCAATCACCAGAAGAAGGCCGGAGAGTACAACGGCCGAAACGTTGTGATTATACCAATGAAGATGAGGATAACAGTCTGAATAATGTAAATAATGCAAGAAATTGTAATACCTCATCTCAGAGATCCAATCACCAGAAGAAGGCCGGAGAGTACAACGGCCGAAACGTTGTGATTATAGCAATGAAGATGAGGATAACAGTCCGAATAATGTAA
>OZ010580.1:95667475-95672475 GCA_963932145.1 Acanthosepion lycidas
TAATCTTTAGATGTTATTATAGACATAACGTTTAGACGTTATTATAGACATAACGTTTAGATGTTATTATAGACATAATCATTAGATGTTATTATAGACATAACGTTTAGATGTTATTATAGACATAATGTTTCTGGTGGTCATCATCAGATTGGCTGATATAGACTATCTGTTGATTTTCGTGATATTTTTCCTCGTGGTGTCAGCTATTGTTCGTTCCTGTTAAATTGGTGCTTCACCAGCAGATCCCAGTTTTTAACCAAATCCTATATCCACTACGTCACCGTCCCGAAGGTTCAGTAGTGTGTTTTTGGAGATTTACATATATTTTTGCAGACTAACATATATATATATATATATATATATCGAGAGAGAGAGATAAAGAAACAGAGACAGATTTTCAATGTCAAATAATAATCAACAGATATCCTATATCAGCCAATTAATGGAAACCTGCTGATGATCAGCGGGGTACTTGGTCGAAACGTTGTGTCAATAATAACATATTTGTCAACGGAGATAGGAACAATAGTTGGAATTAATTCAAATATATTGACAATTAGTAATCTCTGAAAATAGATACTAAAGATCTCAATTATTAATCTTAAGAAGAAACTTGAAGCAATAGAAATGTGGTTCTACAGAAGGATGCTGAGAATTCCATTGACCAAATATGCGAGCAACAACAAAGTTTTAGAAAAAAATAGAAATAAAAAGCATACTTGAGAGACAGTTGAAATTTATAGGGCTCATAGTGAGGAAAGAAGGATTAGAAAATTTGACTCACAGGACATATTGAAGGCAAGAGGGTCAGAGTAGAACAACGCATAACGTACCTAAGGAGTTTGTGTAAATAGATGGCAGAACAGGGATTAGGAGAGATAACAGAATGATCAAGTGCCACAAAAGACTGGACATTTTGGAGAGCCATGATCGTCAACGTCCTGAACGGACACGGTACATAGAAGAAGAAGAAGAAGAAGAAGAAGAAGAAGAAGAAGAAGAAGAAAAATTTGTCACACATTTAACAAGATTTGCATGTTAACGTGTGATCAACGATGACGGATCCATCTAGGCAAAGAAGTTTCATGTTGAAAGTCAATGAACCCAGCCCAGTATTAACATCACTAACGATACACCAGAGAGTATCTTTGAAGTCCATATTTAGATTCATGGGCATCAATTTACTCGTTCTTTTTATCCAGAATTATCAGTTCTTCTTCTCTTGTCTTGTTCAGGAAGTTCCCTGAGTATCTTGATATATTTATGCCTTTGATAATGTTTGTGTTATTATTAGTATTATTATTTGGGCATTGTCCACCTTGTGCCAGGTCACTGTTACTGGGGACAAAATGACTGCAAGTCCCTTCACATTTCTAGCACCTTCCTCAGTATTCTAGCTAACACCAGCAATAAGATGGTCTTGACAAACTTGTTGTCTCTAATCTCCAGTATTTTCAATCTCGCTTCTAGAATATTTAGGAACGCTAGTTGCGGAGTTGAATCAACCCACAGCAAAGAAAAATGCGAAAATGTGTTTAAATATAAAAATGTTTTTATATTCCTGTTCTTACAACTAAATTTTTCTTGGCATGTTTGAGTGTTTAAGTTTTTACAATACTTGTTTCTAGTTGTTTGTCAAGATAAAAAGAAATGTGAGTTCTTGGTGTGCATGTATGAGAAAAAAGAATCAAGAGAGAAAGTCAGGAGAAGAGTGTAAGTGTCACGCAGCTTGAGGAGGAAGACGGGTAAGTGAGTAATGAAATGTCTTTCTTTTAAGCCGTGCGCGTCGTGAACTGCTGTCGTATGTTGCGTTTCCTTCTCCTTACTGGCTTGTCTGCTCTAGAAACTTTGCTTAAATACTCTTCAAAGGGATCACGAAGCATTTTTTTTTTTATTATTGTTGACGGAAATGTAACCCGTTGAATGAAAAATGTTACATATTTATTTTCAAAGGAAGAATGCGCGAATCCTCCGACTCAGAAACCATTTTTTTTTTTTGTCATTTGGCTGTCTTTATGTTTATTTGTTCCAAAAGTTCTTAGTGCATTTTCTGGCATAATTCTTATTTTTCTTTAACTCTATTATTTTTCCAGGTTTCCCGATCTCATTTCTCCTCGTTCTATGGAACGAAGAGAAATGAGTTCGGGAAATGAGACAGAAGAGACACATCCACGATTATAATTTTTTAAAACTATATTTGCTGCAATAACAATGGAGCCAAAGCAACATTACACTTTTTTAAAAATAATTATCGCATATACTCGCGTATCATGTGACTTTTGAAGACTTAATTTTGAAGTTAATTTTAAGAAGGTCTCATCATACAAGAGATATAAAATTAGCATATATGCTACTGACCCTGGTTACGCCACTGACCAAGCTATATATCCATTACATTTGTCAAAAGTACAGCTGTATTTAAAATAAACATGATTTTGATAAGACTGGTGTGAAGTGGTATGGTCCCACGACGAAAGTCGGGGTTGCCATTTGTAGTGGCTTATCTTACCATTTGTAGTTTAATTCCGACGGAATCACCAAATATGTAATGACTAGTATATTCCTTGAACGTCGGTGTGACCAATATATGTAGTAATATGTGTTACCAATATGTGTGATGGCTAAGAAAAATGTGATTCAGGACAATGCGTGAACACAATGCAATTTATACTTGACGTAAATAGCACATAGAATAAAATACAAAACTGAACTGAATGATTACAAAACATAACAATTAGATTTATTAATGTTTGATGTACATGCATGCAAACTGAAAAGGTAGGACAGAGTCGTGTCCCTTTGATTTGGTAATATTTGTACTGGAGTTCATATTAAGAAGTAATATTGAACTTGTAATTTAGGATAAAGTTTGGAATTGTGAGTTCTAAAGTTGGTAAAAGTTCAGGAGTGATTTCAGAGTTCGTGAATGTTGGTAATTATCTTTAACGTCTGGTCAGCAATGACTAAGACGGGAGTTCCTGATGGTTACATCTTGGCACTTGGTAGCAAGGAATGAGAAAAACTCGAGGAAGTTTACACGTGTTAGGTTTATATACTGATCGTGTAACACGTGGTAGGATCACAGCATATGAGCGGGAAAATAGATTGGTCGCGTGCAGGTGGTTTGATTGGTCAAAACTGACCAATCAGCAAGCACGATTAGAGGTAATTGACCAATGAATAGTTGTTATATTTATGTGAAAGTAGGATTTTACTTACCAGATAGAAAGAGTGCATTTCCTAAAAAGAGGTAAGGCTGGTTTGTTGGGGAAGATCCCACAGGTGTTTTACATAACTGTATCCAATAATAATGCATGTAACATTCACATATTAGCATTATAAATTACAAACATAGTGAATATGCATCTTTTCTATCGTTTATGTTTAGAAGATGTTTAGCTATTCTACGTTCGCTTGTTTACGACTGTACGCATTTATGCAATGAATATAGCGTTACTAACGATTATTTTATCATTCTCTTTTACTCTTTTAATTTATTTAACTAGAAGACGGGACAAACAGATAGAGAAAAAAGGTTAATCTATTGTAATTTGGTCTCTCAAAAAAGAAACTCACATGATACAAGAGATATATGATAAAATCATTTTTATAAGTGAAAATTTGTATGTCACACTATACGGGAGATTATACAGTACAGTGTAACCCGGATATAAGAGAGATTTTCTCTGGTCCTAAATTAGAGCCATACTTACCTAAACGAAGTAGACCAAACCCGGATATAAGAGAAATCCGGATATAAGAGACTTCTTCTCGGGTCCCGACAACTCTCTTATATCCGGGTTACACTGTATTTACGCAATGAGTATAGCGTTACTAGTGATACTTTTATCATTCTCTTACCTTTTTAACGTATTTAAATAGAAGATGGGATAAAGAGATAGAGAAAAAGAGGTTATTGTAATTTGGTCTCTCCAAAAAAGGAACTCGTATGATACACAAAGATACATGATAGAATCATTTTTATAAGTGAAAAGTTAGAGGTCGCACGATACGCGAGATCGCGCGTTACACGTGTATATACGGAATCTGGATTTTAAAAAATTCAATTTTTTTTTTCAGTTCCTGTAAATTCAGAACTTATCGTGTTCAGATATCAAATTTCAGCTTTAAACATAAAAAAATTAAAAAAAAAAACAGAAAATTCCGACTCCAAAATTACTGAAAAAGATGTATCCAATATTTAAAAAAAAAAAAGTAAAAATAAAAAAAAGCACAAAAGAAAACTGCGTCTATTGTTTGTTACTTTAATTTCTTTCTGGCTTCAAAAGCCAGAAAGAAATTACTTTCAGTTTTTAGAAATCAACATTTGACGGTTACCTTTCAAAACCAGCTGCAAGCACCGGTAAACAAATCTAGAATTTCACACCAAAGAATATTATTATTGTTAACAATTTGGCCACACTGGAGACATCATTGAGTCCAGACTTGAAAATTTTGACAGGTGTCAAGAACAGAATTTTCGCTATTAGGGTAGATAATCTTGCTCATTCAATAAAGACGTGGCTTTTTTTTTTCTTATATACAAGGCGAAGTAAGGAAGGCGCAAGAACACCCAGTGGGAGATTGGGGAAGATTGTGCTGCATCAACTTACTGACTGCAAAGGTACAACTTGCCATGAAAATATTCAAAATGCTGGTTTTACTTCCCCAGGCTGGAACACCAGACTCTGGGCATCGGTTAGAAGTATGCAACTATCTCATCCAACAGGTTATTTTTTTTTTTACAGTGATGTTCTCTCTGTATATGGCCCAAGAGCCACTCGAGGTAGAAGGTTACAGATTAAGAAGCACAGTTTATCTATGGAAAATAATAGTTAATCCTGGATTTGAACAGATTAAGATTGTAGTGATCGAGGAAGCATCGGTTTGTAAAAAGAAGCTGCTTAAGGGAAACTTCCATCTCACCAATGGGATGCGATTGGGATTACAATAGGCGTGACATAGCGGGTTTTAGCAGTGAAGGTTACAGCAAGTGG
>OZ010580.1:95677475-95697475 GCA_963932145.1 Acanthosepion lycidas
TACTGAAAAACTTATCTCAAGACAAATAAAAGATTAAACAACCGACAAAAAAGAGCCGCCCACTTGGAAGACAAAATTAAAACGAGAAATTGAGGAAATCAAATGTGAGTTAACGATACTTCACGAGATCTCAAGAAATTCAAATTTTTCAACACGAAAAAGCAAGAAAATCAAGCGGAAATATAAAATGAAAGCAGTAAATTAAATGCACCACCAAAGGAGGGAATACTTGAACAGAAACTGCAATTAAAGACATAGAGAACAAAACGATATGGAAAGCGTTTTAAATTCTATCGACAGAATAAGACATTCCAAACGGACCTCAAGAAGTTTTACAAGGAAATTAGAAAAGCAGTTATAGCTGGCAAAAAAACACTATCTTAAAAAAAAAAAAAAAAAAAAAAAAAAAAAAGGGCAAACATTTTAGGAGAATATTTGGAGCAGTCCAAAGGAATATAATCCCAATGCAAAGTGGATCAAATGTGAACGAGAAAAAATGAAGGATAAATCTATGCAAGAATGGAAAGATATAAGCAAGAATCATGTTAGGCAAGTTCTAACATAATCCCCAAAATGGATATCCCCAGGAAATGACAAGGTACCCAACTTTTGTCTCTATCATTTCTCATCAATCCATAAAACCCTTGTTCAAACTTTATCAGTGCTAATTAATAACCCAATAAAATTCCAGAATGGATCACTCAAGGGGTTGTATACCCACTTCTTCTGGAGAGATCTTTTGGTGCGGTTGATTCCATAATAATAATGTTTGCTTTCTTCTTTCTCGCTCGTCTTCTCTCGGCCGTCTTCTCCCGATCAAGTGATCGCTAGTCGATTTATTCAGAGGTAAAATGAGAACTTTAAACTTATCTATTTTATTAACACGTCAACTTGTTCTTTTTTAAACTAGCCATTGGGGTCGCTCTATCAGCCCCACTGGGGAGCAAGTTCCCCGAAACACGAAATAACCACGTCTGATCTCTTCAACGTGTAAAACTTAACTCCCTGAAAACACTTTCTAACATTCCAACGTTCGGTTCAGCCAATCAAAATCCGCATCCCTACTTTGTCTACCAGCTGACCCCAAAATCAGCCTCAGAAGGTCTTAGCCAAATACAATGCCACTAAAAAAGAATAGTCTGAAACGGTTATTTAACAAAGGTATTATATATTTCCTACCAAAACAGATGAAATAGATGATTCAAAAAATTATAGGCCAATAAAATGTCTGTCCGCCACGTATAAACTGATCACGTCTGTCCTGACGGACTGTACTTACTCTTTTCTCAATGATATCAACATTCACCTCAGTATCTTATATTTCTGAGATGAAGTATTATGTACACTATTTGCATTATTCGGACTGTTATCCTCAAGGACACATGGCACAGTGGATAAAGGCGTTAGTTAGATCTAGTGACAGAACCCAAAGAGTGTGAGTTCAATACCTGGTTAAGGCGATGGAGAGGGAAATTAACAGGAGATAACTGATAATTGACATCCATTAGACGTGGCACGTGGAACTAGTACAGTCTACCCCAGTGAGCGCAACTTTGCAACTGATCTTAAATACCGAGTTGAATTCACAAAACAGGATATCAGCCATAATAGCTGTACCTGTGGTGTAATGTAGTTTCAACATCCTTAATTGAACCATAGGTGGCATTAAGTGAATGGATGTCAAAACGAGAGAGCTTCTCACTTGTCACCTCATGCATCATCCTAAGGTTGATGCTGATCGTCTGTATGTACCCAGATCCGAAAGAGGAAGAGGATTAGTTCAACTAGCACTGCCATACAAATCTACAACAAACGGTTTTCAAATTATCAATTATTTCCAAACAGATGAAGACTGGATGATGATCTGTATCTAAGTACATGAAATAAACAAGAAACTTTATTCATTAATAAAGCAAGGCAAATTTGTTGCCTTGCTTTATTAATGAATAAGTCGGTAAAGAATCGTAATTAAACCATAATAAACCTCCTGAAGCGACAAATAACCTAAAAAAGAAAGTAAATGCAATGTACGGAATGCAGAAACGATGGCAAGATAAACCTCTTCATGGCCAATACTCTGCCCATACCAAACAAGCTGATGTAGACAAACTCTGTACCCATCATTGTATACGTAATGCAGGATTGAAAGCTGAAACCAAAAGTTTTATGCTTGCTTCACAGGGCCAATGCCTGCTAATTAGCAGGTACACATACGAAAAAATTGTTAACCCGAAATGCAGATTCTGTGACAAATATCCAGAAACAATTGACCATCTTGAATCAGGTTGCACAGTGTTAGTACTCATTGAATATAAAACGCGGCATGATGGAGCGTGCTAATATCTATAGTAGAAAATATACAACTTTTACGAGAAGGACACTGAAAGAAACTAGTATGGACATCACCCAGACCCGTTTACAGAGATAGGACCTGCAACAATTTTACGGGGCTTTAAGATACACGGAGATAGAACAATCAAATCTAATCGCCCAGACATCGTGATCAAAGACCCAAAAAATAGAATATGCTTTTCTTATTGACGTGGCAGTTCTTGCTGATCGTCATGTATTTTTGGAGATCTTTAAAAAAAAATCTACCAAAATACAAGGATCTTGAAGTAGAAATCTGAGAAATGCAGCACACGAGGACATCAATTATTCCAATTTTAGTTGGAATCCTCGGATTGATTTGAAAAGGTCCCTGTAGATTCATTGAAGCGATTCCTGGTAGGTTATGCCTTAGAGAAATACGAAAAAAAAATTGTGCTCGCAAGTACAGCTCGCCCATTATGAAGAGCCTTATCTATGTAAAATGTGTGTGATCTTAGTTTTTGGGGGATTTGGGGGGTTGTCTTTTGGGGGGCGGGGTTTTGTTTTGGGGGGGCGGATTTTTTTGTTTAATTTTTTGTTTTTTTGTTGTTTTTTTGCGGGTGGGGAGTGTTTATTTTCGTTTGTTTTTTTACGAAAATGTTCATTGGAAAATTTCATGGAGCCATTTCTAAACTTAGGTCTCTGGCTGGGACCCGGAAGGAAATGGGTATACAAGAGAAATCAATGGAAATAATAAATTAATAAGTTCCTGCAGTCGAGGCATAACAAGAACAATTGCCATGAAAATATTTATAGAAAGGACAAAAGGAAGCCACGTCACGGCAATGGAAAAGATGCCAGGTCAGGACCGATAACATTGCAGACCTTTCTTTGGATTTTGTCAAGAATCAGGAGATATATAGCCGTAACACCAGAACAGATATGGCAGCAATATTCAATGCACGGACGAATGGTATTTATAAACGTGCAAGATGACACTCCTGGAATAATCAATACTCTATGCAAGGAGATGGGATCAGTTTCTGCGAACATAACTTTTGGAAGCATCCGACCATGTTTTCAGGAATGCTTGTTTTCTGATGAGAAGTGAAGATTCACTACCAAAATTAGCAGTTGTAGCGCGTCTGTGGTTCAGTGATTGACAGACGTTTTTGTAGCAAACCTGTTCTGATAAAAAATAAATAACAACAACAATAATAATAATAATATAACGGAAAGGAAACTGAAAGAAATTGGTATGAACACTACCCAGACCCAGTTACGGAGATAGGACCTGAACCAATTTTATGGGACTACACAATACACACAGACAGAACAATCAAAGCTAATCGCCCTGACATCGTTATTACAGATCCCAAACAAAAGTTTCCTCCTTATTGATATGGCAGTCCCTGCAGACTGCAATGTATCTTTGAAGATCTTTAAAATACAAGGACTATGAAATCGAAATCTCAAAAATGTGGCACATGAGAACATCAACAATCCCTGTTGTAGTTGAAGCCCTCGGATTTTTTGAAAAGATCCCAATAGACACATTGAAGGGATTCCTGGTTGACCATACCTTAAAGAAATACCAAACATTGTTCTCTCGAGTACAGCCCACACCTTACGAAGGGCTTTATCTATGTAAAATATATTTGTTTTTTTTTAATTGCTCAGTGGAAAATGTCATGATGCCATTTCTGACCTTAGGTCTCTGGTCGGGACTTGGAAGGAAATGTGTATACACCAGAAATCAAAGGGAATAATAATAATAATAATAATAATAATAATAATAATAATCGATATTAACGTCATTTAACTTGAATTTAATCTTTAAATAAACGTCTCAAAAACTTATTGATATTGTGTCCGCTAGGCGAAGATAGAGCCCAGGTGGTATAGATTGTTCTCATCCAAAATATTTCTTCAGTAACAGTGAACAAAATATTATTAATGCGACCACTGAAGATGGATGCTTGAAAAATTAATTGCATTGTGAAAGGATTTTTTCCTCTCAACTAATTATTGTAAATTCACAATTCATTATCTTCAATATTTTATTAATTCAAAGTAATATTTAGCCACCCACCACGAGGGTTACATATGGCACAAGGCTGGGTTTAACGTAGGCTCGGCCAAAAATATTCCCTCTTTGAACCCGCATAAACGGGTTCAGGGGCAATCAACCACCCCGAACGAGACTCTGCCCCTCGGCGGAGCCTCGTCCGGGTTCCTCGCCTCCCGAAAGCAGAGAGTTAGACTGTTACTTACCCCGTGGGCAAGTTTATTAATTTAAAGTACACACACACGCACACACACTGTACTGTGTACATGATAAGATTTTGACAACTTGTTATTTAAAGGTCAGTGTTACTTTTTGGGGTGGTTGGGCAACGGCAATTGTCACATGAAAGAAAATATATATTTTATAAACTAGAGAAACATTGTCATAACTCCAACATCCAACCTGGAAATTGAAAGGCGAACGATGCATCCATTACGCCAAGGTTCTGAGGCTTAGGATTTCTTTATCTTCTTGCTTGTACTGGTCTCACCTGAGTTCATGCTAGAATAGACTTTACATCCAGCCAGGTGCAGAATCGACCAGAAGGATGAATTCCTATATCGGGAAGTTGAGGTTCCACGATCCAAACAATGTCAGTGACTCTGTCCCACCTGTGGACATGTGATCGACAAAGCTGTTGTTTTCATCTTTAATTTATTTCATTCTCTTTGTTGTCGTTGTCGTCTTCTTCTTCTTCTTCTGCTGCTGCTGCTATTATTGCTGCTGTTGCTGCTTATGCTTCTTTTTCTTTTTAGCTTTTTCTTCTTTTACTTTGACGCGTTCCTTCTATCAGCCGTTATTTTTATTGTAATTTCTCCCACTTTCTTTTGTTCTTCTTCTTCTTTTTATTCTAATAATAATAATAATAATAATAATAATAATAATAATAATAATAATAATAAACTATGGCGGACATAACCTTACCAATACAAGACAACCAAATGTGACTGTGTTGATAGCAGATTCAGAAAGAAAGTAAGGGATATAGTATATAGAAGAAGAAGAAGGAGGGGGATGAAGAAGAGGGGGAGGAGGAGGGAGAGGAGGAGGAGGGAGAGGAGGAGGAGGGGAGTGATAGCACAGGCGAGACAAATAAACAGCATAGAAAGAAAAAGAAAAGGAGGAAGAGAAGCAAAGTATGTGGTATAATGTAGAAAAGACAGAAAAAGAACAAAGGAACGGGAAGAAGAAGGAGGAAGAGGAGGAGAAGAAGAAGAAGGAAGAGAGTGATATCATAGCCAGGACAAATAAAGAAGCATAAGCAGCAACAGCAGCACCAGAAATAACAGCAGCAGCAGCAGAAACACTTAAATGATGTTTAGTGGGGAAACTTTGTAAGGTCTATAATTATCTAAATTAGTCGCTTACATTTCTTCTCTTTTTTTTCTTTTCTTTTTTTCTTTTTTTTTTTTCAGGCTTTTGGGATATCGGTTTCAGACAAAGTCAGTGAACAAAAGAAATAAGACGAAAAGTGTGACACTGAAATCCGAAGGCACACTGGAATAGCGGAAGATATCCTTTCAAAAGCTAAATTAGTCACTCATTGATGCACCTCGTAAGAGACGCTTGGTAATGGCAATGTTGAAAATTATCTTTTCCCTACGGGAAATACATCTGACATTCTCCGATTAAACATTTGCCATTACTTCCGGTTGAAATTTATAAAATATTTTTCTCAAAAAAGTTTTTCAGAAAATAGATTTCCACAACTTCAGTAACTGTTATCGCTCTCTCTCTCTCTCTCTCTCTCTCTCTTTCTCTCTCTCTTTCTCTCTCTCAAACTTTCTCAAGCTCTCTCTCTCACTCTCTCTCTCTTTCTCTCTCAAGCTCTCTCTCTCACTCTCTCTCTCTCTTTCTCTCTCTCAAACTCTCTCAATCTCTCTCCCACTCTCTCTCTTTCTCTTTCTCTTTCTCTCTCAAGCTCTCTCACTCTCTCTCTCTCTTTCTCTCTCTCAAACTCTCTCAATCTCTCTCTCTCACTCTCTCTCTTTCTTTCTCTCTCAAGCTCTCTCACTCTCTCTCTCTCGCCTCTCTCTCTCGCTCCTCCTCTATGTCCCTTTCTCTCTCCCTCTCGATCTATCCCTCTTCCTCTCGATCTCTTTCCATCTCCCTCTCAATCTCTCTCCCTCTCTGTCTCTCTCCTCTGTCTCCCTCTCTCAGTCTCCCTCTCTTGCTCTCCCTCCCTCTCCTTCTATCTCCTTCTTGCTCTCTTTCTCGTTTTCTCCTTCTCTATCCCTCTATCTCCCTCTCTTTCTCCCTCTCGCTCCCTTTCGCTCTCTCCTCCCCCTCTCTCTCTCTCTTTCTTGTTCCGTCTCGTAGTGATGGGAGTTTCCTGACAAATCTTTTGTTTTTGCTATTGTGAAACGTTAACATATCGATTATACATCATTATTTTCTCTTCGTATAGATGTGCCATTCATTTTTGTTAGTGTTGTAGTTGGAAGTCTTCAAGGATTTGTTTGCCTGTCTTTTCGCTATTTGGTAAAGATCTTTGTGTTCTGTAGTGCTAGCCTGTGAAATCTTATGAAGAACTGTCTTCTTTAAGACATTGATAATTCATTTGATTGAAGTCAGTTTTAATCATGATAAAACCGTTGTATATAGCTGCAAATTTTGGCATTTCTAAGCAACATGAAAACCGCGCATGATATCCATATAAGAGTCGAAATCCGACAAAACTATTTAACACGCTGCTTTCGTTTTCGGGTTACTATTTTGGTTATCTACAAAGGACTCTACTTTCGTATTTGGTTGTGTACAAGGAAAATGAATGCTAACCTAAAAAAGAAAGCAAAAGCAGATGCAACGTGATACCCATCCTCTTATATGGCAGTAAATGTTGGAAAACATTTCCAAGAATTAATAAAAAAACAAGAGGCAGCGGAAATATGGTTCTACAGAAGGATACTGAGAATTCCATGGACAGAACGAGTAAGCAACGAGAACATCTTAAAGGAAATGACAACAGAAAGAACACTTATACTCAGAACAAGGCAAAGACAACTGAAATTCCTTAGACACATAATGGCAACGGAGGGCTTGGCAAACTTAATCTTCACGAGGTATAATGACGGCAAGATAGTTAAGAGAGACAGTAAGTCACTTGCCTAACGAGCTTGTGTTAACAGATATCGGGACAGGGGAACTGCGGCCTTAGCAAAGAGAGAAAAACTGCAGCCTTAGCAAAGAGAGAAAAACTGCCACACAATATAGGAAATTGTGGATAGCCATGATCGCATATATCCTGAAGAAGAAGCTTTTTATGGTGTGGCGCAAACGTACCCATAACGTAACTTATTCCCGTGTTGAATTTTAATTTCTTCTATAAGAAAACAATTTTTCTCATCTGAATCTATCTTACATATCTGTAAGTCTACCATTCGTCCATACCTCGAATATTACTACTACATATGGTCCTGTGCTCCTGCTCTTTTATTTAGAGATTCTTGATAAAATCCAAAGACAAATCAGCTATATTATTATTCCTGACCTGGCATCTCGGTTTCAGTCACTTTCTCGCAGCCATAAAGTTGCTTGCCTTTTCTATAAATACTTTCATGGTAATTGATGAGCACTTTGCTATCGTAGCTAAACTTTATTAATTTAAACGCAGTACTAGATTAGCAATAAAATCCCATCGGTTTACTGTTGAATTGTCTCGATGTAACCGTAAGTTCTATGCTGATAGTTTCTTCTCTAGTACTTCTCGCTTGTGGAACTGTCTTCCGGCTTCTTGCTTTCCAGAGAAGTTTGATCTTCACAAATGTAGATATGCAATATCAAATAAGAAGACAACGGTAGCAGCAAGCACTCAGGGCACATCTGTGTCCAAGTTTCCATCTTCTTCCACTCTTCTAGAAACTTTTTTCCTAATGCAGGTGTACCAGAGGGCTCTATCCTTGGTCCTACCTTTAATTTTCATTAAAGTCCTTTCTGATAGCATCAGCTCTCAACTTGAAATCTATGCTGATGATAAAACCATTTAATCATGTCTCAATAGGAAGTCTAATCAGTTTGACAAGTTCAAATTGGTAGCTGATGTAAAAATAATCTGTGGTTAAATGTGGCAAGGAATGGCTTGTTAATTTTAGTGCCATCAAAACTAAACAGCGCTCTATTCAGCATCTGAGAGACCCCTATCTGCCATCCATCAGCATGGCTGATGCTAACCTCCAGGAAAGGGACTCATTGCACCTTCTAGGGCTAACGTTCTCTGCTGACATGAAATAGAAAAACTATGTTGAATCCATTGCTAGGTCAGCTGCTAAGAAACTAAACTTCTCTCCATTAAACATGGCTGATGCTAACCTCCAGGAAAGTGACTCATTGCACCTTCTAGGGCTAACGTTCTCTGCTGACATGAAATAGAAAAACTATGTTGAATCCATTGCTAGGCCAGCTGCTAAGAAACTAAACTTCTCTCCATTAAATATGGCTGATGCTAACCCCCAGGAAAGTGACTCATTGCATCTTCTAGGGCTAACGTTCTCATCTGATATGAAGTGGAAAGACAATATTAAATCCATTGCTAGGTCAGCTGCTAAGAAAATAAACTTCTCTCCATTAAACATGGCTGATGCTAACCTCCAGGAAAGTGACTCATTGCACCTTCTAGGGCTAACGTTCTCATCTGATATGAAGTGGAAAGACTATATTGAATCCATTGCTAGGTCAGCTGCTAAAAAACTAAACTTTTCTCCATTAAACATGGCTGATGCTAACCTCCAGGAAAATGACTCATTGCACCTTCTAGGGCTAACGTTCTCATCTGATATGAAGTGGAAAGACTATATTGAATCCATTGCTAGGTCAGCTGCTAAGAAACTAAACTTCTCTCCATTAAAATGGCTGATGCTAACCTCCAGGAAAGTGACTCATTGCATTTTCTAGAGCCAATATTCTATGCTGATATGAAGTGGAAGGACTATATTTAATCAATGGCTAGGTCAGCTGCTAAAAAACTAAACTTCTCTTCATTAAACATGGCTGATGCTAACCTCCAGGAAAGTCACTCATTGCATCTTCTAGGGCTAAAGCTCTCTGCTGATAGGAAATAGAAAGACTATATTGAATCCATTGCTAGGTCAGCTGCTAAGAAACTAAACTTCTCTCCATTAAACATGGCTGATGCTAACCTCCAGGAAAGTGACTCATTGCACCTACTAGGGCCAACGTTCTCTGTTGATATGAAGTGGAAAGACTATATTGAATCTATTGCTAGGTCAGCTGCTAAGAAAATTGGTTCACTTTGTCATGCTGAAAGTTTTTTTCTCCAGAATCTTACCAATTTATAAGTCTACAGTTCACCGATGCGTAGAATATTACTGCTGCAAAGTTGTTTCCCTGCGCTTTTACTATTAATATTTTCATGGTAATTGTTCGGAAGAGCTCTTCATTGTCGTACCTAGTCTATGATTTTAAGTCCAGACTGGCATTGTGGAGTAATGGATAGCGGCTCTGAGCCTAGTTCGAATCCATTACATGCACTTACGTCCAAATAGCCTTAGGAAAGGTATGAATCCTCTTTTTCTCCCCACCCCCGCCATCTAAAGGTAAATAGCAGGGAAGACCGGGTTCTATAACGTTGGATGGCAACTGGTCTACTACAGAAAGAAATGGCAACCTACTGCGGAAAAAAATCTGCCTCGTCAGTCATGTATCGAAAGATACATGATCGCCTAAGCGTGTATTACGCATGGTACATAACTGACTGGCTGGACTGGCCACAAGATCTCAACAATTTACAGTTGATATGGCTAGCTGTAAAGTTCTAGGCCAACAGTTTCTTTTCTCGCACTTTTCACTTGTGGAACTCTCTTCCAGCTCCATTCTTTCCAGTCAACTTTGATCTTTAAAAATTTAAATGCCATGTCAATCGTTATTTACTGTTTTCTTAATCATTCTTCTGTTGTTCTCGTTCCTCAAAAATGTTCCTGTTTTCTAATTCTTTCACACCCATTAACCCTTTGCGTCTTAGTGGCTTTATTGCCAAACTTGCGGTGAAATCGATTAATAAAATAGTTACAACTGATTAACTCATCGATGTATTTGTAGTGTTTCATATTTATCAATTCATCTTCCGAATTTTTTTTTCTATATTTCTGAGATGAGGTACACTATTTACATTATTCGGACTATTGTCCTGATCTTTGTCGCCATATTTATTACAACGTTTCTACACATATGCTAGGCCACAAAAATCTCCTGAGCCGACCAAGCATAGAAATGAATACAATATGGGAACCAGTAATAAGGAGTGCAAGAGAAAAGCGATAATAACAACAAAAAATTGCAATGTGAGCTCTGGTAAAAAAACATGCAATGATAACAGCAAAAATTGCGATATGAGCACTGGTAAAAATGGTTGCTGAGGTTTAAACATTAGGTTTATAATACCCAGAAATTCATACACAGATCTCCCCAAGAATACGTGGAGCAGTTAGACCCAGTGACAGGACCCAAAGAGTGTGAATTCAATACCCACTTAAGGCAGTGGAGAACTTGGAGAGGGGAGGTAACAGGAGATAATTGATAACCGACATCCATTGAGCGAAATAATAATCTGTTCAATTCGACATTCCAACAACCTGAAGAAGGCCGGGGCATACAACGGCTGAAAAATCAGAAAATTCAGAGACCTCCTTCTCTTAACATTTACCTTCCTGAATGTCCGAGAAATTTTCATATTTAATACGCGTCCTCCGACAGGAATTGAACCTGTATCCTGTACGGAACCATCATATATAGCCTGACGTGCCTTTTACCGATTTCGCCACAGAGGAGCAATTTTAATGTTTTTAAACTGCAATTTTCGATGATTTTCTCACATACATTCATATCTGTTCCATGCGTATTCAAATCTAAACAAATGACGTCACGCATTATGAAATGATCAAACTTTAAAGATGCATATTTTCTATAAGAATTTCTCGGACATTCAGGACAGTAAATGTTGTTAATACTGTTTATTATAAACGGGGCATTTACTTAATTATTTGTATCTATAAAACAGAATGTGTGAACATAAAAATGTCTTAAAATAATTGTCGGACTTTGTTCATTTCATATATATATATATATATATATATATATATATATATATATATATATATATATATATACACACACAGAGAAGATAGAATTTAGACAGTTTTCGGTCGCAAAAAACATGTAACTGACAATCAATGTGAAGACCTATATCCACATTGTCTCTAACTATCAATGCTTTATCTCTGATAGTGAGCACTATTCGCCTATAAACATTGCAAATTCTAAACAATATTTATATAATTCATCGCGATCATATAGTCCTGCGTATGATGATAAATTACATCCGGTAGCAAGGCCACTAGTTTGGATAGTGGAGGTTTTGAGAAGCGTTGAAGTACCTCTTAATTGCTGATGCTCCTAGGTCCACCCTGACCCGGCGTGGTAGCACGTGTTAAGGTCCCAGCTATGAGTATATAGTGAACCCCCCTAAAAAACAACAAAACACTATGAAAGTACAAATATACATTTTTTAGTAAAAATACCAGCAATGCATATTTATATAACAAAATTACAAATAATATATATTTGTATTAAATTGAACAATATCTAGAATTACCAAAAATACATTTTATAGCAAAATAACTAATAATACATTTCAGCAGTTGCTGAGGGCATGCAGTCAAAATATATCTATATTTTATATCTTCAAATTTCTTAAAGAAATCAAACTGTTTTCCAAAATATAATTTCAACAAAACAACATAAAACACATATCATCTCTAGTAACGTTCACCCAAACATGTATATGCACAAAAGCTCAAAAGCTGAGTATCATCTACCATGTATTCAATTGTGAAAGCAGAATAATATATAGCATATTTTTATTACTTCCAAGCTTCCATGAAAATAAAATTTCGGCCTTAAATGACCCATAAGGATTTGATGTGCATATTCCGTAAAGCATATTTACTTTATTAAACCTTTCGAGTAACCTGGCCATCACTTAACTCGCTCTAGAAATGGATGTCTACACAAACACTTGTAGCCACTAAATATAAAGATTATTTGAATAAGAAAATAATGACGAATTATTTTAAAACCCAACAATTTTACGTTTTAGACATATTGGCAAAGTTTTTTCCTTTATATTTCTGTTTGACCGACTTTCTTTTTCTTTTTTTGCTATTATATATTGCATTATTTAATTTCTTCTTCTTGTAATTAGATGTATTCCTGGAGTTCTTCCAGTTTTTCGTCCCAAAATCCTTATATAGGCTTTGATAGGGAAGACTACTTTACAGGTACTGTTCAGCAATTTCTTAATAATTGGATGTATTCCTGGAGTTTTCCAGTTTTCATCCCCTATTCTCATATATACTTTAGTATGGAAGAATACTTTACAGGTACTGTTAATCACTTTTTCAATAATTATATGTATTCCTGGAGTTCTTCAAGTTTTTCATCTCCTATTCTTATATATGCTTTGTTGTGGAAGAATGTTCTACAGGTACTGTTAAGCAATTTCTCAATAATTAGATCTATTCTTTTAGTTCTTCAGGTTTTTAATTCCCTATTCTTTTATAGGCTTTGGTATAGAAGACTACTCTATAGATAATGTTGATCAATTTCTCAATAATTAGATGTATCCTGGGAGTGTTTCATTCCCTATTCTTATATAGGCTTTGCTAAGGAAGACTACTCTGCAGGTAATTTTGAGCACTATCTCAATAATTAGATGTATTCTTAGAGTTCTTCCAGTTTTCCATCCTTTATTCTCACGATTTTTCACGAAACTTTGTAATGCGAAATTAATTTTGTTTTCTTTTCTCCATAAAGACATTCGCCATTCACATCATTTAGTATTTCTTGTGATTCTTCCACTGATTAAATAGATCAAAATAATTATATTCAACAACCAGCATCTTTGTTTAACTCCATATTTATTCAAGATTAATCCTATGAAACAATTTCCGGATTAGTGTTGAATCCATTCCGATGCCAACATGCTAAGGTATTAATTAGTATAACGCGTTGAAATCCTACTTAGATTTCATGCACGCACCTTCTATTCTTCCTTTCTCTCTCTCCCTCTCTCTCTTCCTTGTCTCTCTCTCTCTTTCTCACTCCTCTAACCCTCTATTCCCTCTCTCTTCCCCCTCTCCCTTTCCCTCCGCTCTCTGATTCATATTTCACACTGTTTCCGTTTTAACAGGAATTATTACTTACATATGAGTAGAAACAAAGAGTGATGAACATAACTGAGATAGATAGATAGATAGATAGATAGATAGAAAGAGAGAGAGAGAAAAATAGATAGATATATAGATAGAGAGAGAGAGAGATGAACAGACTGAGATAGATAGATAGATAGATAATGATAAAATCTAGATAGATAGATAGATAGATAGATATGAACAGTGATATATATATATATATATATATATATATATATAGATAGATAGATAGATAGATAGATAGATAGATAGATAGATAGATAGATAGATAGATAGAGAGAGGGAGAGAGAGAGAGAGAAAGAGATGAACAGACTGAGATAGATAGATAGATAGGTAGGTATGAACAGTGACAGATATATATATATATATATATATATACATATATATATATATATATATATATATATATATATATATATATAGAGAGAGAGAGAGAGAGAGAGAGAGAGATGAACAGACTGAGATAGAAAGATAGATATGAACAGAGATAGAGAGTAGAAAGAGAGTTATGAACAGATTGAGACAGGTAGATAGATACCCACGCATACATATGTATATCACTACCTTGCATTACCTTTCTCTCTCCCTCGCCCTCTCTCTCTCTCTCTCTCTCTCTCTCTCTCTCTGTGGCCTCTCATTTACTTCTTCATTATCTCCCTTTATTTGACTGTCGATGTAAATCAAAACCTCGTTGACATAAATTTGCATTCTTAAAACACAAAAAGCAATTACGCACCTAAAAGTCGCTATTAGAATTGCAAATGTATAACTTATACAGGCTGCGCGTAAAGACGTCAATTTCAAATTTCTGAATGTTCTTAAAACAGTTCGAAAGAGACGCGAAGTAAAGAAACAGCCAAGTAGTAAGCGGCCAGTGTTAGAATGGTAGACTGACGGCACGAAGAATATTAAAATCTACAACGCAAAATGGAACAAAACATGGGTAGTCAAGGCGTATTCTTTCTTCTCAAAGACGGCAATAATACAAATAATTTCTAAAGCAGGATTAATAATTCTTCTACTGTTGTCCTCATATTCATTTCGTAGCTATCTTCTCGACTCTAACTTCTTTCTACTTTATATTAACGTTCTGCCTAAGAAGATTAGAATATATATATATATATATATATATATATATATATATATATATATATATATATATATATATGATAAAAATATGGTTTTACGGTATGCTGTATTTATGGTTGAAAGTGCTCAATATCAGAGACAGAGAGAATATAAATATAAAAGTGTACACTAAAGTCAACACCAAACGGCCACAGCTTGTTTTATGCTTCAGTGCAATCTTCAGTCCAGAAAATGGCATGAAAATTGCGTTGAAGCATGAAACATGCTGTTGCTGCTTGGCGTTGACCTCAGTGTCCACCTGTGCTCGTGTGTGTGTGTGCATTCGTTGATTAAACGTAACAAAAATGTGTTTAAGATCGAATCAACGTTATACATCCGCATGTAACTAGAATGGAAATCAATCAATTTGTACAAGCCTGCTCAGGATATAAATTTCAATTAAATAAGCACATCTCTACAAAATAGAAATATATATATATACTCCAACAGCTTCTTATCTCGCACTTCCCGTCAATGGAACTCCCTTTCTCTTACTTGCTTCTCTAATAGTTATAATCGTCAAAAATTTAAATGTAATGTCAATCGATATCTTCTGAGCCTGTCCTTCTCTTTATTCTTTTCCCCAAACACTCCTCTTTACTCTTACCCTAACTCTCTGTAACCCCTTGCGTGCTAATGGCACTCCTGCCTTGCTTGGGGTGATTCGCTTAAAAATTTATATATATATATATATATATATATATATATATATATATATATATATATACACAATGTCATCAACAGACAGACTGTTTCGCTGTATCACAGCTCTTCAGTGTAGCTAGACGTCCGGTTGCCTCTGTCAGTCGGAGATTCTACCACTAAGCCGTCGACGCACGGTAGGGATGAAGGCGAATTTTAGCCTATTTATTTTTAGATAAACACACACTGACTGAAGACTCGATTCGCTTAACCAAAGAGTCTTTCCTATATATATATATATATATATATATATATATATATATATATATATATATATATGATGAAAATATCGAAGTTATGCTATATTTATAGGTAAAAGTGCTCAATATCAGTCACATCATCAGTGCGTATCCTATAATTGATTCAGTAAATTGATATACAATGTTGGTCTTTTGTAAGACGCTAGTTGACGGAGAAAAGTTGTTATGGATCACTAGGTTGGTTATATTAAATACATCACTGCTTCATCACGATAATAATAAGCAAAACTTAAAATTCTGGAATCCCTTTATATAAGAGAATTGCTGCCAAAAATAAATAAATTCATTACGAGTATAGCGACAAAGTTCGTAAATGTCTGTCGCAGCAGAGTGTCATTTAAAAAATATTAAATTAAAATACTACAATTAAAAAATGTTTTTTAAAAATCTTTTTAAAAATTACATAAGTTACCTCCCTTGTATAGAGGTAAAAAAATATTTTGAATTTACGGTGTTACATATGCAACCGCTGAAAATGGTCTCAGATGAGATTGAAAGTACCGGGACAATTATTTAGAGGAAAATTTTGGAATTTTTCTTAATCAGTTTTCTATAGGCCCCAAGAAATTAATTCGTGGACTTGAAAGGATTAAAACTAAAATATATAGGCATAATATGTCTAAATTATTTAACCAAACATGCTTGAATATATATGTGTGTGTGTGTGTGTTTGTGTGCGCGTATATATATATATATATATATATATATCTGTGTGTATGTGTGTTTGTGTGCGCGTATATATATATATATATATATATATATATATATATATATATATATATATATAGTAAAATCTGATGATCCATAGCCCTGTTAAAGGGGTTGTGGTGAAATAACTTATTACATGGAACCTTAAAGTGGTCTGTTTTTTATTCAAACATGTACATAAAATGAGGCTAATCGCTGATTTTTGATCTGACCTCGTTCTAACAGCTCAATGGGGGGGGAGACTGGCTTGTAACACTCAATACCACTAAAATCAAGCTAATAACGCATCATCGCCGAGCATAACCTTGAATATTCACGTGTCATGATGAACGGTTGTACTCTCAATAAGATCCCCTTGAACGCCGAGTGGAACATGCTCACACGAGAGATCAAGTGGATCTCGTGCCTGAAAAGATATTTGAAGAATTCCCTGTTCCTTGTACGGCTCCAGAAGTTTTCTGACACCAACTGTCATACTCTATTTTTACAAGTGACCTGAAATGGAGTATTACTGGCATATCAGGACTTGAGCTGCCAAATCCTCATTTTTTAGGATTGATTTCAAAAGCGCGCACGCAGCCATATGGGTGATGAATTATTTTCCTTCCTACAATCCTTTTCTCACCGATAAAATGCTGCTAGACACTTCCTATTCTATCACTATTTTCATGACAAATGCTGTGAGTAGCTAAGTTCACTAGTTCAAACCTTCACAACTAAGACCAGCCATGCCACGTACACAGGATCGGCTCATCCTCTTCCCCTACGTGTTCCATTAGTAAGGAAGAAGTTCAGCTCAGCTTCTTCCCAACAACTGCTACCGAGAGGATCCCCGATCACTACGATCTTAACCAATCTAGGATCAACCGTCATCTATGCTACAACCTTGTGCAAATTAATAGAAACTGTTGTGGGGCTCTCCCCTTTTTACATGAGATGGACTCGTCCAAAGTATACTTATACTGACAGAGAGAATACCTGCGGTTGAGATCCGTCTCGATACAGTCTTTGACTGTTTGCGACGTCTGTCGAACTAGCTGCGTTAGCATAGAGGAACCCGGACGAAGCTTTGCCGAAAGGCAAGGTTTCGTCCGGGGAGGTAGACAGGCCCTGAACCCGTCTAGGCGGGTTCAAGGGCTATATTTTTGGCCGAGCCTACGGGCTAGGAGATACCCACATTAAACCGGCCTTGTGCCACATTCAATCCTCGTGGGTGGATCGATAAATACCGAGATCCGTCTCGAAACAATGTTTGACTGTTCGCGACGTCTGTCGAACTCTCTGCATTAGCAGAGAGGAACCCGAACGAAGCTTTGCCGAAGGGCAAGGTTTCGTCCGGGGAGGTAGACAGGGCTTGAACCCGTCTAGGTGGGTTCAAGGGCTATATTTTTGTCCGAGCCTACGGGCTCGTAGAAACCCACATTAAACTCGGCCTTGTGCCACATTCAATCCTCGTGGGGGGATCGATAAATACTGAGATTCAGCCTCGATGTCTGTCGAACTCTCTGCTTTGCCAGAGAGGAACCCGGACGAAGCTTTACCGAAGGACAACGTTTTCGTCCGGGGAGGTAGACAGGCCCTGAACCCGTCTAGGCGGGTTGAAAGGGTATATTTTTTCCGATCCTACGGGCTCGGAGAAACCCACTTTAAACTCTGCCTTGTACCACATATATTCCTCGTGAGTGGGATATTAAATACCGAGATACGTTGAGATACGTTGAGAGATACGGAGACAGACACAGGGTGTTCTCAGAGAGTTATACAAGAGTCCAGAGAGAGAGAGAGAGAGATGATTACGGCTTTACTTACAGAGGCTGTACATATACTTTCTACTAACCCGCATTCCTGGACTACTAATCTTCACTTCAAGTCTGTATTCTTACGTTTAATACACTTATTTTTTTATCTCAATTACTGGCGTTGTTTATTTATTTGTGCAGGATTCCATTCACGGAATCCACAACATAAACAAAACGAATAATTCCGTTCTTATTTCCTTTTTCGTATTTTTCCAACGAAACATGACCCAGTGCACATATTAGTACTTCATATGTCCATTCCACGAAGTCGTTTTTTGCAGATTGACCACAGATTCTCGGTTTGATTTAAATCAGGAGAGTTTCCGGGCCAGTCTATAATACTTTGATTTGCTCACTGGTAAGACTTGCCAGTTCGTGCAATATTGCAAATTTTCGAACGCTTCCTGAAGTAATGTCCATCGCAGACAATGGCCATAGGACAACTAATCGTCAGTTGAGACAATAGTGTCTGGGCGTAATAAAAATCTGATGCAATCACGGATGGCGCAATATTTTTCAAGGCCAAACAAATTTCATCAGACACCAAGAAAATAGATTTATATTACTGCACACCACTACAAATGACCTAATCTGTGGAAAAAATAGAAATCGATTACACACCGTCACTCCAGTGGGTCTAAAACTGACCATATGGTGAAAGAAAGGAAACTAAAGCGGTTGTTTCAATTAATTTGCACAAGGATGTATATATGCTAGCAATATATACTTCTTATTTTTCGTACACCCTTGAAACAACCCGTTCAGAAATACTCTATCTTGAGTGGCTCTTTTGCTTGGTACTGGGTGAACAATAGTATTAAAAAGTATCTAGTTGTTGCCGCTAGTGATCGAATGACAGCAAGTTACTTCAAATAACATTATAATTCCAACATTCCTCAATATTTCTATGCTTTGTGTCATACTCACGTATGTCCTGGGTATGACGAAAAACTACATCCGGCAGGTTTTGGAGAAGCGTTGAACCACCTATTAAAAGGTCCACTCTCACCCTAGGTGGAAGCAACTGTTAGGATCGCAGCTATGGGCAAATAATGAACACCCAAACTGGGGTCAAAACACTATGAAAGTATAAAAACACATTTTTATAGTAAACTTCTAGCTGAAGAATTTAATATTAAGAAATATATAAAAAAAAAATTCCAGCAATAGATTTTAATAATAAAAATAAAATGATCAAAACTACATTAAATTTCGGCACTACATGACCCATAAGGTGTTGATATGTCATTAAACAAACCAAACCAGATCATATTCACGTCTCGACTAGAGTTCTGGATTTTTTTTTTCAATTTTCTTTTTTTCTTATATTTTTTAATTTTTTTTCTTTTTTTTTTTTTTTTTGCATTTTTTTCTTTTTTATTAATTCCCACGTTGGTCTGCTGGGCCAATAGTATTATCGATCTTAAATAGCAAACCACGCCCATTCCCTCCATAATGCATCGGTGAGAAGTAAGTTCCACTGCCCTGTGGGACCGACTCCCAACAGAATGTTTCCCGGATCACTACAATCTTATACTGTTCAAATCTAGGGTTAACCCGTATTTTACCGACCTATCCCCATCAATTTTACCTCTTATTCTGTAACCATCCACCTCGAATGACTCCCGGACATTTTACAGGGTGAACCTCACTCTAAAATAATCTGTCCTTCCCAAACGCAGTCATTATGCCGAGAGGAAGTAGTCGATCTAGATCTTAAAATTCCAGAGAATTTACTATTTTCTGGTTTATGTATATAACATTTGTTAGTAGTTTTCGAACCCAATCGTTTGCACTGTT
>OZ010580.1:95702475-95719975 GCA_963932145.1 Acanthosepion lycidas
CAACTTACGCCGTGTCGTCCAAACTAACAAATGTCTTACAGAGTTTTTGGTTTGGTTTGTTTTACGGTATATCAGCCTCAATGGGTTAATTTATGCCGGCAATATTTTTTTTCAAAAATATACTGTTGGTAAACTAAAACGAACAAAGACATTTATTTTACTTCGTTGTACAAGTAGTTAAGCGTAACGTAACCGTTATTAGCGAATCAAGTTCAAATTTCAGCATCATCTGTGGCATTCACTTTCACACAACTGTTTTTCGGAAAGGCATGAATCTATCTTTTCTTCCCTCCAGCTATGGGTTAAATAGCAAGATATACTAAACTCTCTAGCCATGGTTTACAGCCTGTTTAGGAGAATAACAATTCCGATTGGTTTGGTTTGTTTTGTTTTATGGCATATTAAACTCAATGGGTTATTTAATGCCAGCAAAATTTTTATTGCTGGCAATATTTTTTTCTTCAAAAATGTATTGCTGGTAATTTTTCTTTTTCGGTATCGCTGGTAATAAATTTTTCTTTCAAAAATTTATTGCTGGTTTTTTACAAAGTATTTCTGGTATTAAAACATATTTTTACACTTTCATAGTATTTTGACCCCAGTTTGGGGTTTAACTATTTGCCCATAGCTGGAACCCTAACAGTTGCTAGAACACCGGGTCAGAGTGACCTTGGGAACACCAGCAATTAAGAGGTAGTTCCACGCTCCTCAAAACCTCCTGATCAGAGGCACTGCTGTTGGACGTAGTTTATCGTCTTACCCAAGACGCGAATGTAGACGGGCAGAAGATTTTTATTCAATATTTTTTTTCTCAATGGGAGCAGATAAATGTGCCTAACGTCCGGTTCACGCTGCTCACGGGTTTTCAAGTGGTTAAGTTGTCTGTGAGTATGTATATGTGTTTCTTTAAATTCAAAAGAATAGATAACTTAACCACCCCACCCTGAAGATGGTCTCAGATGAAATTTATTTCTAAGGAATTAATGAATTTTATTTATAATCCGATATAATTTCGTGTTCGTTTATCCCTGTATTTTTAAAGAGTCCAAATTTATATTTCCCGGCTTGTGTATTCAAGAGTCTTAAAGGAAATATACCTTATTGCAGGGTTCGAACCGGCGTCCATCTTGTAATAGAAACTTCCGGTAAAACCGGTGTGTTTTAGAACGCTCAGTCACGGAGGTGTTTCACAGTCCAACAAAGCTTAATTACACGATTAAAGAAATACACTTCTCTTGCTCGGATAGTGTTGTGGCCTTGTTAGGACCAGAAATAAAGACACAAAGAGAGGAATTGAGTTAAACAAATATATTAACAGAAACAGTAACACAAACATATGCAAACGAAAGTGTTGCAGGAAGAATGTTCGGTCCGACTGTCAGAGCTGACTGCTGGAAACTTCCCGATATTTATTTCTGCTATATACAGAAAATATGACACAAGGACAAAAAGGGGAATGAAGAAAAGGAAGGTCTTCTTCTGTCTTAACTTTAAACTTAGCTAGCCACAAACACTGACACAAACATACAATATTCCTTACACCAAAACAACACATTCTTACTTACCTTTCTTACTACATTCACCATAATACCTCATGTCTCTTTAAAAATCCTAACTATTCCCCATATATACAATTCATTTTCTGGGATGGGGAATAAAACAATAATTATTGTGAGACCGGAAACTACCTACACAATAGACTCTTCCAGGCCTATATGAAGTAGGCGACATAGCACTCTAGAGAGAGAGTGAAAGAGAGTGATAGAGAGTGACACAGAGAGTCTCGTACGACTACCAGTGTTGGACACTAACTTATAGGAAGCTCTGCTTACACTATCTCTGTAACCTGGTGTTAATATATCTTTCTTACATCTAATCCGTGTTCCGTGTTTTACTTCTGTGGGCCCAACTTTGGCACCCACATCAGTGGAGACGAGGATTCTAGAAACGCACTCACGACGAAACCTAAATATCTTACCAATCCCACATCTGGATCGACGAAGTATTCTAGAAACGCATTCACGTCGGAAAACCGTAATACCTTGCCAGTCCCACAACAGTGGCGACAGAAAAGATTCGAGAATTTCGTTCTCACCATATCAATAGCGACAGTACTCGAAAAATACACAAACTCCACGCGTTCCCACAGCAGTGTTGAACGTGAAATTAAGCTGGTATTAATACATTAGCGATTTAAAAGCTAAACACCCAGCGTCTACATATATTCCAATACCAAACGCCATATTACATAAACTGCCAGACGGTACGCGAAAAGCTGTGGCTCACGCATCAAAATCTCTACTTCCAGCCGAGAAACAATAAATTCCAAGAGGAAAAAATATTAAGTTTTATTTTTTCTCTCCTTTTCAAAAAAGAAAACTCTTTGGAAGGGGGGTATTGTGAGACCAGAAACTACCAACACAATAGACTCTTCCAAGCCTATAGTAAGTAGGCGACATAGCACTCTAGAGAGAGTGAAAGAGAGTGATAGAGAGTGTCACAGAGAGTCTCGTACGACTACCAGTTGGACACTAACTTATAGGAAGCTCTGCTTACACTATCTCTGTAACCTGTTGTTAATATATCTTTCTTACATCTCACCCGTGTTCCGTGTTTTACTTCTGTGGGCCCAACTTTGGCACCTACATCAATAATTTAAAAATTCCCCAATGACTGCTGGAAACTTCCCTCTCCAAAAGGCAGTACCTATTCCTATTTATAGCTGGGACAGTCCATGCGTGCGTGAGTAAATAACCATAATAGATAGATAGATAGAAAAGCACACAGGAATAGATAGATAGATAGATAGACAGATAGATAGATCATATTTTGTTCAAAACAGAAAAATGATACATGCATGAAAAAACTACGCAATATATGAAGGGATGAATAAACAAGTCTTATTAGTTTTATTTGTTTATTTGTCTTATTATAAAGTTCCTAGGAGGGCCACGACACAGCCCTGATGTTTGTTTTTTTTTTGTTTTGTTTTGTTTTTTTGTTTTTTGTTTTTGTTTTGTTTTTTTGTTTTTGTTTTGTTTTTTTTACATATTTAGGACGCGTGTATTTGCAAACCGACACTGGCCACAACATTTTTCTCCCTCGAGATCTTAGCAATAACTAAATTATCACCATCTGGCTGACACGGCACTCTCCAGGTCACTTAGGACGTTGCACGTCCGTTCTGTATCTCTACACTGCACTGAAAGAGAAAATATACTTTTATAGGCAAGGAGATCGACAGGTGCACTTGATAATCTTGTAAGGAATGCTTACTAGTCACTTTATAGATTTATTCCATGGAAAAATTATGGATTATGGATTTGTTGATATGGATTACACACTATATGAACATGGGCTCGTGCTAAAGCTGTTTTGTCCCAAAATAACCATATTACTTCCGCTATCGCCGCCTGCGGCAGATTGCGCAACTCCCGGGAATTAAGAATTTCCATCACAGTGCGTTCTTTCGTGTCAACACAAACCACCGCGCGTCGGGCGGTCAAACAACGGGCATCAGCTTGGCACCCATAACGAGTCCGATACATGAGAATCGTGTCGAATTCACTTAGTTTTTGAACTTTTTTTCAATTGTATTTTATCACATAAAGAGAGGTACGCGTCGTTGATACAGGCACTAGAATGTCTAGCCGTGCTCCGCCTGTGCCACGGCCGACCAACGCGACCATTCTCGAACGGACTGCACCGCGGACGTTTGGCCAGTGGATTCAGTTTTCAAACATTGTATTTTCTTACGCAAAGACAAAGCACATCAGGCGACCAACCACATTGGCTAAGGCTGCTTGGGATCAGGGAAATATTTGCATAAATTCAGATTGCCAACTGTAAAGCTTCTAGTTAACGCATAAACCGATTTTTTTTTTTTTTTTTTTTTTAATTCAGATAGTTTGATTTCGTTTGTTCTGTTTTACGGCATATCAACCTCAATGGGTTATTTGATGCCAAGACTTTTATTGATGGTAATATTTTTTTTCTTCAAAAATGTATTTCTGATAATGTATTGCTGGTAATATTTCTTCTTCAAAAATATATTGCTGGTATTAAAACCTATTTTTACACTTTCATAGTGTTTTGACCCCAGTTTGGCTGTTAACTATTTGCCCAAAGCTGTGACCCTAACAGGTACTACCACCTCGGGTCATGGTGGATGTGGAAATACCAGCAATTAAGAGGTGGTTCCACGCTCCTCAAAACCTCCTGATCAGAGGCCTTGCTGTCGGAGGTAGTTTGTCTTACCCAGGACGCGGGTGTAGTTTATCGTCTTACCCAGGATGCAGATGTAGTTTATTGTCTTACCTAGGACGCGGATGTAGTTTATCGTCATACCCAAGACGCAAATGTAGTTTATTGACTTACCCCGGACGCAGATGCAGTTTATTGCCTTTACCCACGACGTGGATGTAGTTTATCGCCATAGCCAGGACGCGGATGTAGTTTATCGCCTTACCCAGGACGGTTTAATTCACAGTTGTCATTCTGTAGACTAGTTGCCAACCTGCTATTAACCCATAATGATGGGGGTTAATAGCATACTATTCCTAAGGGTATGTGTGTGTAACTAAGCTGGAATTCGAACTCTGGGCGTCCATTTCTCATTCCTATATATTAGGTTGGTGCAAAAATAATGACGTAATAATGTCGTTTTTTGACGTATTTTTTAACGTCAAAAAACGACATTATTACGTCATTATTTTTGCACCAACCTAATAAAAAGCACAACACTATTCACATATTCATGTTAAAGCTTGACGTCATCTAGTCATATTTTTCGCACATTTCATCTGTTTCTTATACATTTCAACCATAGAATCATAATAACAAAAAAAAATATATCCAAAAATGTCTATTTCAGTCTTAAAAGGTTTAATATATAAAGAAAAGGTCTCAATTTAAAAAACAAAACAAAAACAAAAAAACAAAAAAAAAAACGCGTCAATAATTTACAAGCGAAATTAGATAAAAAAGGATTTTTTATACGGACCGACACACGTCGATTTCGTCATATATTCGATATATTTAGATCTGCTTTTTTTATGGAAAGCTTATCTTCATATTATTCGGTATGAATATTAAAGGCTTTCGGTAAATATAGAAAAATTAATATTGCTTCAAAAAACACCGATTTTTTTGTGGTTCAGGCAGATTATGAACGACATACGCTACCGTATGGTAGAAAATTCCAGTTCACTTTCATTTGTGATTCTTTAAAAAAAATGTTTTTTCTTTAGCAACTTTGATTTATTTACTTTTTTTCAATCTTTTGGGCTACCATAGCGGGAAAATTTATAAATAATCTAAACACTCATGAGATAACATTGGAAACTTTCAGGATTTTAGAAAATTAGTATTATCTTCCAAAGAAGACAATAATACATACACGCGCGAGCGGACACGCACACACGCACACACGCACGCACATAAAACTATATATACGAAGAGAGAGAGAGAGAGAGATTTAAATGTGTGTACTTCCATTCTGCACATGTGAAAGTAAGCATGCGTGTGTGTGCGCGCATATATGTATATATACACAAGAGATAACAGTAAGAACTTTTCAGGATTTTCCAAAATTGGTATTATCTCCCAAAGAAGACAATAGTACGTACATACACACACACAAATATATACATAGATATAAAGAAAGAAAGAGAAAAACGAAGAAAGTAAGAGAAAAGGAATAGAGAAAGGAAGAGTTAAATATATTTGCACTTACGTTATGTGTATGTATATGAGTGTGCGTATGTATGTGTGTACACTTATATAATGCACAATTGATAACACTAAGAACATTCTAGAATTTTCCAACGAAAACAGTAATATATATATATATATATATATATATATATATATATATATGTATGTATGTATGTATGTATATATATATATATGTGTGTGTGTGTGTGTAATATATATATCATTATTATTATTATATTTTAATTATAATAAATTTCAATAAAATCATTTTACATCGCTACACAAAAAACTTTCAAGTTTCGGTACTAAGATGGTACTTCTTCAGGACATGGTTGATAACTAATCTACCGTCGACTGATGAGATACCATCTTAGTACCAAAACATGAAAGTTTTTTGTAGCTGTTGCCATGTAAAATGTTTTTATTGAAATTTATTATAATAAAAATGTTATAATAATATTTTGCTCTACTATATATTGAGCACTTTTTAAATAAATGCTACGAACTATGGAGTTTTACTCTAATTGTTCTTTTTCTCATTTACATATATTAGGTTGGTGCAAAAATAATGACTTAATAATGTCGTTTTTTGACGTATTTTTTAACCTCAAAAACGACATTATTACGTCATTATTTTTGCACCAACCTAATATATATATATATATATATATATATATATATACACATATATATATATATATATATATATATATATATATATATATTATGAAATGAACAATGGCCAACAATTATTTTAAGACATTTTTTTTATGTTTATACGTTCTTTTTTATAGATACAGATACAAATATTTAAGTAAATGCACTGTTTGTAATAAACAGTATTAACAACATTTACCGGCCTGAAATTGTCATAAAAAATATGCGTCCTCCGACAGGAATCGAACCTGTATCCTATACGGAACCATCATATGAGCCAGACGTGCTTTTTACGATTTCTCCACAGAGGAGGTTTCGGTTAGCCCAGTCGATTTTACTGTTTTTAAACTAAATTTTCCATGATTTTTCTCACATACATTCATATGTGCTCCAAATGTAAACAAATGACGTCACACATTATGAAATGGACAAAGTCCGACAATTATTTTAAAGACATTTTTTATGTTTATACGTCAGGCTATGTGACGGTTCCGTTTAGGATACAGGTTCGATTCCTGTCAGAGGACGCATATTTTCTATGAAAATTTCTCCGACATTCAGGCCAGTAAATGTCGTTAATACTGTTTATTATAAACAGAGCATTTACTTGAATATTTCTATCTATAAGAAGAATGTATAAGCATATGAAATGTCTTAATATATATATATGTGTGTGTGGTATAAATAAAATGACAATTGGAAAAAAGATCTTAGATTTTGCCGACGCGTTGCAAGATCTTTTTTCAAATTGTCATTTTATTTATACCAATCTGTCTTGTCCACAGAATTGATCTGGGAATTTAACTATATTGTTGACATGGAAAAAAAAATCTCTTATTATAAAGGTAATTTACATTAACCAGAAAAAAAGGCTTAGACAGAAGCGTCTATCTTTTTAAATTTGGATTTTTTTAATGTAACTATAACAACAAGAACATTTCGATTTCATTTTTGCCTTGAAAAAGTCGGAAGACGAAACGCGTCGGCAAAATCTAAGATCTTTTTTCCAATTGTCATTTTATTTATACCAATCTGTCTTCTCCACAGAATTGATCTGGGAATTTAACTATATGTGTGTGTGTGTGTGTGTGTGTGTGTGTGTGTGTGTGTGTGTGTGTGTGTGTGTGTGTGTGTAAACGGTTACAGTTAAAGCATTCCATGATTTATCATATATAATACATAAATTAATTACTCGAGTGAAAATAATATGAATATCAATTAAATCATAATGAAAAATTCAACAACAATAACATTTACTTAATTTCGCTTGCTAAACATAACATTACATCCCTTAGCATCTTCCATAGTTTACTCTGATTTTCAGTTAGCCTGGTGCATATTTAAGACCGTTCTTCAATTAAAACATTCTGGAAAACTAACAATAATTTTACTTCTGTTTATAAAATTTTGTTGTGAAATAAAATCCTTGCATTTCCCTTGATAAAGTCCATCAGAGTAAGAAACGTGTCGGCTAAGGTCTGTTTTCCTTTCTCCCTTCATTCACATATATATATATATATATATATATATATATATATATATATATATATATATATATGTCGTTCGAACTATTATTCTCATCTTTATTGCAATGTTTCAGCCGTTGTACGCTTCGACCTTCTTCAGGAGATATACGTGGACTAAACAAAGGGTTCGGTTTGAAATCCAACGTATATCACCTGAAGAAAGTCGGAGCGTATAATGGCCTAAACGTCGTGAATATGCCAATAAAAATAAGGACAACAGTCCGAATGATGTAAATATATATACATACATATATATATATGAGATAAATTTGGGGGAATTAGAATAATCATATATTAATTCAACGAGTTTAGGAGAATACTCAACAATATATATATATATATTATATATGTCTATATTTCTGAGTTGAGGTATTGTAACTATTTACACTATTTATATAGTTCGGACTGTTATTGTTCTCCTTTTTGCCATGTTTCGGCCGTTGTACGTTCCGGCCTTCTTCAGGTTATATGCGTGGACGAAATAAAGAGTTCGGTTGGGAAGTCCAACATATATCACCTGAAGAAAGTCGGGGCGCACAATGGCCGAAACGTCGTGAATATGCCAATAAAAATGAGGACAGCAGTCCGGACGATTTAAATAGTGCAAATATTTATAATACCTCATCTAAGAAATATAGACAGACATATATATATATACTTAAGTGCACACATATATTTAGCACTTTCTCTCCGTCGTTTCTTTCTTTCTCTCTTTCAGTCTGTTTCATGCTAGACTCAACCGTCAGGCCTGACAGTTGCGTCTAGCATGAAACAGCCTGTCGCCTCTGAGTGTTGACTTCAATGTTCACTTTTATGTTTATATTTACATACGCTCTATCTCTGATATTGAGCACTTTATCTCATAAATATAGCAAAGCCATAAAACTAATATATATATATATATATATATATATATATATATATATATATATATATATATATATATATATATATATATATATATATATATATATATATATATATATATAAACTGGGGATCGGGTCGTTAATCTAGCGCGCTTACCTAATGCGTGTTGGTAGGAGTGGAAGTGACACACTTGGGCGGTCAGGTCTCTTTTCGATTTATGATGAGCGAACGATATTTGCGCGTAAGTGAATGACGCAAACCCGACTTGAATTCGAACTCGATTCTCCGAATTCTCATTCCGAGTCCAAATTCGTTCCACCACCCGCACAGCCAAGCTTAGATCACCTGGCATTCCCAAGCGTTCACTCATCTCGGTACTGACCAGGTAGAGATATTCAGACAAAGTTCTTTTCTACCGCAAAAGGAAGAGAGATAAGATGAAAGAAACACTGAAAACACATTATGCATTTTAACTGATCTTCTTCTTCTATGTGTCACGTTCTTTCAGGATGTTGGCGATCATGGCTCTCTACAGTTTCCTGTCCTTTGTTGCTCTTAGTAAATTTTGTCTTTTTTCATATCTCTCCTAAACCCATTTACAGAAGCAAGTTAGCGAGGCTTTGCGCTGTTTTCCTCTTGCCTTCAATCTGTCTGTCCTGTGAGTAACAGATTTTCCAAGCCCTCTTTCCTCATTATCCGCCCTAGAAATATCAACTGTCGCTTTCTGATCTTAAGTATAACTTTCCTGCTTGCTTCCATTTTCTCTAAAACTTCGCCGTCACTCACATGTTCGGTTCATTTGTATTCTCAGCATCTTTCTATAGGACTAAATTTCTATAGGCTCAAGTTTCTTCTACGTCAGTGAGGAGATTGTCCAGCATTCACTGCCATATAGAAGGACTGGCATTACATAACAGTTCAGTACTCTTTTCTTTGTTTCTGTTGCTACAAGTCACTTCTTCATCTGTGACGAGATTGTCCATCATTCACTGTCATCTAGAAGGACTGGCATTACATAACAGTTCAGTACTCTTTTCTTTGTTTCTGTTGCTACAAGTCACTTCTTCATCTGTGACGAGATTGTCCATCATTCACTGTCATCTAGAAGGACTGGTATTATGTTGCAGATAAATATTGTATTGAACATTAAATACAACAGAAGTGTCTTACACGACTTGGGAATGTGTATCGGTTGACCAGCGTTCAATCTATCACTATTCCTCTGAGGCTTACTTTTCCTACTTTATAGTAAGTGGAAGAGTCCACAATAGCTTCATCAGAGGGAGCGCACCACAACACCCCTGTGTTTTCTACCAATATTTTTATGGCAAGTGCTCTGACGAGCTACTTTCACTGGTACCCCAACTGCATGAATTTAACAGTGCTACTAGGTTGGCATTTCGGTCCCACCCTTTCACTGTCGATACAGTTAAATGTAACCGCCTCTTCTACTCCAACAGGTTCTTCTCTCGTGCTTCCAAAACAGTGGAATTCCTTCCTCTTACTTACTTCCCTGATAGCTATAGTCTTCAAATATTCAAATATAATGTCAATCGATATTTTCTGATGCCTTGATTTTGATCTTCGTCCTTCTCTATATCCTTTCCTCAAACACCCCCTCTTTACTCTTGCTCTCACGCTCTGTAACCCCTTTTGTGCTAGTGGAGTGAAATGCTTAAAAAATCAAAAGAAAAACTTTAAAGATTCACGGACTCAGACGATTGAATAAGAAAAATATATGAAAAGTATACTTTGTCTGTTCTATAACAATCGGATACACACTTCATATACTAAATGTTCAAATTATTATGGGACTGTATTTACATTCGGATTAATATCTCCATTTTTGGAGTATGTGTGTGTGTGTGTGTGTGCGCGCGTAGGCCGGCGCGCGTGGGCGGGCGCGCGTGGGCGGGCGCGCGTGGGCGGGCGCGCCAGTATGTGTGTGCTCGCGCGTGTGAAAAGAAGAGATGAGACAATGTGCAAAAATTATAAATGGCGCGTTTCGCCGAACGTCTGTTGATTTTAGCTTCTTCGGGTCAGAATGAAAGACAAAACTGTGAGTAACGAAAATGCGTTGGGATTTTTGAGGATAAGAGAGGCCATAAATCAAATTACTTTATCTGATCCGACGACCAGAACAAAGAAATTGTTTGTACGTTTATTTTTCGTACATAGAGCTCTTGGTGCCTGTTTCACTTTACATATAGATATATATATATATATATATATATATATATATATATATATATAGATAGATAGATAGATAGAGAGAGAGAGAGAGAGAGAGAGAGAGAGAGGTTTAATACAAATAAAATTTGTCACTTCCCTGAGAGATGTTATATTCATATATATATATATATGTGTGTGTGTGTGTGTTTCGGCCTTGTGCCGCATTTGTGCTACTCTTGGAAAATTGATATATATATATATATATATATATGTGTGTGTGTGTGTGTCTAATTTTCGTATATGTCGATATGATACCCACTTTTCAATTTCAATTATTTGCTTTACTTTCTCAGAATTGAACCTTTTTCTAAGGGGGTCATTTTGGCAGGGAGAGATGAGAGAAAAAATAATAGGATACAAAAGCCAATTCAATTCCGCTTTAGCGAATCTATGCGGCGTGTGATTATTTGCCGAATGTCCTTCAAATAATTCTATAATCCTCCTGATACTTCTTCAGTTTGTCGTCTGCCATTAGGAGGGAAATGTTCTGTCGCATATTTGTAAATCGCGAAAGAATATAAAGAAAAATAAAACAGTGAGGAAAAGGCAAAAGAATTGTAATTCTTTATCTCTGTTATCTGTCTAACTCTGTCAACATGGAGATTAGATTATTATTATTATTATTATTATTATTATTATTATTATTATTACTATTACTATTATTATTATTATTATTATTATTATTATTATTATTATTATTATCAAAAATGTGCTGTTTGCGTTTCATTCATTTTGTCGCATTGCTTACAACCATTTTTTTTTCTCAAAACAAGCGACATGTGTACAAAGATTTGTATTCTTTTATACAGTAGAATACTCTCATATCCGTAATCCTGCATATCCGGACATGATTTTGATGTGTATATTTGAACTATTTTGGGTGATATGTAACTGATTTGAAATTTCTGTTTTTTAGGAAATTTACTTTGGATAATTGCTTATGTTTATTTCACCCTAATGTCTTGCATTGGTGCAAAAGATGATGGGAATAAGAGCAAAAGAACAACTTTGGAGTTATCGCTAAAAGTGGAAATTTTAAACAGACTAGACGCTTGTGCAATTTCATTGTAACTAATGGCTGAGTTCAACATAGGAAAGTCAACGTTGTATGATATAAAATCTTCCAAAGAAACTTTTTCGCACTGTCACAATGAACAAGAAAATAAATAAAAAACATGATTGTTATGAAACCTGAACTGAAATTTTTTTGCCAGTTTTATGGAAAGAAAGCCAGCATTCAGTTATGACGATTGCAATAACGCACGCAGAATTAAAAAGTGTCTTTCGTTTAAAAAAAAAAAGCAAAAAAGCAAAACGAAATGCTGAAAAAGTTGAGAATGGCATTAGAAAAGAAAGAATCATCATCCAACAGCGATTAAAAAAATCCTCGTTACATTATTTGTTTTGCATACGTGGCATACTTAATTTAATGAATTTTCATTAACATTACATAATTTATTTCTTTTTTTCTTAAAATCAATTCCGTTATATTTCACTCACCATTAGCTTATTTTGTTTACTATAAAACATTGAAAATAAATGTTAAACCTGATTTCTGTTCTTTTATTTCAATCCAAATATAACCCATCATATCCGGACTTTGTGTCCAAATCCTCATATCCGGAAGGCCTTCTTAGTCCGGTTATCGGGGATTCTACTGTATTTTTATAATTTTAGGCAGTTTTTAAACATAATTGCTAAACATTGTTAAGCAATGTGTCTTTTCATTTTTTCCTTAAAACGCGTTCTTCCCTAATTGTTATTATTATTATTATCATTGTTGTTGTTGTGTTTTGCCTTTGCTTTGTGTAGTCCAAGTTGTCCCCAAGTCTTGACTACAGACTTCAGCAGACACGTTTTTGTAGAAAAGGATGCAAACAGCTGATGTTCCATGCAATCAGAGAGAAAAAGAAATAATACAATTGTGATGACGCAAGATGTTGTGAGAAGTCCCCCACGAGAATGATTGTATGTCAATTCACACATTTTAGGTCTGCCAAGAATTTGATCCACATATTTGTTTTCTTCCTTTTGATACCATTTCTCCAAAGCCGCAAATAACAACAGCTAACGTGTGTCGTCTCTTAAGATACTATATTCTAATGATTTCCATCTCGAGCTCTTTGGGTTTACTCCGTTTTCTTCTTCTTCTTCTTCTTCTTCTTCTTCTTCTTCTTCTTCTTCTTCTTACTGTTATTATTATTATTATTATTATTGTTGTTGTTGTTGTTGTTGTTGTTGTTGAGTGGGAGTGCAGCGTTCCAACAAATTGGTGCTGATGTACAAATATAACGAATCGTAATATGCCCATAATGATACCGTGTCTGATGAGAATATAATAACTATTACTACTACTACTACTACTACTACTACTACTACTACTATTACTACTACCACTACTACTACTACTACTACTATTATTATTATTATTATTATTATTATTATTAATATTATGTCAGTATTTTCTCAGTTCAGGTATTAATATCTGTCAATTAATGCATGGATAAAAGTCCAGAACCAGCAGCCTTAGGCATCATGCAGTTTGCCTCTGACTTTTAGTCTTCATTGCTCTCTGGAATATTCTTACCATTACTAAGAGACATTCTTTCTCATCATCATCATCATCATCATCATCATTCTTCTTCTTCTTCTTATTATTATTATTATTGTTATTATTATTATTATTCAGCTTCCACACTGCATATGACGTTGGTTACTGACAAAAAGCTTATTTTCAGGTTAGCTCTTGTGATTTAAGGGAGAAAAACAGCCATGTGTTCTTTTCATAGATGTGCTGTATCCAATATTATTCGAAGCTTCCTTGAAATTCCTGGCAGCATACATTTTGTAATGGCGCCATTTCCAAACAACAATAAAAAAATATCTGCAAGATGTTTCCATATTTATTGTACAACACCTTAACTCTCCTAGTCTAATCATGAAAAAAGTGTTCAGTTTACACAGCAAAATTTATTTTCACTATTTACATTCAGGCTATCGCCCTCATCTTTGTTGAAGTTAAGGTAACTCATCCCAGAAATTCAAACAGAAACAACCAAATTTATTTTTCAACGTAAAATTCTTCCTTGCCAATGCCATTAAATCTCAGAGATCAAACATTACACACTGAAAATTTCAGATCAAAATTCAGCTAACTTACAGATCGACTCTACAATATAATCACACTTTCTTATCGTGATTTACTAAGGACAAATTAGATGCGGCATCAGGTTGTAGGTATGGAGCACCCAGTGAGGACTGAATTCAATTTTTAACTTATTTTGGCAGTAAGCCGCTTGCATATGAATTTAGTAAATATACAAAAACAGAGAAAAGTGTAAGACAAAGATCTGTCTTCTCGACGGATTTATTTAAACTTTAAAGTGAGGCGATTCTGAGAGAATTAGAATTTTTACCAAGATTCATTATTGGCGGACACAATCTTAACACCATAAGATGACACAATGTTGATAGCAGACACAGAAAGGTAACTACAAGTACTCCTACAAGAGACAGTGAAGGAAAGCGAGAAGAAAAGACTAAATATCAATTGCAAGAAAACAGAATGCATGGTTGTTAAAAATGTGAGCGACCAACATGCAAATTAAAAATTGGAGATACCAAAATCAACAATTTAAATATCTGGGTTGTCTTTTAATAGAGGACAGAAAGCGCATTAGGATAGCGAAAGATGCCTTTCAAAAGCTAAGCAAAGTATTAAGAAATAGAAAAACTTCGTTAGAAAGAAAAGAGTACTGAACTATTACGTAATATCAATCCTCCTGCACAGCAATGAATCTTATCTGTTATAATTGCAGAAGAAACACATGCGAAGATCACTATAGCCTTCTTTTTCATTGCTTGGAATGTGAAAAAAAAAACAGTTGGAGATCAACCATGAATTATATATATTAAACATATAATTATATATATTAAACATATAAAATGAAAGCTATTTTTTTGCATCGTCTATACTGTCGTATTCACAGCGTTTCGGACCTTCTTCAAGAGAGTGAAATTGCAAACTGAACCTCATTATTTTGGATATCTGAATCAGTTATGCACCCTTTTTTAAGGTCCAGTTTTTTTTAATTCAATTCTTTAAAATGGATATCTCAGTTATGCTCCCTTTTTCAACTCTTCAAGTTTTTGTTCAACACTGCGTTAGCTAGATATTGAACACACAACCCTTTTCGGACAAGTCACTGGATCTAAACGACAATTTTATCCACTACGTCATGTCTCACTGTGAACATCAGTGTATGAATTTGGGGGACTCATAAACCTAATGTCTCAGTATTTTTTTTTTTTTTTACCTGAGTTCATATTGCAATTTTGTTGTTATTATTGCTTTTCTCCGTATTAGTGGTTCCCATATTGTATTCAGAGGAGGCACGGTGGATTAATGACCAGCAGCTCGGATTGAGGAATCGGAGAGCCAAATTCGAATTCTAGTCGAATCTACATTCACTTACGTCCTAATACCCTTGGAAAAGGCATGAATCCTTTTCTTCTCTCACCACCCCAGCTATGGGTAAATAGCAGGACAGCGGGTTCTATAGCCTTGGATGGCAACTGGTCTATCGCAGAAAGAAATAGCAACCTACTGCGGGAAAAAAATCGGCTTCGTCAGTCATGTATCGAAAGATACATGATCGCCTAAGCGTGTATTCCGCATGGCACATAACTGACTGATATTGTATTCATTTCTATGCTTGGCCGACTTAGGAGATTTTTGTGGCCTAGCATATGCGCTGATTCCTTAAGCTTTCGTATTTTCCTGTGATGCTCTCTGTTTATTATTTCAATCTCATTCTAAGGGCGGTGATCTCCCTTTTCCTGCTATATGTGGTCAGTTATGTCTGATTTTTTTTTTTATTTCCCCTTGTGTTACGGCTTTACAATATACTTTACGATGTAGTTTTCCCTTAAGGGCGGCGGCCTGTTTCTTTATATTTCTTGACACAACTGCATGGGTTAGCGTACACGCAGTTCTTAGTCATGTTTTCGTCTATGGGGTGGTCTTACTCAGAAGAGGTGGTCTGCGAAGTGTTGAACCATTTTTGGAGGTAGTTGTTAGGTTGTAGGGTACTGCTTATACTGACCATTTCTTATTCAGATGTCTCTGGCTTTATTTTTGCATATTTGAATTTTTGAAAGATACAAATCTAATACTGCACTGTTTTAACTCGATTTTTCAAAATGAAACCTTTTGTTTTTTTTTTGTTTTTTTTTTTTTGTTTTTTTTTTGTTTGTTTGTTTTTTTATTCATAAACACCAGAAAGAACACTCAAGGCAAAATATGAGAAGAAAATTTAAAATTAAATGATATTTCTATAATATGTTGAATGGAGTGTTCGAAAACCCCACGATACTAATGCTGTCGCGATGTCCCACAGTACTAACAGAGGGTTAATAGTATTTCGGAAAGAGAGAGAAAAAAATTACATTCATGATTTTTTTGTGCCGACAAATGATATAAAAAATAATTCTTTTACTAACCCGGGACCTGACCCCAATTCCTTAAATTTTTTTATTTTTTTTTTTTTTTTCACTATTCACGAAATCTACCTCGACGCCAGCCACCACAGACCTCTTTTTATACATTATATACACCATATAAACGCATGGAGCGGTGAGGGTCGTGTGTGTGTGTGTGTGTGTGTGTGTGTGTGTGTGTGTGTTGTGCGTGCGTGCACATTTGCTTAGAAGAATCATGTTACCCGCAAGTTCGGAGAATTCGAACAAATTGCTCGATCTGTTTATCTACCGAGTTACACAGTCTTTCCCTTGTCTCGCCGGATATTTCACACCCCTCCTGATATCGCTCTCTATACCAGATAACAAGTAATTCATAGATAGTCTTCAAATCTCATGTTTATTCTTATTGCTACAAATGTAGGTATACTAACGGCACGCCAAGCTAGAAGGTTGTTTTCCCAGAGAAATGGAATGCAGGTTCGAGTTCTGCCTTGAAGTCAATCGTCCGTGATAAAATTTCCCATGATTTAGGCCGGTAGATGTTAATTTCTCGGTTTGAAAAAAGAACAGAGATGTCTATTCAAACATGTATCCACTGAAAATAACCTTTAGAGTAATAAGAAATGCATGCACACACGCACAAAGAGAGAGACACACACACTCACATATAATACGGTATAGTTGTACAATAAAAAAATACGGTCAGAAATAATCATTTATTCAAAATGTTTTTTTTTATATTTCTATACATTAATTACCCCCCACATCACAAAAATATATATATATAAAAGTTAACAAGGATTCCAATTTGCTATGTAAGTTGAATTATCTAGATATAGTTCTATGCTAACAGTTTCTTTTCTCGCACTTCTCGCTTGTGGATCTCCCTTACGGCTCTATGCTTTCCACACAACTTTAATCGGCAAAAATTTAAATGCAATGTCAATCGCTATCTACCGTCCTCCTGATTACTCTTTTCTCTTCCCTCTCATTATTAATGTCTCTGTTTCTAATTCTTCCA
>OZ010580.1:95724975-95732475 GCA_963932145.1 Acanthosepion lycidas
GAAGCGTACAACGGCTCTCTGTAATAAATATGCCGACAAAGATGAGTCCGAATAATGTACATAATACCTCATCTCAGGAATGTAGACAGATATTTATATATGTATAATATATGTATTATATATATATATATATATATATATATATATATATAATGTATATTTATATGTAATGTAGATCATAAGAAATGACTTCAGTTTTTTATATTTTGTTCAATTTTTCTTCTTGTATTCCCACTTTTTCCGTGCTTTTAAAACAGAATGAATTTTCTGACATCTCTGCCCTTTGTGTTTTTCACGTTTCTAATATTTGCCGCATTTTTTACACTTGTATTTTTTTTTTTTTTTTTCATATTTTTGTGAGGGGTTTTTTTGTGATTTTGTTTTTTGCGATTTTGTTTTTTGCAAAGTTGTATTTCTTTGGCTTTTGTTTTTAAATTGTTTTGTTTTTAAATTCTAAAAATATGTCCCCCAACCACCCCCCCCCCAAAAAAAAAAAATAAACTAAGTAAATGAATAATATTATGCCGAATAATAAAAATTCGGGTAGAAAAAAAAGAAAACAAAAACAAAATTAAGTAACTTGACGATATTTCGCAAATAGACCGATTTATATTCTGAGAAAATTCGCCATACTTATTATTTGCAGTCTCTGGTGATCTGGAGAAGATGAAGTAAATTTGGACGTCTCTCCAACGGTACAAAGTTTTGATGTAGTTCTACGTTTTATTATTAGTTTGGGATAATTAAACTCACGTTGAAAATTCAATATAAATGCGTGTGTAAGTAAGTATTTCAAACGTTTTTATTGACTCAGCGGAATGTATAAGGCGCGAACCGAAAAATTCTCGAACTGCATCAATAACGGAGGATGAAGCACACTAACAAAGTAACACTGTGATACAAATGTCTCCTTCTTTATGTGCCATGGCCCTTCAGGACGTGGCCGATCGTGGCTCTCCACAATTTCCTGTCATTTGTAGCTCTTAATAAATTTTGTCCTTTTGTTATCTCTCTCCCAATCCCTGTTCTACCATCCATTAACTCAAGCTCTTTCGTCTTCTTCTGCTTTTTCTATGAGTTGCGTTCCTTCAGGGCGTAGGTGATCATGGCTCTCCACAATTTCCTATCCTTAGCTCTTAATAAATTTTGTCCTTTTTTTTTATTTCTCTCCTAATCCCTGTTCTGCCATCCATTTACTCAAGCTCATTCGTCTTCTTCTTCTTTTTCTATGTGCCGTGTCCCTTCAGGACGTAGGTGATCATGGCTCTCCACAATTTCCTCTAATTTGTAGCTCTTAATAAATTGTGTACTTTTGTTATTTCTCCTATTCCCTTTTCTGTCACCCATTTAATCAAGCTCATTCGTCTTCTTCTACTTTTTCTATGTGTCGTGTCCCTTCAGGGCATAGGTGATCATGGCTCTCCACAATTTCCTATTCTTAACTCTTAATAAATTTTCTTCCTTTTGTTATTTCTCCTAATCCCTGTTCCATCATCCATTTACTCAAGCTCATTCGTCTTCTTCTTTTTCTATATGTCGTGTCCCTTCAGAAAGTAGGTGATCATGGCTCTCCACAATTTTCTATCCTTAGCTCTTAATAAATTTTGTCCTTTTGTTATTTTTCCTAATTCCTGTTCCATCATCCATTTACTCAAGTTCATTCGCCTTCTTCTTCTTTTACTATGTGTCGTGTGCCTTCATGATATAGGTGATCATGGCCCTCCACAGTTTCCTATACTTTGTAGCTCTAAATAAATTTTGTCCTTTTTCTATTTCTCTCTTAAACACTGTATCGCCATCCATTTATACTTATGCTCACGAAGTATGTTATACGTCGTTTGCCTCTGTCCTTTTTGCCTTCTGTCTGTCCTGTGAGAATCAGAATCTCCAAGCCGTCTATCCTCATTATGTGCCCGAGGTCGACAAGCGTCTAGATTCGTAGTAATTTTGTGTGAATTATGAAGAAGCTGACACAAGTAAAAATAAAAGAAAGCGAACATTTAACATCAAAGACGCGACAAAGAAAGAAAAAGCAGATTTTTTTAACCGAAAAAATGGACTATAAAACGTTTTCTACTTCATTATGTGCCGTGTCGACTCAAGCGATCATGGCTCTCCACAATTTCCAGTCTTTCGTAGCACTTAATAAATTCCTTGGCCTGTCATCCTTTTACTGAAGCTCATTAAGTATGTCATGCGTTGTTTTCTTCTGTCCCTCTTGCATTTTATCTGTCCCGTGAGTATCAGATTTTCCAAGCCGTCTTTCCTCATTATGCGCCCTAGAAATTTCAACTCTTTCTTCCTGATGTTAAGTATAAGTTTCATTTTTGTTTCTATTTTCTCTAAAGTTTCGTCGTTACTCACTATTCGGTCCATGGTATCTTCAGCATTCTTCTGCAGAACCAGATTTTTATTGCTTCATGTCTCTTCGTCTTTGAGGAGATTGTCCAGTATTCACAGCCATATAGGAGGACAGAAATCACGTAACAGTTGGGTACTTTTTTCTTTGGCTCTCGTCTGCTTAGCTTTTAGAAGGAATCTTTTGCTATCCCAATGTGTCTTCGAGTTTTAGCATCGCACTTTCCGTCTCCTGTTAAAATACTTCCCAGATATTCAAATTTTCGCGCTCGTTTGATTTATGGTTAATGATGCATCATGGGTATTATTCTAACGGTTATTGGGCAGGTGGTAACAATTATGTTTCAGAGAATTCTAGGGGATATTAAGTAGAACGAATTTGTGGATCTTAATGCGGTTCCTGGCAACTATTTTATAGTGTTATTTGTTAACTTTTTTACTCTTTATCTATTACTAGCAGTAGAGCCCGGCGTTGCCCGGGGATGTAACAGTAAGAGATAGATCAAGTATCGACCATCATAAAGACTGAAAAATAAAATTAACAAAGATTATTGTTTAAGGTTGACGGACACGCATGTCTTAATTAGTTTTTTTGTTTTTTTTACGAATTGGTCAAACCCAAACTCAAACAAAAACATTGTTTTCAATCGTTATGAGTCTACCGATTGAATAGAATTTTATTATAAACAATTGTCTTGTAAATGGAATTTTTAAAGTATTCTGAATGTAAAAATAAAGAAAAAAGTGTGCAAGACAATAAGAAACACTACCTGCCAAAAACAAAAATGAAGTCTTGTTGAAATCGGTTGAAAAATGTAGGAAATCCGATCCCATATATAAACGAACACACACACACACACACACACAACCTGGGTTTTATAATAGGTATAACTCGATGTGAGTTGTCCCCCGTTCATTCTCGCGATGCCTCTTAATCGTGTTTTCAAATTGATTTCATGCAAAAACAATTGTGTTTTTCCCATTTTAGGCGCTGTCAGAACCACCACAAGGTAATTTTACGTAGTTTTGTGAAGTTTTGTTGAAAACGGTTGAAAAATGTAGGAAATCCGATCCAGTATATAAACGTACACACACACACACACACACACACACACACACACACACACACACACAACCTGGGTTTTATAATAAGTATGATTATTGATTACTTAATGGTTTGTTGTTGATTATTATTATTATATTTATTTGTTTTTTATGTGCGTATTGTTTTTTTTGTTTTTTTTCGGGGTTTGGTGATCTTTTGTTTAGTCTAATTGTTTTGCATTCGGCTATCACTTTCTTTCGACACCAATTTTTGTACAAACACCAAAGTAGATCACAAAGACTTGATATTTCTCTGACTCCTGATTGGTCAATTAATGCCAATATCACGCTTTCGTCTACGTCCGCACGGCTAAAATTAATTTACCACCAAAATCTGTCTATGTGTTTCGAGCCTATCACGTGACATACAACATTATAAATACTTAGCGACATATTCAACTCTTCCTCTCTCCTCTGTTTTTCTCAGAAGCACAACAATGTAGTTCATTGAACAGCCCGCGTCTGTCCTTTATGGGTAGACGATATGACATACGAGCACATCCGTACGTACGAACATTGCGCAACTCATTCATTCCTTCAACTACAAGCAATAGAAACTTATTAACTTCTAACTGTGATCTTTGCGGCATCAAACAATTCGCCAAATTCACGCCGTTCAAATCTTTGAAGTTTGTAAGTTGGATTTCCTAACATAATCCCAAACTAACATTTCCTTACATAATCCTAAAGAATTCTACTCAAAAAACACAGTTTGCCAAACAAACATTTTATTCAAAAAGCAACTTTGAACATAACCTAACGCAAACTTAGTTCGAGTCAACTATCTTACAGCCAAAAGATTCTTAATATATAATGCACAATTTACTCAAAAGTTATAAGCTTAAAAGTTTATCTTTTAAACACAAAATTTAGCTTTTGATATCAACCAACAATTCATTTATCAATTTCGATTACAAAAACTTTCCAGGAAGAACACAACTTACTTTCTTCAAAAGACTTTACTCATTTGTCGAATCAACTATATTCACGGAATATTTAATTAAACTTCCATTTTTTTCTCTGTTTCATTAACAAAAAAATATATCTTCAATATTCAACAGGTAAAGGGAGACAACTCTTACCTTAGTCTCCACAACAAACTATGACAGAAAATTACGATGTAAAATATTAATTAATCTGAACTGATTAATTCTTTCAAAAACCTTTTACTGACAGGAACACTGAACAAACTCTCTATCTCTCTTAAGGAGCATTCTCATGTTGTATATATTTGTTATAATAAATGCTTTATTCTTGTTTTTCTAAAAGGAATATTGTTTGTTTTATATTTTACATTGATAACGTTGTGCCATACCCAAAGTTAAATGTTTGTGGAGTAGTTTATATTCACGCAGCCAACACAAATAATACCGTCTGAAATATACATATTTTTCCTAACATACTCCTCCGCTTTGTCTAAAGTATTTTACATTACCCGCGTCATATATCGCATATATATTTGCATTTTAATTTATATGAGTTGTATATAGAATATATGTTTGCATTTTAAATTATATGCGTTGTATATAGAATTATGTTTGCATTTAAATTATATGCGCTGTATATAGAATATATGTTTGCATTTAAATTATATGCGTTGTATATAGAATATATGTTCGCATTTTAAATTATATGCGTTGTATATAGCATATGTTCGCATTTTAAATTACATGTGTTGTATATAGAATATATGTTCGCATTTTAAATTATATGCGTTGTATATAGAATTATGTTTACATTTAAATTATATGCGCTGTATATAGAATATATGTTTGCATTTAAATTATATGCGTTGTATATAGAATTATGTTTGCAATTTTCATGGTAGTATTTTACAAGGTATTCGTTTTTGTTTTCAATTTTCAAGTAACGTAGTTAAAATATAATTTCGTTTTTGCATTTTGAGATGCATTCTTGTTATATAGGAACAAATTGTCGCTGCCGACACTTTAGTTTGAACATAGATCGCTAGGTTGCAAATACAGGCGACCCCATTATTAAGTAGACCACATGACCATAGAGAAACTCATATATGGAATGTAGCATGTGTCTAATTGATCTGCATTTCTATATCCTCTATTACTATTCGGATCGTTATTTCTAGTCTCTCCTCTACTACTATACGAAATGCTATTCTCTATTCTCTTCTCTACACTCTTCTCTATTCGGATCACTATACGTGTTACTATTCGAGCGAGTATTATCGAGCAAGTACTATTAGTGCGAGTGTTTTTCGAATGCGTCTGACACCAGTATTGTTCAACGGTGTTACTATAGTTGTATCTGCGATTACAAAGTCTCTACTACAATGAGCATTTACAAACGTGACGACGAGTATTCGTTGGCATTGCAAAAATGGTAACGAGTGTTCGTCGACATCACGAAAATTCTGATTCTTTAGTCAGCAATTTCTATTGTTCTGAGGAAGTGATTATCATTATTTTCTCTTCCAGATAGTGTTTATACTTTCTGGTTTTATTGTTGTATGCTGATTATATCAGAGATAGAGCCTATGTAAAAGTGTTTGTTTGTTTGTTTGTTTGGGTTTTATGGCATATCAACCACAGTGGGTTATTTAATGCCAAATCCCGTTTATATGAACTTTAAATGCCTATTTTGTATGGAATAAAAAACGTATAGCTGACAACATTATTCCTTTAGAAAAAAACGTATAGCTGGCAACATTACTTTTTTACAAAAAAACTTAGAGCTGGCAACATTATTGTTTCAAAAACATAGAGCTGGCAACATTATTGTTTCAAAAACATAGAGCTGGCAACATTATTTTTCTGAAAACATTATCTGAGACCTTGCTGTTGGATGCAGTTTATCGCCGTACTCAGGACGTGGATGTAATTTATCATCATACCCAGGACGCGAATGTAGTTTACCGTCATACCCAGGACGCGGATGTAGTTTACCGTCATACCCAGGACGTTATGTAAAAGTGGACACCGAGGTCCACACCGAGTGGCGACCCACTGTTTCATGATTAAACGCGATTTTCAGGCCATGTGGTGGTGTTTTGACTTGACTATTTATATGTGCTAGTCAGTGGTGCATTATGGGTAGTAAAGTGTATTATCATAACGGTCACAGGATCGGCGGGGTGTCGGGCGGTAACGGTTATGTCTCTCTAGAGTCTATTGATTAATATTAATTGTAGATCCGAATGCTGTTGTAGAGATCTGAACGGCCCAACGGATTTATATTTATGTAAAATACCACAAAATATGAAAGACCAAGAAGAAGAATATTCAACAAGAAAAATCGCATAAGTAAATGGAATTTATATATTCATAACAACAACTGTCCAGACAGTAATTCAGTTGTGTTTCAAACGCTGGAATTTACTTGTCCTTGGAATTTTGAGTTAGGAAAATGTTCTTGTTGATAAATTGTGAAGTGTATTAAAAGGTGTGTGAATTTGAAAAATTGGCAAGATGTATTGTCACCCCACAAAATTATCGTTCTTTAACCGTAATTTTGATGTGTGGTCAGAGAATGAATTTAAAATGGTCGCTTTAATGCTGGAAAAGGATTCTGTCATTGAGGACTTAAACATTATAGTTAAATATTCCAGTGTAGGGTACTGTTCTTATATATTCAGGATAAAATTAAGTTCAGTTGTAAGAACTTTCAGGACGTAGTGAATGAATCCAGTGTGATGTGAGGTGAGGTGAGTGAGTGGATTGAAATTTCAATTATGTTAGAAAATTTAACTTTAAAACTTCAAATGTTTTGACGACGTGAAGTTCATTGATAAGTTGTTTGAAGTCGCGAAACTCACTATATTAAGTGTTTCTGTCTTTGTGGTTGAAGGAGTGAATGTTTGTAGATGTTTGTAGGTACGTGTCTGCGCGCGCGTGTGTGTGTGTGTGCGTGTGTGTGTCGTGACGTTTCATGGCGTTTTCCCCTAAGGGACAAACGCGATCTCTCCACACAGCTACATCGCTGTGGGACTGAGAACACAAGAAAGAGGAAGGGTGAAGATGTGCCGAAGTATTTATAATTAATGTGAATCACGAGATAGGCTCC
>OZ010580.1:95734975-95764975 GCA_963932145.1 Acanthosepion lycidas
ATAGAGAGAGAGAGAGAGAGAGAGGGAGAAATACAGATAACTATACTCGTTTCGAAAAACCCTCAAATTTTTGATTTGCCAATAATCAAATCAATCTCGAGGGGAAAAAAGGTTTTAAAAAAGGTTTTTAAAAAAAAAAGAGCTACAAACATGAACTACTGCCGAAAAAAATCGCACAGATGCAGGTCTGAAGCCCAAAGAAAAAACCCCAATACGAGTAAACTAACTAACAAAAGAGCTCAATACAACCGTAGAGTAGACCTAGATACACCTAGTGACCCAGACAAACCTACCTAGGTTTCACCTAAACGGATCGTCAGGGAAGCCGGCTTCCCTGACGATCCGTTTAGGTGAAACCTAGGTAGGTGTATCTATCTATCTATCTATATATATATATATATATATATATATATATATATATATATAAGTAATAGAATTTTGGGTGATTTAGTCATCGAGTCTAGAAGAATCCTCAACAGAATGCAGAAAGCACTGAACGGTCGTTTCGTCCTATTTTGGGACTCAACAGCAGTACGCATTCGAACCCGGACTATTTCGATTCAATGCAAGCGTCATACCAACTGTACTAACGGGCCTCGGTAACGAAGTAGAAATATGTGTGTATGTATGTGTGTGTTGTAATATTTCAGATAGAGTATATCTGCAAAAAGACAATATGAATAAGGACAAATAGAAAAATTATCTTAGCCAACGCGTTTCGTCCTCTGAGAGATTTTATCAAGGCACATGCATGGATTTTATTTTGCAACAAGTATATATATACAATAGTAAAAATGTTATTGGTTTTCTAAATTTTTAAATTTAAGAACGCTCATAAATATTCATCATGTTAGACGAAAAGTCTAGGCAAGTTATGGAGGGCGCCAAGTGACACAATTCAATGTCTAATAGACGAAAGTGATTAAATTACGTTCTTGAATTTTCTATGTGAATTAGTATTTAAATTATTTTAGTTTGGGATTAATGTAAGTGATATATTTTTAATACCAAAAGGTTATGAATTTAGCTGGGTTTTTTTTGTTTTTGTTTTTTTGGCGGGGTAACAATTTTGTAGTCATCTTTTTATCCTTTCCTCAACACTTCCACACACTATACCCGGTCTTTTCCCTTACATACACTCTCTGTAGCCCCTTGCGTACTAGTGGCACTCCTGCCTTACTTGGGATGAATTGCTTAAAAAATGTATCTTGGCTTAGGAAAGTAGTAATTCTTTCAGAAATGGAGATATATGAAAAAACCCGAGGCGTCGATTTATATTTTGTTAACATTCGATAGCCGCACTTTCGAGAATTTTTCGCTAAAGTAAGTTAATTTTCATTTAATAAGTGCGGCATTTTTAGATCAAAGTACATATATATATATATATATATATATATATATATATATATATATATATATATATATATATAATTATTTATTTAAAAATTATAACATAAATATGTTATAAAATCACTACAAAAATACCCATTTTGTTTCAACACCTCCGGTGTCTTATCAAGTGATGATGTTGAATGTATATATATATATATATATATATATATATATATATATGTGTGTGTGTGTGTGTGTGTGTGTGTGTGTGTGTGTGTGTGTGTGCCATTATATATTATAATATATACTAAGCACTAATTCCTAAAATAAAATTTGTTCCTGTTATGGTTTATGAATTATGAATTACAAGCATTGACATATTCATTTCAACAGTTCCTTGATCTTTTATAAAGACTAAGTTCTTAAACACAAAATCGAGAGCATCTAAGACCATTTTCACTGCCCCACCCACCTATAAAAGACTAAAAATCTCCACTGCCGATGTGATTTGGGGGCATCTTGTAGGCTAGTGTTTATCCAGATTTTACAGATTGCTAATTCGTGTAGCCGGACTAAATAACACTTTAATATTAACTCATTAGCATTCAACCTGCTCAAACTCGCCGCTTAAACATCGACTCTCAATGTTCACACACACACACACACACACAAACACACACACACACACATATATATATATATATATATATAGAGAGAGAGAGAGAGAGAGAGATTTGTGTATTTAGGCAGCAATCCTTCTTTCATGCACATTTCATTGAATACGACAGACAAGGTGCTTTTATTTAGTTTTTTTATACAATTTCTCATGTGATCTAATAATTTTTTTCCGATGATAAATTATATAAAAACTGTCCGAATGTTCTTTTTATCCGAGCGCTTTCGGCTATACATTTAGCCATTTTCAAGGATTCAATATCTTAACTCTTAAATAAGAAATAGTTTGTGGCATGCATGTATTTATATCATGTTTTCGGCGAGGTGCGTATCTTAGATTCAGGGGTGAGCCCACGAAACCCTTGCACCGACCCTACGTGAAGCCCATATATTCATTCGGCTAACTTAACAACTGTGTTGATTTTGCTGACAGATATATGCCACCGATTTTCCGGCAACAGATGATCTTTTTTTTTTAAATTCTGAACCAATTTAGAAGCGAACATTTTAATTTCACGTTACTGATTCATCGAGTGCCCAACAGGTGGCGTTGTATTTTATAATATTTTAATATAAATTTCTAACAGTCAATGATTTTTTTGCCCAAAAGTTCACCCAGTGCAAGACCCAAGAGCCACTCAAGATAGAGGGTTACTGAATGAGCTGTGTGACATGAACATCAGAGGATGGTTTAGGGAGTAAATATTACGAATATATGGTGAATAGATAATGATTGATCCTAGACATGATATGTCTCGCCTGTAGCGTTCAAGAAGCATCCTTGCAGGAGTTTTATGTTGAGAAGGTTTTTGGAATGAAACATCCTGCTTTCCAAAGGAATATGTAGGAAAAGTTGGCCATTCTATCCCGTGGGCGTAGCAGGCACGACAGGGGTTGTATCATTGAATCCTTATTATATGGCAATTGTTAATCCGGAGTGTTTCTGGAAAATCGGTGGTGTAATTGTATTATTTCTTAGTTTTATTCCAGACAAAAATGAAACCCACGTTACAAAATCCAAAGTTTTTACAGATTTCTTTATTTCTTCACAAACAGGAACAAATCGGTTGCACCAACACACAAACCAAAAACACATACTTCTCTGGATTACGCTGTTTTATATATTTTTATAAATCAGACTAATGCTGTTTTATAATGTTTATAGGTCCTCGTACGGGCGGCTGTCAGCGAGAGGGTGGTCGTCATCGCCGCGGCCGTCGGACGCATAGCCATGGTCGGTAGGCGAGCCGAGTCTAGATTCGACTGAAGGACTCTCCCGCGTGATTGAGTTGTCCTCGTACGGGCGGCTGTCCTTAGCGAGAGTGTGGTCGTTGTCGCCGCAGCCGTCGGACACATAACCATAGTCAGTAGGAAGGACTCTCTCTCGCGATTGACTGATCTTCGTACGTGTAACCGTGTTAGGTAGGCGAGACGAGTCTAAGTTCGACTGCAGGACTCTCCCGCATACGGGTCGCTGTCCTTATTGTGAGTGTGGTCCTCGTCGTTGTGGAGACCATTCACTTTTCCATTGGGAAAAGCAAGAATTCCTTTTTATTCTCCCGCGCTGTCTATGGCAAAATAGTTGGGCTCATTAGCATCTGTAGGGAAACTCGTTTAAGAACAAGGGCAACTCTGAATTCAAAAGTCTGGAATAATTTGGTCGCAGTCATTGTCTACTATGAAGGATCATTTTGCATGACGCCTTTGCAACTCGATGCTATAAATCTGTTCCGTTAGTTTCTGCCATTGACCACATAGATCACTGCCGATATCTTCAACGTAACCCTAGCAGGGGTTGTCTCTGTGTCCTATGCCTTGCCAACAGGTAATCTGTCATATGTGATTTTGACGACATTTTTGTCCTTCTCCTAGACTGATTGCCAATCATGGCTAGAGAGCACAATTAATCCTGCTATATAGTATATAGCTGGTTGGTAGAAAAGACGGATTAATATATTTTCCAGAGGTATTTGCGCATAAGTGAATTTAACGAGCCCAAGTAGAATTCGAACTCGAGTCTCTGATCTTTAATTCCGAGTCTCTGTCCATTACACCATTTGCACATAGGAGTATACAGACAGTAAAAAGGAAACTGTGGAGTGGTATGAACACTTATGTCCTAAAGTTACATGACATTAGGAAAAAAGAAAACCACTTTTTTCTTTTTCTTATTTTATTTTCATTTTATTTTTCATTTTTTATTTTTATTTTGTTTTAATCAACTCGCCCCAAGCAAGGCAATAAAGCCACTAAAATTCAAGTGGCTACTGGGAGTAAAAGAGAATTAAAAGACTTTCGAAGTAACTGAAGACCTAATCCTAAACGCGAAACAAGGGATTAACCGCTTATCCTGTCCAAAAGTCCGGGGAGGAGTGTGAACCGGGTGATATACGAACCTATCTCCCGCTATGGAATTTATTTATCCTGGTATTTAAAAAGAATGGAATGGGGTAGTAATTAATATGTTTTATAATTTCAAGTATGGTTGGTATCTATTTCTTGAAGGCACAGCCTCTCTGCTAGCGGGTTCTTGTTTTAACGACTGTGCGAAACTCAAATAATTATATGAGCGGCCTTTTGTATATAACGCCATCAATGTCGGCTGCCCACAAAAATGTGCACCCTATTGCATTAATCGCTTATAAGTAGTTTTTAGTTAAGTCCAAAGATTCTATTTTTTACGAGCACACGTTGCTCTTTTGTGATCAATTCGTCTTTGTCACTTTTTTAATAAACACAAGCTGACAATCAACCATGAACATTGTTACTGTTTTCTTTACTGGCTGATCGGCAAGGTGGGGCGGCGGATTCTCTGCGGGCAATAAAAGTAACCTAAAAACATTAAAAAAATATCATTTGTAAAAAATATAATATCAAAATATACCATAAAATATAATATAAAATATTAAAAATCAAATTTAAGAAAACTCATATATTAGCTTGTTTGGACAATAATGTCCTATTTTAGAATAAACCGTTTTCATTATGTTCTAATATCAAACACTATGATAATTATCAATGTGTATTTATTTATATATTTCCTGTCTCATCTGTAGTGGGAAGGGAAGTTAATCAACTTAAGTTAGTAAATTTATGAGTGATTACTTCCCTTACATGTTTTAATAATCTATACAAATAAAATATTTCTCTGCATTTGGGTAAAATTAGTTATAGAGCAAAATAAATCGTTTACTTAATCAGTTCCTTTACTCCTACGTTTCTTAGATTGCAGTCATATTTGGTCAAGTCTTTCATGTTAGGCACTCAGATACCTTTCTGTCTTAAGTGATCGTATTGCTTCAAATTGGTCTTGAAATACGCTTAGTCGTTGCCGTCTTTGTTGTTCTGTTGCCAATATTTTTCTTCCAAGAGAGATTCCCATTTCACTATTATATTAGACGCATAGAATTTTAACATGAAAAGATAATGAGCAAAAAGCGATTTACATAGTACCAGGGAAGATCAATGAATCTTGAGAGCGGCGGATACTTTTTTATTTTTTTTTTAAAAAAAAAAAAACGTTTCACCCCAAGCAAGGCGGGAAGCCACTAGGACGCAAGGGGTTACAGAAGATTTGGAGCAAGATCGGATAGGAGTGATAGTGGAAAAGATGAGTAGAAGGATAGTGGATAGATCAAGGCAACTGGAGATGTCAATTGACATTACATTTGAATAGTTGGAGATTATAGCTCTCAGGGAAACTGGAATAGGGAAGGGAGTTCCACAGGCGAGAGGTGCGAGACATGAAGCTATTGGAGTAGAAGAGGCGGCTACATTTAGTAGTTTCGACAGTGAAAGGGTGAGAGAGGGATGCCAGCCTCGTAGGGCGCTTGAACTCATGAAGTCTGGGAACCAGCGAATGCAGCTCCTCGGAGCAATTACCATGAAAGTATTTGTAGAACAGACAGAGAGAGGCGACGGCGCGTCTGTGAGAGAGTGACTGTAGACGAGATGCCAGAGCAGGGCCAATTATATTGCTCTGGAGCCTATCAAGAACCCTGAGGCAAACAGAATGGGCTCCAGACCATATATGGCAGCAATACTCCATGCAATGGCGAATTGTTGATTTGTAAATCTAGAGGATCGATTCCGGGGAGAAAAATTTCCTGGCGCGGCACAGGGAGCCAACTTTCCTTGCAGTGGACGAAGCAATTGACTCAGTGTATTTGTTCCATCTCAGGTCAGCAGTCAACGTGAGACCGAGCAACCGCAGAGAGGTGCTCTCGAGATGTTGAGCGTCAGACATTCTAATGGAGGGCAGGGAAGAACCACTGTGGTGTTTACTAGAGAGCAGTTTTGTTTTGGAAGACCATCATCATCCGGATAAAGCACCTAAGTCAGAGAAGATTTCAAAATGCAATGTAAAATAAATAGGTCAGCAAATCTGTGAGTTCAACGTTCATTTACAACTAGCAGTAGAGCCAGGCGTTGCCCGGGGATGTAACAGTAAGAGATAGATCAAGTATCGACCATCATAAAGACTGAAAAATAAAATTGACAAAGATTATTGTTTAAGGTTGACGGACATGCATGTCTTAAGTAGTTTTTTTTTTTCTTTTTTTTTACGAATTGGTCAAACACAAACTCAAACAAAAACATTGTTTTCAATCGTTATGAGTCTACCGATTGAATAGAATTTTATTATAAACAATTGTCTTGTAAATGGAATTTTTAAAGCATTCTGAATATAAAAATAAAGAAAAAAAGTGTGCAAGACAATAAGAAACACTACCTGCGAAAAAAAAGTGAAGTTTTGTTGAAATCGGTTGAAAAATGTAGGAAATCCGATCCCATATATAAACGAACACACACACGCACAAACAACCTTGGTTTTATAATAAGTATAACTGGATATGAGTTGTCCCCCTTTCATTCTCCCGATGCCTCTTAATCGTGTCTTCAAATTGATTTCGGGTAAAAACAATTGTGTTTTTCCAATTTGGGGCGCTGTCAGAACCACCGCAAGGTAATTTTACGTAGTCCTGTGAAGTTTTGTTAAAATGAGTTGAAAAATGTAGGAAATCTGATCCAATATATAAACGTACAGACACACACACACACATACACAAAACCTGGGTTTTATAATAAGTATGATATATATATATATATATATATATATATATATATATATATATGAAAAATGTCTCAGAGTTAACCTGTAGAAAAAGACAATATGTATATAGGTAAAAGGTAATAGGAAAACTGTATTATTAGCCGAGGCGTTTCGTCCAATGTGGACTTTTTTAAATAAATTCATTTCGTTTTTGCCTTGAAAAAGTTCACATTGGATGGAACATGTCAGCTAATAATACAGTTTACCTATTGTCTATTACCTATATATATGTGTGCGTGTGTATGTAATTATTATATTTTTATTATAATATTTTACATCGCTACATAAAAAGTTTCATGTTTCAGGACTATAGTGTTATCTGTCATTGCCTGATGAAGGAACATTATAGTTCCGAAACATGAAGGTTTTTGTGTAGCGATGTAAAATATTATAATAAAGATATTATTATAATATTTGGCTCTACGTTGTATTTTTAAAAAAAGTAAATGCTAAGAACTGGATTCTTAATCTGCCTGTTCTTTTTCTTTATATATATATATATATATATATATATATATATATATATATATATATAGATACACCTAGTGAGCCATCAAACCTACCTAGGTTTCACCTAAACGGATCGTCAGGGAAAGTAATCGGCTAATCGGGTTGAGAAAATAAACCTAAACACTTGCTTTATCACCATAAAAGATCATAAAAGTAATTTTATTAATAACCCTGAATATAGACTTATAAACCCTATCAAGACAGAATTAGTTAAAATAAGTAAAGTAATTCTGCAGGAGATATGTAAATCCCTTAGGACTTTCCTTAATATTAACCAATGGCAATCTACTAAGGATTGCATTAAATGGTTTGAAAGTTACAACAAAAATAAAGTGCTCATTCATTAGGTATGATATTAAGGAATATTATCCGTCTATTTCAGAGAAAACCCTAAAGGAAGCCCTCAGCTTAGCCAAAGAATACATCCAAATTTCTGATGATAAAATAAACCTAATTAGACATTGTAGAAAAACATTGCTATTCCACGATAATACTTTATGAATAAAAAAAGATAATATTAACGGTTTTGACAACCCTATGGGAGCGTATGACGGAGCAGAGGTGTGCGAGCTAGTAGGGTGCCTGCTGCTCCATAGGCTTAATGAATATATAGACTTTAATAACCATGGGTTGTACCGCGACGACGGTTTAATGATAGTGGACAATAGTAACCCTAAAAAATGTGACACTATCCGGAAAAAACTGCACTGTTTTTTTAAAAAATTCAGATTCAATCTCGATATAGAAACTAATTTGAAAATCACCAACCATCTAGATATTACATTGAATTTACTCAATGGCACAATATCCCCGTATAAAAAAGAAAACCAAGAACCCCAATATTTAAACATAAAATCTAACCACCCAGTCCATATCATAAGGCATATTGCAAAAAATATTGTGTATAGACTTTCTACTAATTCCTCCAATAGGAACATTTTTGAGGCCAATAAAACAAGTTATGAGGAAGCCCTATTTAAGAGTGGACATAAAAATAAATTAGAATATATTAATATAAATAACCACAACAGTACTCAGAGTAAACGTAATAATAGGCGAAGAAAGATTTTGTGGTTCAATCCTCCTTTTAATTTAGCGGTAAAAACAAAAATTGGCAAGATATTTTTTGATTTATTAGAGCAACATTTCAAAAAAAAAACTGAGTTACATAAAATATAATAATCCACGCAGTAATCCTCCTGCTTGTAATTGTAGAAACAAAAACATCTGTCCATTACAGGAAAATGTCAGCAAGAATGCGTGGTTTATCAAGTGAAAATTTACAAAAATAGCGAGGATACTAACCCTAAAACATACATAGGTGCTACTCAGGATAAATTTTAAAAAGATATTATAACCATACGAGTAGTTTTAAAAACGAAAAAATTAAGCATAGTGCCACGCTATCTACCTATGTATTGAAAACCAAACAAGAAGATAATATAGACCACATCCTTAAATGGGAAATATTAAAAAAATGCCCCAAATATAAAGCAGGCCATAAATTTTGTAAATTATGTGCAGAAGAGAAATTAGCCATAGCTTTATATGATCAACCTAACCAGCTATTAAACTCCAAAACTGAAATCCTTAATGTATGTAGGCATAAAAAATCTTGGCTACTAAATTAGACGGTTTCCCGCTTATTTGTCATTCCACCTTAATGTTTGTGTTTTTTTTGTTTTTTTTTTTCCCTCCCGCCTCATTTTTGTTGAATAAATATTTACCCCCCCTCCACACCCACTTAGGTGTTTGTGTTTGTGGTTCTTTGGTCACGTGGTATAATTTTAATTATCGCCTATAATTATGCGTTTCTCTTTGCCTCGTTAGCCGTACTTTCCCTGACGATCCGTTTAGGTGAAACCTAGGTAGGTTTGTCTGGCTCACTAGGTGTATCTAGGTCTGCTCTACGATTGTATTGAGCTCTTTTGTTAGTTAGTTGTTTACTCGTATCGGGGTTTTTTCTTTGGGCTTCAGACCTGCATCTGTGCGATTTTTTTCGGCAGTAGTTCATGTTTGTAGCTCTTTCTTTTTTTAAAACCTTTTTTTCCCTCGAGATTGATTTGATTATTGGCAAATCAAAAATTCGAGGGTTTTTCGAAACGAGTCTAGTTATCTATATTTGTATGTATATATATATATATATATATATATATATATAGAGAGAGAGAGAGAGAGAGAGATGGTTGGTGGGTTGGTTGGGTTTTATGGCATATCAACCACTGTGGGTCCTTTAATGCCAAATTAAGTTATACACACACACACACACATATATATATATATATATATATATATATATACATACATACATACACAAATACATACATATATACATACATACATACACATATACATACATACACAAATACCTATACACATATTAAATATGCAGTACTATCAAACATATAGCTGGCAACATTATTGTTTCAAAAACACATAGCTGGCAACATTATTTTTTCCAAAAAACGTATAGCTGACAACATTATTTTTCCGAAAACATTATCTGAAGCCTTGTAAGCGTAGTTTATCGTCATACCCAGGATGCTGATGTAGTTTATCGTCATACCCAGGACGCAGAGATATTAGGTTGGTGGAAAAATAATGTCGTTTTCTCACATGTGAGAAAACGACATTATTTTTCCACCAACCTAATAGATAGATAGATAGATAGATAGATAGATAGATAGAGTTACTTTAACAAAGGTTTTATTATTTTTTTTTATGGCTGGTAATTTCTAAACATTGATGTTCGTGAAAGAAATAGTTTACTTTCTCAAAAGCAAAAAACAAACAAAAAAAATCCTACAGACACCAATACACTATAAGTCCAATTATCTGTCCAAGATCACATTTGTTTCTTTAAGATAGACAGGATACGTCTTATGTCGGTAAACATCACTTAAAAAAGTGTTTATGATGAAATTAAATTAAATAAAAACTTCTGACCTTCACTGTTCTTTTTATTCTTCCATTCCTTCCTCCCTACCTTTTTTAGTCGGGGTTTTTGTATTTTGTTAAATCACTTCTCCTCATATTCAAGGTTAACAAGACAAAGTAAGCAATTGCCAGAGGTTGCAGTGTCTCAGAAACGCAGGATTTATCTGCTCTTAGTAAAAATGCAATAATGGAAATTATATATCCAGCTACTAAAATAGTCATAACAGTGGTAATAGTAGATATAACAGTAGTAGTCGTAATGGTGTGAGTCTAAAATAAAGACGTTCAGTTTTTCTTATGAATGTAATTCTGAAAACACCAAATGTTTAGAATTCTTCAGTTTGAGTTAGTCGATATTTTCCTGCAACGTAAAAATGATATTTTAACAGACCTTAAATAAAAGGTTAATTTTATATTTAGAATAAATGCAGGGCTAGCTCAAAAAAGACTGCAGGCATGAACTGAATTTGCATCCGAAACGTTCACTATCGTTGAACCATGCCTATGGACGATAATGGGTATGTCCCCATTCACATAAAAATACATTAGTAAATACTGTATGTTGGTCTACCGTTGGAAATTCGTCTCCAGCTATGCTGGTCAAACTCTCTGCCTCCGGACAGAGAAGATCTCCAAACGAGGCTATGTCGAAGGGCAGAGTCTCGTCTCGGGAAAGAGCTACCCGACTCCATTTTATACGGGGTCTACGGGGAATTTTTGGCCGAGCCTACGGGCTCGGATACACACATTAAATTCGGCCTTGTGCCACATTTGACTGCGTGGAGTTGGACTATTCGGCAGTTGGAGATTCATTGTGGAATTCACTTGACTCACTTCTAGCAGTTGAATACTTCTACGCGCCGCTGGCGAATCTTATATGTGTTGTTCTTGACCTAAGTATTATCGTTCATGTGTTTGATTAATTGATTTGTTTTTTATGGTTTATCAAACCTTTCACGGCTATTTATAAATGAAAAATATTTGGTATTATCCGAATAATTATTTTTTTTTGCAGATGGATATTGCATTAACACTTTTTTGAGAATACCAACGATTTTTCCAGATATAAGTTCTACTATTTAACCCATAGCTAGGGGATGAGATGGATTCATACCTTTCTCAAAGCAAAGACAATGCACATAAGTGAATGTAACAAAGCCAACTGGAACTCAAACTTAGTTCTCCAATTTATCATTCTGAGCCATTATTCATTACACCACCCGCACATCCTTCATCTAAGTGAATAGTGTTTCCAAATGATTTCACAGCATTGATAAAGAAGGAGATTATGTTGAAAAAAATGTGTGAAATATATGTGTGTGTGTGTCTGTGTGTGTTTCCATAATTAAGTTATGAACATATATATATATATATATATATATATATATATAAAAGTGAACATAGAAGTCAATACTTAGAGGCGACAGTCTGTTTCATGCTAGATGCAATTGTCAGGCCTGATCATTACATATAGCATGAAACAGACTGCCGCCTCTAGGTATTGACTTCTATGTTCACTTTTATATTTACACACACTCTATCTCTGATATTGAGCACATTATCCCATAAATATAGCATATCTTAAGACTATATTTCTTCATATATATATATATATATATATATATAGTAATGCATGTTTCATTAAATAATATAGACAAGTTTTGTCCATTTATTTTAAGCAAATTCCTTTCATATCATCTGATAAGCTTAATAACATTATCATTGGAAGATTAAAGAAAATCATCATATTGTTTTAATCCTATCTAAGTTTTCGGCTTATATAAGCCATCATCAAAGATGGCAATAACATTACAATATATTAAACAATACACGGACATAACAACAATGATAGTCTGCTTTTGTTTGCATGGAAGATTTCCAAGCAATTACAAACTCGTGCATATGAGCCACTGGAAGCGAAAATCGCACCACTGCCCACAACATCACCCATGACCATGCGAGAGTGAAAACGAGAAGTGTTAAGTATAGGAAGCCATGGTATATATATATATATATATATATATATATATATATATATATATATATATATATATATATATAGACTACCCACAATGCACCACTGACCCGTATATATATAAATAGCCGAGAAAAATAACAGCACATGTGGCCTGATGATTGCATATAGCATGAAACAGACTGTCGCCTCTAAGTGTTGACTTCTATGTTCACTTTTATATTTACACACGCTCTATCTCTGATATTGAGCACATTATCCCATAAATATAGCACACCTTAAGACTATATTTCTTCATATATATATATTTATATATATTTGTATTATAAGAGCTTATAATAAAAACATCTTGAAATCACTACACAAAAGCTTTCATGGTTCAATACTATGATTGTACTTCTTCAGTATGTAACTGGTGATTAAATGATTTTTAAGGAAATTTAAAAACAAAGTGTTACGTCTTCTCTAAAAGTTAAAGGGTGAGGACATAAGGTCAGAATTAAAAGTACCTGCAAGTCTAATTTTATAACACTATTTGCGACCTGATTTGTTCATGATGAGAGATGTTTATAACCCATCTTTCCATTGTATATATTTTGGTAATTTTGTAAAAATAAAGCATAAATAAATGATACATAAGTGTAAATAAAATGGGTAATTAATTAGTATAAATTAATAATAAATTATTTAAAAGTATAAATCAATAATAAGTAAGTATAAATAAAATGGGTAATTAATTAGTATAAATTAATAATAAATTAATTAAAAGTATAAATCAATAATACATAAGTGTAAATAAAATGGGTAATTAATTAGTATAAATTAATAATAAATTATTTAAAAGTATAAATCAATAATAAGTAAGTATAAATAAAATGGGTAATTAATTAGTATAAATTAATAATAAATTATTTAAAAGTATAAATCAATAATAAGTAAGTATAAATAAAATGGGTAATTAATTAGTATAAATTAATAATAAATTATTTAAAAGTATAAATCAATAATACATAAGTGTAAATAAAATGGGTAATTAATTAGTATAAATTAATAATAAATTATTTAAAAGTATAAATCAATAATACATTAGTGTAAATAATATGGGAAATTAATTAGTATAAATTAATAATAAATTATTTAAAAGTATAAATCAATAATAAGTAAGTATAAATAAAATGGGTAATTAATTAGTATAAATTAATAATAAATTATTTAAAAGTATAAATCAATAAGTAAGTATAAATAAAATGGGTAATTAATTAGTATAAATTAATAATAAATTATTTAAAAGTATAAATCAATAATACATAAGTATAAATAAAATGGGTAATTAATTAGTATAAATTAATAATAAATTATTTAAAAGTATAAATCAATAATACATAAGTGTAAATAAAATGGGTAATTAATTAGTATAAATTAATAATAAATTATTTAAAAGTATAAATCAATAATACATTAGTGTAAATAATATGGGAAATTAATTAGTATAAATTAATAATAAATTATTTAAAAGTATAAATCAATAATAAGTAAGTATAAATAAAATGGGTAATTAATTAGTATAAATTAATAATAAATTATTTAAAAGTATAAATCAATAATAAGTAAGTATAAATAAAATGGGTAATTAATTAGTATAAATTAATAATAAATTATTTAAAAGTATAAATCAATAATACATAAGTGTAAATAAAATGGGTAATTAATTAGTATAAATTAATAATAAATTATTTAAAAGTATAAATCAATAATACATAGGTGTAAATAAAATGGGTAATTAATTAGTATGAATTATTAATAAATTATTTAAAAGTATAAATCAATAATAAGTAAGTATAAATAAAATGGGTAATTAATTAGTATAAATTAATAATAAATTATTTAAAAGTATAAATCAATAATACATAGGTGTAAATAAAATGGGTAATTAATTAGTATAAATTAATAATAAATTATTTAAAAGTATAAATCAATAATAAGTAAGTATAAATAAAATGGGTAATTAATTAGTATAAATTAATAATAAATTATTTAAAAGTATAAATCAATAATACATAAGTGTAAATAAAATGGGTAATTAATTAGCATAAATTAATAATAAATTATTTAAAAGTATAAATCAATAATACATAAGTGTAAATAAAATGGGTAATTAATTAGTATAAATTAATAATAAATTATTTAAAAGTATAAATCAATAATAAGTAAGTATAAATAAAATGGGTAATTAATTAGTATAAATTAATAATAAATTATTTAAAAGTATAAATCAATAATACATAAGTGTAAATAAAATGGGTAATTAATTAGCATAAATTAATAATAAATTATTTAAAAGTATAAATCAATAATACATAAGTGTAAATAAAATGGGTAATTAATTAGTATAAATTAATAATAAATTATTTAAAAGTATAAATCAATAATACATAAGTGTAAATAAAATGGGTAATTAATTAGTATAAATTAATAATAAATTATTTAAAAGTATAAATCAATAATACATAAGTGTAAATAAAATGGGTAATTAATTAGTATAAATTAATAATAAATTATTTAAAAGTATAAATCAATAATAAGTAAGTATAAATAAAATGGGTAATTAATTAGTATAAATTAATAATAAATTATTTAAAAGTATAAATCAATAATACATAAGTGTAAATAAAATGGGTAATTAATTAGCATAAATTAATAATAAATTATTTAAAAGTATAAATCAATAATACATAAGTGTAAATAAAATGGGTAATTAATTAGTATAAATTAATAATAAATTATTTAAAAGTATAAATCAATAATAAGTAAGTATAAATAAAATGGGTAATTAATTAGTATAAATTAATAATAAATTATTTAAAAGTATAAATCAATAATACATAAGTGTAAATAAAATGGGTAATTAATTAGCATAAATTAATAATAAATTATTTAAAAGTATAAATCAATAATACATAAGTGTAAATAAAATGGGTAATTAATTAGTATAAATTAATAATAAATTATTTAAAAGTATAAATCAATAATACATAAGTGTAAATAAAATGGGTAATTAATTAGTATAAATTAATAATAAATTATTTAAAAGTATAAATCAATAATACATAAGTGTAAATAAAATGGGTAATTAATTAGTATAAATTAATAATAAATTATTTAAAAGTATAAATCAATAATAAGTACGTATAAATAAAATGGGTAATTAATTAGTATAAATTAATAATAAATTATTTAAAAGTATAAATCAATAATACATAAGTGTAAATAAAATGGGTAATTAATTAGTATAAATTAATAATAAATTATTTAAAAGTATAAATCAATAATACATAAGTGTAAATAAAATGGGTAATTAATTAGCATAAATTAATAATAAATTATTTAAAAGTATAAATCAATAATACATAAGTGTAAATAAAATGGGTAATTAATTAGTATAAATTAATAATAAATTATTTAAAAGTATAAATCAATAATACATAAGTGTAAATAAAATGGGTAATTAATTAGTATAAATTAATAATAAATTATTTAAAAGTATAAATCAATAATAAGTAAGTATAAATAAAATGGGTAATTAATTAGTATAAATTAATAATAAATTATTTAAAAGTATAAATCAATAATAAGTAAGTATAAATAAAATGGGTAATTAATTAGTATAAATTAATAATAAATTATTTAAAAGTATAAATCAATAATACATACGTGTAAATAAAATGGGTAATTAATTAGCATAAATTAATAATAAATTATTTAAAAGTATAAATCAATAATACATAAGTGTAAATAAAATGGGTAATTAATTAGTATAAATTAATAATAAATTATTTAAAAGTATAAATCAATAATACATAAGTGTAAATAAAATGGGTAATTAATTAGTATAAATTAATAATAAATTATTTAAAAGTATAAATCAATAATACATAAGTGTAAATAAAATGGGTAATTAATTAGTATAAATTAATAATAAATTATTTAAAAGTATAAATCAATAATAAGTAAGTATAAATAAAATGGGTAATTAATTAGTATAAATTAATAATAAATTATTTAAAAGTATAAATCAATAATACATAAGTGTAAATAAAATGGGTAATTAATTAGCATAAATTAATAATAAATTATTTAAAAGTATAAATCAATAATACATAAGTGTAAATAAAATGGGTAATTAATTAGTATAAATTAATAATAAATTATTTAAAAGTATAAATCAATAATACATAAGTGTAAATAAAATGGGTAATTAATTAGTATAAATTAATAATAAATTATTTAAAAGTATAAATCAATAATAAGTAAGTATAAATAAAATGGGTAATTAATTAGTATAAATTAATAATAAATTATTTAAAAGTATAAATCAATAATAAGTAAGTATAAATAAAATGGGTAATTAATTAGTATAAATTAATAATAAATTATTTAAAAGTATAAATCAATAATAAGTAAGTATAAATAAAATAATAAAATGAATAATTAATAAGTATAAATAAATTAATAAAATAGAATGATATTAATTAGGTATAAATAAATAAAATACAAATACATAATAAATGAACAAGTATAAATGAACAACATGAATAATAATTAAGTGCAGTGTAACCCGGATATAACGGACCCTGATATAAGAGAAAACCGGATATAAGATAGATTTTTCTCTGGTCCCAAATCAGAGCCATACTTACCTAAACAAAATACACCAAACCCGGGTATAAGAGAAACCAGGATATAAGAGACTTCTTCTCCGGTCCCGACAACTCTCTTATATCTGGGTTACACTGTATAAATAAATAAATAATAAAGTATAATTGTAAATAAATATAAATAATAATAGTAAAAGAAAAATAAGAAAAGTATAAGAAAAAGTAAGAAACTATAAATAAATAAATATGAATAAATAAGATCAAATAAATAAACATATGTATAAATAAATATAAAAAATAATAAATAAATAAAAATATGTATAAATAAATATAAATAATTATAAATTAATAAAATCAAATAAATAAAAAAATATATGAATAAATAATAAATAAATAATTACAAATAAATAAAATAAAATAAAATAAAAATATGTATAAATTTAAGTAAATAATAAAAAATAAATATAAATAAAATCAAATAAATAAACATATGTATAGATAAATATAAATAAATAATAAATTAAAAAATAATTAAAAATATGTATAAATAAATTTAAGTAAATAATAAAAAAATAAATACAAATAAAATCAAATAAATAAACATATGTATAGATAAATATAAATAAATAATAAATAAATAAAATAAATAAAAATATGTATAAATAAATATAAATAATTATAAATTAATAACATCAAATAAATAAAAAAATATATGAATAAATAATAAATAAATAATTACAAATAAATAAAATAAAATAAAATAAAAATATGTATAAATTTAAGTAAATAATAAAAAATAAATATAAATAAAATCAAATAAATAAACATATGTATAGATAAATATAAATAAATAATAAATTAAAAAATAATTAAAAATATGTATAAATAAATTTAAGTAAATAATAAAAAAATAAATACAAATAAAATCAAATAAATAAACATATGTATAGATAAATATAAATAAATAATAAATAAATAAAATAAATAAAAATATGTATAAATAAATATAAATAATTATAAATTAATAACATCAAATCAATAAAACAATGTATGAATAGATAATAAATAAATAATTATAAATAAATAAAATAAAATAAATAAAAATATGTATAAATAAATTTAAATAAATAATAAATAAATTAAAATAAAAATATGTATCAATAAATAATAAATAAATAAATTAAAATGAATAAAAATATGCATAAATAAATTTAAATAAATAATAAATAAATAAATATAAATAGAATCAAATAAATAAAAATATGTATAAATAAATTTAAATAAATAATAAATAAATAAATATAAATAAATAAAATGGAATGAATAAATATATATCAATAAATATAAACAAATAATAAATAAATAAAATCAAATGAAAAAATGTATAAATAAATATAAATAAATAATAAATAAATAATTATAAATAAATAAAATAAAATAAATAAAACTATGTATAAATAGATTTGAATAAATAATAAATAAATAAAATAAAATAAATAAAAATATGTATAAATAAATTTGAATAAATAATAGATAAATAAATTAAAATAAATAAAAATATGTATAAATAAATATAAATAAATAATAAATAAATAAATAAAATAAAAAAACTATGTATGAATAAATAATAAATAAATAATTATAAATACATTAGTAATAAATAAGTACATATATCTGATAAATATAAATTTAGAACCAGCATTTTTAAACTGAAAATCAATGATTAAACTTAAAATCAATGCTGTCTGATAGATTAATATGAATAGAATGTATATTTTTTAAATAGATACCATGTCCCTTCAGAAAGAAGCTTGATTGGGTAAAATAAAATGAGACTTCTTCAAAGCCATCACTATGTCTGCCTTGCTCTAAAACAGCACCAGATGCACATTGACAAAATAATTAGAAAAAAAGTAAGAATGCACATATAGAATCATGACCGAAAAGCAGCTGTACGATCATCTACCTCTGATCTCACAAGTCATTCAAGAGAGCAGAACAAAATTTGCAGGAAAGCCCTGAAGGAGTAAGGATAAGTTTACAAGTAGCATTCTTTTGTTGACACCAACACATAGGCGACTGTTCAAACACTAAGTCTGTGAAGATGCAAGATGTCAACCTGAAGATCTATCAGGTATGGTTGATAACCTTGAAAACTGAAGAGAAAGAATTGTGAAGAGACATGGAATTATCCCTTGACTAGCAGCATGGCCCGGCGTTGCCCGTGCTTGATTCAAAAATCTTACGATTCATACAGCAATCGCTATCACTTGACTTAAAATATTTTTACCCTTCCTTGCCTTTAAAGGAGGCCCTTTGCTGTGCTGATGTTGCTACATGCCTTACTTCTTGCTTATCTCACACTGCAAATTTTTTCTAAGCTCTATACTAAACATTAAATCTGTTACGAAAAAAGAACTAAACAAAATGAACACAAAACGATCAGCTTTAAAAAAGGACTCATAACTGAAAAAACCGAATGAAAAAAGAATGTTAACAATAAATACTTTTTCACACCCAACCCAGTTCTGCGGAATCAAAATCAATGTTGAGTTTAAGCAAGCGAATGAGCCAATTGAAGTAAAGTGCCATGCAGATTTAAATTTTTTCCACTTGTGACGAATGCTGGTATCGATTTTTTTTGCATGCTAGCATGCTAGTTAACATTTGTGTCAGTCAGCTGTTGGCTCTCACGCTGGCCAATAGAATCTTCCTGCCTATTCGTGGCAGCCAGCTATAGGTTCTCTCTCTGGCCAGTAGAAAATGGCCGCAAACTACATGAAAACTGCCGTAGAAGCATGAAAAAATCGATTATTTCCACTATCGATGGGAGTTAGGAAATGCAAAGTCGGTCTTGGCCTTCTCGCTAACTTGGAGCATGCGAATGTAAATTTTGGTGCAAATCCGTCGAAAATTGCGGCCGTGCATTCATTACACACACACATACATCCTGCCTTTTATAGATAGAGATAATGATGATGACTTTCAGGATGTAAGCAATCATGGCTCTCCACAGATTCCTTTTCTTTGTTATCCGGGAATTGCCATGACTTCTTGGGAAGTAGAGTAGAATTGTTTCCCGTTGCCTTCACTATAGTTTTCAATTCCAAATAGTTCTTCTATTGGTCTGGCAGTCAGTCAATAAAAAATATATATTTTGGCAATGCAAAAGAAAAATTGATTTTATTTACACTATTTACATGCAGACTATTGTCCTCATCTTTGTTGTTATCACAATGTTTCGGTCATAGTGCCCTCTGGCCTTTATCAGGGGTATGTAGAGCCAGATAATCTACAGAGAAATTTGAACTGAACCTTTTATTTAATCTACAGAGGGAATACTGTTCTTGTCCCACTGCCCATATCGCAAGGACCTAGTTTAGTTCTTATTCTTAGTATTGCTCAAGTTATTGGTCATCCTGTTCCACTGAGTCCAAGATCAGCATACACGTGATGAAGGCAGGAAGCACAATGGACAAAAGGTCATTATAACAACAACAAAGATAAGGACAATACTCAACATGCAAATTGTGTAAATAATAATAACTTCACATCCCAGAAATTCAAACAGAAAAAATTATTTAATTATTTTTAAAATTTTTAAATCTAAACCTTTGTTAAGAAAAAGATAATCATTGAATAAATTAATATATATATATATATATATATATATATATATATATATATATATATATATATATATATATATGCATGTATGTATGTATGTATTATATATATATATATATATATATATATATATATATATATAATACTAAAAAGAAAAATAGTAAGCAAGACTAGAATCAGGGAAAAGCTTGGATATTTTAGTAAAAGTGCTCAATACACAATTCAGAAAAACTGAATTTGTAGAATTTGTTAATAGAATATAAAATATATATATATATATATATATATATATTTGTAGAGTTGTTAATAAAATATATATTTGTTTCAGCCTTTGGAAGTAAAGTCTGATGATCTACAGTCCTTTAAAAAGACTGTGGTGAAATAATTTATTACATGGAACCTTAAAGTGGTCTGTTTTTATTTAAATTATTTGCTCTGGATTTACATTGAGCTCTCTGGATTTTATCCTCCTTGGGTCTACCCATACGGATTACCTAGTTTTTCATAAACTATATATATATATATATATATATATATTAATGTTATGTTTTGTTGTTTTTTTTTGTGTTTTTTTTCTCAATTCGTTTTACCTGATGATCCTGAATCCTTAAAAAAGGATTTAGGTGAAATAAATTATCGTAATGGTACATTAAAGTGGTTTGTGTTTCATTACATATTTATATATATATATATATATATATATATATATATATATATATATATATATACATAACATTAATATAAATTAAATAAATAAATAAAAATTTTATAGTAAGGTTCACCCTGTACAAACCCCGGGGAACCCTCAAGATACAGGGTTATATTAAGAAGCAGGTTTCTACAGATACGAAGGAAAGATAACAATTAACCCTAGACTCAAACAGGTTAAGATTGCAGTGATGGGGAAAACATCTTTTCAGGAGTTGTTTCCACAGGGCATTGGTTCATGACGATAAGCTGTTCAAGTGGCATTTACTTCTCACTAATGGAATACAGAGGCAATGTAGATGGATTGATACTATGTAAGTAGCATTGCAGGTCGCTACCATGAAGATTAGAAATAATGGAACCAAGGAATGTAGTTCATCTGAGTGGTACCTGGACCTTGTACTGGGTGAAACTTACTGCAAATTTTTTATTTATTTAATTTATGTTAATATGATATGTGTGTATATATATATATATATATGTATATATATATATATATATATACTCGACTCTCCTGTCAAATTCAGCGTATGAGGGTCAAGCAGATCAGTTCCTCAGAAACCAACAGCCCAACAAAAGCACATGAGATTTGATAATAGTAGTGAAGGTTTCATGCAGGACCATCCACAATTTGAAGGGTTTAATACAGAGACCTGATGCACTACGTGCCACAAGGTCCACAAACGACCCTCTACAGGTTTTGAATTCAGAGTTGTCCTTCTTCTAGACCAGTTGCCATCCAAGGCTATAGAACCCAGTCTGTTCTGCTATTTATCTATAGCTGGAGGGAGAAGAGGAGGATTCACACCTTTCCCAAGGGTATTAGCACATAAGTGAATGTAACAGATTTGATTGGAATTCAAACTCAGCTCTCCGATTCCTCAATCCAAACCGCTATCCATTACTCCCCCGCGCCTCTCTCTCTCCGTGTGTATATATATATATATATATATATATATATATATATATATATATATATATATATATACACACACACACACATATATATACATATATACATATACATATATATACATATACATATATATACATATACATATATATACATATATATATACATATATATATGTATATATATACACACACACACACGTGTGTATGTGTGTGTGGAATTATCCACAAGTATCTAGTAACTGCCAGTGTGAATTTTTCTTAATCTTATATTTTTATTACCAACTCTACAAATTCAATTTTCCGAATTGTGTATTGAGCACTTTTACAAAAATATCCAAGCTTTGCCCTGACTCTAGTCTTGCCTACTATTTTTCTTTTTAGTACTATCTATCTATCTATCTATATAGATAGATAGATAGATAGATAGATAGATAGATAGATAGATAGATAGATAGATAGATAGATAGATAGATAGATATGAACAGACTAAGATAGATAGATAGATAGATAGATAGATAGATAGATAGATAGATAGATAGATAGATAGATATTAATTTATTCAATTATCCTCTTTTTCTTATCAAAGGTTTAGATTTTTCTCTTTGAATTCCTGGGATGAGGAGTTGCATATTGACTATTCACTGAACTTTGTGAAAATAATAACTTGACAATTATTATTTATTGTTAGGTTCAATTATTTTAATTATGGGAATTTACACTGCTTAAATTATTAATAAAAGTGGTTGATGTGTCGATAACATGAAATTTAAATTCTTGACATTTTAAACTTTTGATGTGTGGTCAATCGATTTATTTTTAAGAGAAGGGAGAAAAAATCAATGACGAAATCGTCATTAGTCACTGGCCCACAGCCAATCTTGATAAACGCTTTTACGCTTTGGTAAACAGTGCTGCCATGTGGTTGTTCCGGAAGTGTGCATCAGGCCTCTATGGCTGCCACTTCCTGTTGAGTTGTGATGCCGTCATTTCTTTCGGTCTCCTCTTTGTAGCATCAAAATTTCTTTCTTTTATCTGTCACGATTGTTTGGCCGACTTCCTTACCCAACTCTAACATACCTAGGTGCACCAGGGTGCTGAAAACCCCAACCAAAAAGAGGACACACCGTCCTTCATAGGTAAAAATAAACGCGATCAGTCAGAGAGAGGGACAATGTCTAGAAGACAGACGTAAAAAAAAAAAAAAAGAAAAAAAAGGCGAAGCAAGAAGACTTGTTACATAGTTTGTATATTTTTATTATACATATATATATAGGAAAAGGGGCGACAAGAACTCCAAGACGGAGGAGAAGAATTCGAAAATCGACTCGCAGAAAACTCCAAGGTAAATCGTAAATCCTCCCTAAGTTGTTTTCCTCTCGCCTGTCATCGACAGTAGTAGCTTTTTTTAAAATGAATCCTTCCAGTAATCACACTCTCCATTCATTCATTTAAATGAAATAAATACCCTTTTCTTTTCTTTTTTTTTTTTAATAAGGATTAAATCTGACTTCTTTCTGACCACCACATGTCGATCGTTTGAAATAAAAGCTGAGACGTTATTTTAAAACAAACTTAATATTTTTACTTAACCAGATTGTTCGTTGTCTATTACACGATGACATAAGAATTGCTTATATAATCTTTATACCACCCCGGGTAGGTAACATTATTAATTCATATTATTTGTGTGAAAAAATAATTAATATATGGGTGGAATTTTTTTTTTTATTTTGATTATAATATTGTCAACTCTTACGGTTACTTCAAGGTAGGTAGATTTTAGATTTCATTGGTAATCGCAGAAAAAAAAAAAAAAAAAAAACACTTAAAATTTAATTATTTCATTACTGAGAATAAAAATCTTTGTATTTTTTAAATGTGTGACTTCTCCTTAAAGGATAAGTTAATATTAAATAATCCTAAAATAATATATATTTAAATCGAAAAACGGCTGTAGTAGATGAGGATGGCCTCCTTTCTTTTAAAAATCATTTTATATTCGAACTACATTTTTAAAATATATACCCTACCTTACCTACCATCAGCTTCTCTTAGCCAAAGAATGCACTGATTTCAGACTTCCCACTATTATTTTTTTAATTCTATCGAAAATCTCTAAAAAAACCGGTACCCGCCTTTTTTATTTTTATTTTCAAAATAAAATTATTATTCGACCATATTTTATTAATTTAAAAATATATTTCTAGCGTTAATCTTTGTCTCCGAATCACCAAAATTTGCTTATATTTTAATTTTTTAGGGTCTCCTTCCAATTCATAAACTATATTTAGTCTATGACATCTATAACTTGTGATAAGTCATACAAAAATAAGACCGGTAATTATAAACAATAATCGGGTATTAAAACGAGTACCTGTTTTTTTTTTTCTTTTTCAACTGCCTTCCGTTTTTTAATTTTTTTGAAATTTCCACTTTAAGAAGCAAGCTTTATTTTTAAAATCTCTATTTAAATACTATGTGTGTTTTTATAAAAATTTGACATATTGTAAAAATGCGTTTTGTAAAACAGTATAATTTTTTTAGACCATTATTATTATTCGATTTAAAAACGTTAAAAAACTTACTTCACTGAAGAAATGTTTTTCTATAATTTGGTGTTGAATGGAAAATTAATTCTTCGTTTTAGTAATTAATCTCCCACTTTATTTGCTAGATTTGAAAGAAATTAAGTAAATTTTACGAATCAGAAGCCAATTTAATAATTTTAATTGGTAAAATTTTTAAAAACTTGAAACGAAAAAGTAATATCGAATTTAAATTCAATATTTTTACTCAAAAAAAAACAAACAAAAACTAAAGTTTAAACATTCTTCGAGGCAACCAAAGAATATTCTTATTTTTGATTATATTTGAAATTACTTGGAATCAAGATTTAGCATATGCTAATTTATTCATTAATTAGGTGTAAAATAATTACTTTAAAAATGCAAACAAACGTCGAACACAGATTGTTATGAGTTTTTTACTTTAAAAACTAAAAGTATTTGTTTAATCTCTACAGATCTAAAATAGAAGTAGAATAGATGTATAGGAGGTTTGCCAGAGTTAAAAATAAAAAGCCTAAAAGATTCAGGAATTAAAAAAAAAAAATTGATTAAAAAAAATAATTAAAAATATTAAATACCTTTTTTTTTCTTTTTTAATCACTAGTTTTGGTGTTTCTGTTACTTACTAAAGCTTATGGCCTCGTTTAACTTTTTTAACATTGTGTCAAACCTTAAATAATTAACAAATTTTAACTGTTTCGTTTTTCTTTTAACAGGTTAGCACTAACCAGTTAATATAGGGGTCGCTCCGAAAGTAATGTCTCCTATTTTATTAAGTTGTCTCACGACGTCAGAACCGGATGTTAGCAGTTTGGCAGAAGTTGAACGTTCCCGCCAAATTTCCCCATTGCACATTTTTTTTCCCTTGTTACAGATAAATCTGGAAACTGGTGTCTGATATGAACTCTAGTTCCTTTTAATGTAAAAAAAAAACTGCACCTACTGACATTCGTCTACGTTTGCTGAATGTTTACAGCAGTGAGTACAGTTAGGCAGCGGGTAATGCATTTCAGCCATGGTAATAGCAATGTGTGTGACAAGCTACATTCTGAGCAGAACAGCTGTCAGTCCACAAAACGAAGAGCACCTTGATCAGTACATCTGCTGTTGTTGTGATGACGTGGAAAACTAGTGTTTTGTTGCTGGAAAATTGCTCAAGCCATCAGTGTTATTGGGCTCCCTGAATCTGCTGTCTCAATAGAAACGAACAGGAGGCATTACTTTTGGAACGAAAATACCTACCCAATAGTGGTGACTAGAAAAATAGTGTATTGTAATTGAAAATCTATTCAACAGTGTTACTGAGCTTCCTGTACCTGTAGTTTCCATGGGAATAAATAAGAGGCATTACTTTTCAAGTCTCTGATAATTGTTATTGAAATGGGTATAAATGTATCGGCTATTATGAGACAGAAGTTGTAAAACTTGTAGACTTTATCCCATAAATATTGTTACATTTAGTTTATGAAATGTGTATGCAAATATGTTAACTATTATGGGATAGAGGTAGTACAACTTATGGACTCTATCCCATAATATTTGGTATTTTTAGTGTATGAAATATCTATGCAAATGTAACCAATATTGGATGTAGGTAGTAAAAATTGCAACATCTGTCCCATAATAATTGGTACTTTCAGTGTATTAAATGTCTGTGCAAATGAGGCAACTTTTATGGGACAGAAATTGCTTATCAGCATTGATGTTCTTGTGTGAACTGATTCACAGCAAACAAAATGGTGGCATCATTGACATCTGCAAATTAAAATATTTTCCAATAAATAAATTTTATAAATATTGCAAAAAAGCCACATGATACTGACTCAGAATATTAAGTGATATTTAATTTTTTTATTTTTTTTTATGGTGGGCTTAGGGACTTGGCAGAATTTAATAGGATGACAAAAGCCTTGGCCTTCTCACAAACTCTAAAACACCTGTGGGAGATTAATATTTGATTAACAAATAAGTGTTTAATTTTATTTCTATTTCAACAAGAATAGCAAAAATGGAGTACGGTTATATTTGAGATACCCACTTCTTGCTTTCTAGTCTTAATAATTTTCAAAAGTATCTCCAAGTCCTTGTCAGGGACAAATTATTTTCCACCCTCCAACCTCTCTTTCACAGACAGGATGTGGCGAACCTCATCACTACTTCAATGGAAAGTACTTGGACAAACTACATTCCTTGGTTCCACCAGGTCTAACCTTCAGGGTTAGGACCCGCCATGGTACTTACGTTGTAGCAGAACACCCACATTCCCTCTGTATTTTATCGGTGAGCAGTTCCACTCGAACTGCTTCCGACGACTCACTGCTCTGTGGAACAGATTTCCAAGAGGATGTTTCCCTGATCACTACAATCTTAATCTGATCAAATTTAGAGTTAACCATTATCTTTCCCCTTCTATCTGTATAAATTAACTTAACTCTAGCTTGAGTGTCCCCAGGCTTTGTACAATCAAAAATCATAGTTTTGATCTTTCTTACTGTAAAAAAAAAATAAATAAACATTGAAAGATCAACAGAACTGAAGACTTTGATTATCAAATACCTTGCAAATGTTTTTTTTCTATCTTTTGAATTACTTTATCATGAAAAAAATTTAAAATAGGAATTCTTCACTGTATATTTGATGGCATATAAGACGCCATTTGTATTTTATACGTCCAATGCCATCTGAAAATCTGGGATAAGGAGTAATCATTATTATCAGTTGTCTTCATCATTGTTGTTTTTATACAAATGTTTTAGTCGTTGTGCTCTCCAGCCATTTACAGGTGTTTAGATTTGAGTAACCTTCAGAGAATTTCAAACTGAACACTTTACTTAATCTAGCAGGTAGATTGTTTTCATTCTGCTGTCTGAATTTGGTCGCATAGTAGCTGCTAGTTCAATCTCAGAGCCAGTTAGTTCAGACTCAGTAGACTATGACCATAAATATTGTTCTGATAACAGAATTTGCAGCTTCGTTTTATAGCATGAATTCTCCTTTTATTTATATTTTGGCACTGGAGATCTTCCATGCTGACTCTAGACCTCCCCCAGCAGTTTGCTATAAGTTAAGCATCAAGCCATTCTTTAATGTTTGCTGTTATTAACAAAATATGACAAGCATTTAGATTTACTCAACAACAATTTGACAATCCTTGACTAAATTTGTAAGGTTGATACAGTGAATGACTCCACATGAAATGATTAGGATAGTGGTTAATATTTTGTGGCTTTTGGAATCTTGGATATGACAAGGAATGGTTTGGCATTCCCATGGAACTATAATCAGACTTGAGTCTGAGGAACTGGAGATATGAAAACAGTAGAACGAAATTATCATTTTCAGAGGAGAGTTCATATTTTAAGCTTTGTTTTAATTGTGTATTTTTTAAAATTCTTTTATAATTTTAGTCTCAACTGCCAAATTTTCAGATATGAGTAACCTTCAGAGAATTTCAAACTAAACACTTTATTTAATCTAGCAGGTAGATTGTTCCCATTCCTCTGTCTGAATTTGGTTGCATAGTAGCTGTGAGTTCAATCTCGGAGCTGGTTAGTTCAGACTCAGTAGAAACAAAGGTAACAATAACTGTGAAAGAGATGAGATATCCCGAGACGGAGTCAGGCTTACAGCAATATCACATTGAAAAACTGGTTCCCATATACTCCCCGAAGTTAAGCAATGTCAAACCTTTTCATGGTAATTCTTCAGATGAGTTCTTCGCTATGATACCTTTTTTTTAATTTAAGCAACAATACTAGACTGGCATTGAGATCTCATCAATTTACAGTTGTGCTGGCTAGATCTAACTGTAAATTCTATGCTAACAGTTTCTTTTCTCACACTTCTCACTCGCGGAACTCTCTTCCAGCTCGATGCTTTCCAGCCAACTTTAATCTGCAAAAATTTAAATGCAATGTCAATCACTACCTACTGTCCCCCTGGTTGCTCTTTTCTCTTCCTGTTCATTATTAATGTTTCTGTTCTTAATTCTTCCACACCCTGTGCCTTTATTGTGGCTTTACTGCTTTGCATGAAGTAATAACAAATAAAAAAAAAAAAAAAAAAAAACTTTATGAGTGACTCCTTAGAAATACCAGGTGCAGTAAGCTTGGATGTGCAGGTGGTGTAATAGATAATGGCTTGGAATTGTTAATTTGAGAACAGTGTTCCAATTCCAGTTGGTTTTGTTATATTTGCTTACACACAAATACCGGTGTGAAAAGTATGAATCCACCTCTTTCCCCCCAGTAATGGGTTAATTATTAAGACTTGTATCACTAAATCATTATCTCAAAAAAATTATTACAATTTAAAAATATTTTCTGTCTTTAAATAGCCTGCAAAGGGTTGATAAGTCATAAAAAACAAATCAAGACAGGGACAGCAGAATGCAAACAGTCTACCCTTATAGATTAAATAAAGTGTTCAGTTTGAAAATCCCTGAAGGTTACCTTGATCAGCAGATACCTGAATATGGCCATAGTGCACAATGTCTGAAATGTGATTATAACAGCCAAGATATTCATCCAACTATAAGTAATATATAGTACTTGTTTATCTGCACAGTAAAAAAAAAATGATGGTAACATTTATATAATTTGGTAATTGCCTTGGTTATGTTTTCTGTGTGTAATCTAGGGTTATTTTTTTTCTGTACAATTTACTATTGTCAGATGTAAGAGGGAATAATGCTTTCTAAATCAGCTAAAAGAAACCTCCGTAAAAAGTGCCTACCAAAAATAAAAAGCCATATATGAGCATCCTGCTCTCATCAATTTATTCACTCTGTTCAATTATGGTGTTACGTTCACATTGGTGTAGAACAATGTATTCTATTACCATAAAAACAGAATATCTCAAATAGGGGAGATCAGACTGCATGACTGGTAAATGCATGAGGTCGCATTATCTTTTTATATTGTATAATCTTAGTAAACAGTCTACAAGTTACTACAATTTTGCATATAAGACAATCCTCTCATTTAT
>OZ010580.1:95767475-95834975 GCA_963932145.1 Acanthosepion lycidas
AGTGTCTTGGCAATTCATTTCGACAAGATTTGTTGATTGGCTAAAATTAGAATATGAGGAACAATTTCAGGAGATGATGCCGTTGAAGTCATCTCAAATCTTGTTGCGACTTGGATTTCAAAATCTTCAATCTGCAAGTTGGCATACAATTTCTTTGCAGTTGAATTTGATGGGCACTTGTCACTCATTGTTCACCTCATACACTCAAAGATATTCACTGGAGTTTTATTTTGCTGGTACAATGAATTTTTATGACTATCTAAAGTTTGTTGCTTGAAAATTCCACATTTTCTGACAATCAGGTTTAGTCAGGGATCTGAATCAAATTTAGAAAAAGTTTAAAGATCTTGTAAATTGACACTTTACAGTATAAAAAATGAAAAATGCTTTCCTGATACAGTTGTCAACTGATAATAATCTTTTTGAAAAAATAGAAAAGATTGTTAACTTTTTACATACCCCCATCGTATATTTTCAATTTGGTTCTCGACCGTCTTGCCCCTCATACACATTTTTAAATTGCTTACAAACAAAAAGCAAAACAAAACCCTGGACAGATCACTCAGCTTGTCTGTCAATGAAGAGCATGGCCAGCCATGAGAACTGATGCAAATTGCAGGACTCGGTGAACATCAACACCTCGAACGCACCTTGCTGCCTCGAGATCACTTGTCTCGGGGGTCCTGTCTGGTCAAGAGGTGGAAAATTGCATGTCTTCTCACTCGATAGTCGAGAAGCATTTCACCGTCTGCTGCATCTTTTTCTTTTGCCTTTCTCAAGTGGAGGAAACCGAAACATTGCATGATGATTCTATTAAAGTTCGAGTTATCTTCGTATGTGAATGCAATTAGCATATCTGTATTGTAGCAACTGATTTTTATTTATTTTTTTATTTATTTATTTTTTAAATTGTTTTCTACTATTTTATTCTTAATTAAAAACCTGAGGCTTAAATTTAGGTGAGGAGGATAAAATATCCAAAATCGTTCTTATTTACCTCCATTCAAAATATAAAATGTCCTTGTAAGCTGATTAAACTTTGAACACTGACAAAGTTAAAAAAATTTTTGCACTGAGGCCATGCTTATTCGATTTCAAATAACCAAAAGAACTTTTTACCAAAAAATGGAGTCTTTGACCATTCCTGCTTTTGCCAACAACAAATCCTTGAAGTTATTAACCCTGGACTACAACAATCTTTGAATAAATAAGCATTTAAGAATGTTTATGATGGAAAGAGACGATTTATTTGTCACCAAAAGAAATAACAACTTTTTGGAGAGTTTTATACACAAGAACATTTCTAATAATGCTTGGCACTTTAATGGAATGAAAGCAGTGACGAATTGAGGTAAGTTTCACTTTTACTGAATAATGATTCATGAAATGTATTTTATTGAAATAAAAAAAAAAAAAAAAATTGTTTTATTTTTTAATGATGTGTTAAATTATGAAAGAACTTGTATTTTCTTTGCAATTTAAATCCTTTCAGTATTCCTGGACGAAAACAGAAACCTGGTTAGAAGTGGACCTCTTAAATATTCCAAGAGTTGTTCACATTATTGATCTCATTCTATTTCTTAATCCAGCATTTCAGCTCATGTGTTCTCCAGCCATCTTCAGATGCGCAGTCTGTGTGGAACATAGGTTTTGTAATTTTGAATTGAGTCATTATTATTGCGAGTGTTGCTGAGATCAGTGCTTCTCAACCTTTTTTCAGTCCATGGATCATTTCTTTTCTTCAAAAAAATTCAAATGGACCCCTCCTACTTTTACTTTTAGGCAATTTTCACACTAAAATACACAATGAAAAGTAATCTATGTGCACTTTAAAATTTACTTTAGTAAACTAGGATAAACACAGAATATCAAAATCAATTTTGATGATGTCATTCAGTCTTAGTCCATTCAGCTAATGACTACCTTGATCTTGGTGTGTAGTGATATATATAATGTGTGTGTGTAAAAAAAAAAAAAAAAAAAAAAAAAAAAAAATGAAGCTTAATCTGTACAACTTAGTAATGAAATATTTCATTGTTATGGTAACAGAAGGTATTGTCCAATGTCGATATGTGAATATCTCTTGTGTTAGCATAACAGAGTATCTCATTACTAAGTAGGATAGATCAGCTTGCTGCTACATTTTTTCTTTTTTTGTCAGATGTAAGTTTTCTTTGGATATTTTTTACTTTTCATTATTTTAAAACCAGAATTTTTTTTTTACATGCAAGAATAGTTAATTATATAGATAAAAATAAAAAAATTACTTACACAGAAATTATTACTAGTGCAGCTGCAAAATCACAAATATTGAGATTAAGAAGGAATAATTTTTTATATGAATAAAAAATTTATATATAATATATATGTGTGTGTGAGAGATAAAATAAATATAGCATTGCATAATACCCACATAATTTCGAAAATTTCAAATATAATGGACATGTGTGTAATTAGACAAAATATATTTTTTAATTCTTCAAAGTATGAATAATCTAGATACATTTTTGTGAAATGGCTACAATTTTTTTATGGCTACGAATTCCCTGTGGACCTCTAGAAATGCTGTGTGGTTCACCTGAACTACGTTGAGAATCACTGGTTTAGATTCTTCATCTCATTCTTTTTGTTGATCTAAAAAAATGATGACCAATACACTGGCTGGGGTTGGCCCATTTCTAGCATGATGGTACCACACATCATTCATAATAATGTAGATAATACAAGGATGCCATATTTTTATATATATATATCACGGCTGTTTAAAAGCCTTGTTTTTGTCATATAGGAAAATCCAACATGGCGTGTAAACGAAATATTCAACAAAAAAAATCTCATTCGTCAGTAACATTTTAAACACCTCATAGAATGTAAAGTTCTTAAAGCAAACCTATGCCAAACTGTTTTCCTGAATCCTTGATGACTTGGCTGTCGGAAAATGACAACATCAAGATGAAATAATGGAAACTGACCGTGAAAAAACACAATTATGTGCAACAAGTTTTTGATCATTCAGTAAACTTCCGGACCTTTTCGGGTGATGTTATAGGATCCAGACGGCTATTGTTTGCACATGGAATTATTCATTGGTAATTAATCTTTGATTTGACTTTGGAAAATGTCACTCGGCAGTTAGCATTAAGAAATTATGCCCAATTTTCTGAGAAAAATCACTGTTTTTTTTTTTTATGAAAAAATATTTTTCACTTCAAAATAATATAATTAAAACTTCATCCGTTTCTCCTTAATTTGTTGTGAACATCATCGAATAAAAGGAACAGCTAAATGGTCAGGCAATGGGAAATCCGAAAGATATGCAGTGAAAAAAAAACAATGTCGTCTGCTAAGTGTTGTTGTCATCTCCCTGGTCACGGGGTGTTAAAAACAAAACAAAACACCTCAAGCTATTGTTCAAACATAGCTTATATGAAGCCCTACTAATGTTTACCCCTTTTCTTTTTTCACTATTTGCTCTTATCTGGAAGTGGTGGGTTTTATTACAACTTGTTCTAAAAGTTTATTGCTGGCTGACCTTTGACCCAGAGATGTCAGTCAATTTGGTTTAATTTTCATTATCGCTGCTATTTTTTGGAAAAAAAATAAAAAAACTTTTGGTTTCTGGTTTTGGTTGCAGATAAATCTTTTGCCTTTTACTAAAGATTTCCATGGCCAGGTGTCAGTTTTTTTTTAACCCCTGGCAGTCATATAATTGAAAATTACCAATGGACTTTGTCACATTTTGACCTCCTAGGAATGTTGATTTCCTTAAAAACTCTCAATTTTAAGCCTGAAATAGTTTGATTATGATTTAGGCTTTCTGATTACTGGGGAAAATTTTTGTTTAGAACTAGAAATAATGCAAAATTTTCACTATTTTTTTTTTTTTCACATTTTCCCCCCTGAAAAAATTTTGAGCCATTTACACCAGCCAATTTTACTTTTAAATGAAAGAATATATCCTTTGCTTTCAGAAAATACCTAGTTTCATGGGGTTCTGATCAAAAGTTTCCTTGATATTTATTTAGGTGATGATAAACAGTCATTTTTCAATATTTTACCCCCTATAAAAATATGAAAATCCATTTTTTGAGAGAAAATAAGCTGTGATAAAATGACTTTTGTCATTTTTGTGATGATTTTTACTTAGGATAGAAAATTTTTACCATAGCAAACCTGAATTGACTTTTATTTAAGTTCAGTGGGGCTATAGAAAACCTCAAACAGCTGTGATATATAAACGGAGATGAAGTCCATTTCTCTCTCTGCTGAGCTACACTTACATAAATATGAACCTCACCCCCCACCCTCAGTATTTTACATAGGTGTTTTGCTTCGGATGTTATCATCTGTGGGGTAAGCATTGGTAGGATTTTGCCAATCTGATCATCAATCATCATTTCTTTTCTGTTTTCCTAAAAAGAATTATTTCACAAGTCTAAACAGTTCTTGGAATACCACTTCTAAATATTTAAAATTGTATAACTTTTGGATGTTGTTGATGATAAAACTGTTCTTGAGTAAATACATGTTATACAATCCAGTGAGTGAGGTTCCTGCTTCTACTGAGACATTATCATAACAAAATGATTGGTTAGCTCAAATGTCCTTTGTTTCACTGCTCTGTCTGATATTAATTGAACTAAATTGGTGGATTTATTTTGTATCAAGTAAAGAGTGATATTTTCTTTAATGAGTTGCTTAAGTTGCCAGTTTTGTCCTCTTTGCATTTACGCAGGTTTTCTCTAGAGTGCATGTCTTCATTAATATTAACTTTTTGTTTTCCTCTTCAAAGTTGGATGCAGTTAAATATTCAGACTTTGTTCTTCCTTTGTAATCTTTCCTTATTGGAGCATCAAACCCAGCCAGTAGTTTCATGGAGGACTGCTTGGTACTGTAAGTGACTTTTCATATTGGAGCATCAGACCTAGCCAGTACTTTGATGGGACACTGCTTGGTACTGTAAGCTACTTTTCATATTGGAGCATCTAACACAGCCAGTTCTTTGATGGGTGACTGCTTGGTACTGTAAGCAACTTTTCTTATTGGAGCATCAGACCTAGCCAGTACTTTGATGGTACACTGCTTGGTACTGTAAGTGACTTTTCTTATTGGAGCATCAAACACAGCTAGTTCTTTGAAGGGACACTGCTTGGTACTGTAAACAACCTCCTACAATCCAAAATATACTTCTGCTTTAAATAACCCGCAAAGAGCTCAGCTTTTTAAAAAAAAAAAAAGATCAATTTTCTATTGGAGAGGCTTCAGTGATAAAATACATAATTTTTTTTTTTTAATATGAAATGTTTCTAACATTACATAACTGAGACCTTAAAACGTGATTGCTACAATTGGATAAATAATCTCACTCTTTTTAATATAAAAATGTTTACATTGAGATGATATTTGATAGCAGTTTTTTTTTAATTATTTCATCCAAAGTAAGGTGATAAGGCTACTAAGACTGGAGGTGGAGTTACAGGAAGTGAAAGAAAATGAAGACTTTAGTCAGGAGAGGTTAATAAAGGAAGATAGAAGATGGCGATTCATGCTGCATTTAAATTTTTGAGGATTGAAGGTGGCAGGGAATCTAGAAATCTGAAGGGAGTTCCACAGGTGAGATGTACGAGAAAAGAGACTGTTAAAATAGAAGTGGTGCTAATTAGTTCTATCTAGCTAGTTCAACAGTAAAACCTTCTTGCCAATCTAGTAGCATGCTTAAATTCATGTTGTAAAGTCACTAGGGGAAAAAAACTCATCAGGACAGTTGCCATGAAAATATTTGTAGAAAAGACAGAGGGAAATCCCATCCTGTCATTGAGAAAGTGAAGTTGAGATGCCAGATCAGGGTCGATTACACTGCAGACATTTCTTTGAATTTTGTCAAGAATCTTGAGATATATTACATTAGCACCAAACCAGATATGGTAACAGTATTCAATACAAATGCTCAAAAATTGGAAACTCAATCTTAAATTCTGATATTTTAGCCTGACTGTGAAGAACAGACCTGTAATAATTGATAATCTTAGTTATCAATACCTATGGAATTTCCACAATTTTAATATTGATCAAATATGCTTGTTCCATGAGGAAACCTCCAAATTTATCATAAAGACAAGTTCCAAATGAGCCCTGAATATTGCTGCCACATCTGGTCTGGTGCTTCTGCTATGTATTTAGAAATTTTCAATAAAATATACGAGTCTGCAATATTATTGGTTCTGACCTGGTATCTCAACTTCAGTCATTTTCCTACCAGCATAATGTAGCTTTATGCTTTTTTTATAAATATTTTCATGGGAAATTCAGGATGTTCTCTCTCTCTCTATCTATCTCTCTCTATCTATCTCTCTCTATCTATCTCTCTCTATCTCTCTCTCTCTATCTATCTCTCTCTCTCTATCTATCTCTCTCTCTATCTATCTCTCTCTCTATCTATCTCTCTCTATCTATCTCTCTCTATCTATCTCTCTCTATCTCTCTCTATCTCTCTCTCTCTATCTCTCTCTCTCTATCTCTCTCTATCTCTCTCTCTCTCTCTCTCTATCTCTCTCTATCTCTCTCTCTATCTCTCTCTCTCTATCTCTCTCTCTCTCTCTCTCTCTCTCTCTCTCTATCTCTCTCTCTATCTCTCTCTCTATCTCTCTATCTCTCTCTCTCTCTCTATCTCTCTCTAATAAATGGAATGCTCATTTGGCAAGTAAACATAACCTGATCTCACTGCCTCCATTTTTATCTTCTAGCTGCATATAGCCTTTTGTCAGGCTACAGTAAGTTTTGTAAATATCTGGAACAACTCTCTTAAATTTCTAATGTTTGGATCCGTGAGTTCTTCAATGTCTTTAAGAGCTATATATCTTTGTTCTGAGTATTACTTACTCCTTTACAGCTTTTTATGTCAGTAGGACTTTTTTCTTCGATTATTTGCTCAAATTTGCAAATTTAATCTTCCTTTCTCTAGCTTTCATTCTGTCCTGTGGGTGTTAAATTCTCAAAGCCTTCTTTCTTCATGACGTATATCAAAATGTCAACTCTCTCTTTCTGACTTTTATCAACAGTTTCTTTAGAATTCCTATTCTCCTTAGAACTTGCTTATTTGTTACACGTGTGACCGTGGCATTCTTAACATTCAGTAGTCAATCCAAATTTTATTACCGTTTTTACATTTGTGAAGAAATTGTCCAACTTTCACTGCCACATAGGAAAGGAAACATTACTTAACTGTCCAGAATGCTTCTTTTTTTTTTTTTTTTTTTTTTTTTTTCCGTTCCTAATGTTTTTTTGTTTCATTTTAGTACCTATGTTCAGTTTCTGAAAAGTCTCTTCTGCTACTTTCTAATTCCTTTTGGATATTTGTGTCCTTCCTTCTATTTTTCTGTTATTACCTTTTGGCCAGGGAGTCAAATTTTTATACTTGGTTGATTTTTAACATCTGATATGTAACATGTCTTGAAATGTGCTCCCCGCCAACCAACTTTTTTTTTTTTTTTTTTAGTTGTTGTTGCTCACATCCATCTTCTTCCAGGTATGAGTGGGTGCTGAAAATTTTCTTGGTCTTTCTCTCTTATTGGAATGGTATAATTGTGGGGGCAAAAATTTGTCACCATCCCTTTGTCTAAAATTAAAAAAGTTGTTTTTTTTTTTTTTTTTTGTTTTTTTTTTTTTTTCTCTTTAAAAAAAAAAAAAAAATAATTGCCAAATTACAAGATGAAAATTATGGCTGAAAGTAGCTGGGAGACACATTGGCTGAAACATTTGTGTAAAAGTATGAAATCAGAAAAAAAAAAAAAATAAGTATATGAGTAAAAATGTATGACAAAGTGGAAAAATTTTTCTTGTGATACTTTTCGTCCTTTAGGACTAAATTTGTCATGTTGGTGTGACTACACGTGCACAAACGAGGGATGTTGGCAATTGAATTTTTTTTTTTTTTTTTTTTTTTTTTTTTATCTAGCCAATTTCATTTAGATTCTATTATTTTTCTTTCCATCACAAAAAGAAAAGAATTTCAAATGGTATCAGGTTGATTAAAAAAATATATAATAAAAAATAAATAATGAAAAAAAAACTAATTTAAAATTCCCAGCATCCCTCATTTGTGTGCATATGTGTAGTTGCACCAACAAAACAAATTTAGTCTGATGAAGCCCTAAAGGACGAAATGCATCATAAGAAAACCTTTTTCACTTTGTAATACATTTTCCCCAATATTGCTCTTGATATATAAAATATATATATATATATATATATATATATATAGTGGATATTCAAACATTTAAAAGTGATCAAAATTCAGTACTTTAGAAATTGCCTTGTTTATGTTTGGATATGATGAAACTGAGCAAATGATAATTTTGTGAATCTATATCAAGAAAGATTTTGCATAAAAGCACCGTTCTGCTTTGCTTGATAGGCAAGGTTCTTTGTAGCTGAGTTGGTTTAAGCACATCAGATCTCTACCTGGAAGATCCATGTTCAAATCCTGCCAGAGAGCACATATTTTTCCTTAATAATATCCTGCAAATATTCAAGTTGCTTGATGAAAATAAATAAATATATTGTTTAAATAAATAAATGTAGTGTCTAATCAAATATGGCTATCTATTAAAAATAACAATTAAAGCAATAAAATCTGTCTCATTAATAAATAAGAAATCCATTACATGAGAAATTTTTTTTTGTGTGTGCACATATATATATATATATATATGTTTTTGTTTAGCTGTGCCACATCTTCAGAATTGTTCAAATATTCTATAGTTTTCTAATTGTCATTTAAAGATGTTTGTAACTTTCTTTTGCATATCAGATTGCCCTGTTATTAATTTGTCTGAGTTTCTCTGAGTTATAACTGACTTTAAAAATTAAAGACTTTAAATATCTTTGATAGAATAATTACATATAGAGAATTTTATATATATATAAATGTGGGCATTGAGGTAAACACCCAGATGTGACAGTCTGTTTCATGCTTAAATGCAATCATCAGGCCATATAATCAGTAATGTTTGCATTTATTCCTGACCCGTGACAATACCTTTCTTCCCGATTTTCAATTCATTACTATAGTATTCAGTGTAATCCTAGCATAAAGTTTTCTATACATTCTGAATTAAAATAATTTCGCATGCAATTTTTTGTAGTAAAATTATTTTAATTTTATAGTTATAATAAAATTCTTGGCCATGCATTTATATATAAGATTTCTATTCTGTTAGTAATGCTTGTATTGATTCATGACCACTGACAATCCATTACTTCCTGATTTTCCAATATTACTATAGTATAGCAATTAGCAATGCAAGCATTGCATTTATATTATACATACTAACTGATGTACCCAGTAATACACAGAAAAGCAGATATTATCCCCAGTTTCCATTCTTATATCCTTTCTTCAGATATCCAAAAGTAACAATTCAAAGTAAGTATCATTGAAAAGGGCTTTTGTGCATTCACAGAGAATACCCAACTGCTGCCCCTAGGAGATTTGGAGGAAAGAGTAATAAGTTATGAATACCAAAATCATAAAGTGACTTACACAATAACAGCCAAATCAGTTATCCAAAGGCAACAATTCAATGTAAGTAGCCCTGAAAAGGGTTTTGTGCATTCACAGAGAGTATAGCCCTTAAGAGAGGATGTGTTAAAATAAATTTACGATAGATGTATAAATAGACTGACATACAGTTTCACAAGAGACCTGCAAATAGATTTATATATCGATTTACAAATAGAATAGCAAAAGATTTACAGCACTAACAAATAGTACAGTTAAATCATAAACATCTGTTGATTGGGTGGGGTTTCTTTTTTTTTTTTTTTTTTTTTTTTTCCAAGTTTTGCAGAGCCTCATGATGAACAAAATGTTTGGTCTTTCCATGTGGGGTATAAATAAACAAATGATTGGGATCGCTGATTCCTGAACATCCCACATAAAGAAAACTGATTCTGCAAGGTTAAGTCTTACTACATCCAAGGACTGCCCCAAGCTTTGTTAATGCTGATTGCAAAACCCTGTTTCATCAGGAATTGCAGCTGCTTACACTGAAAATGCATGATCTAGAGAATAAGTTGAATTTTAGGAATAAATACAGCCTTACCACTTGCTTTTCCAGTCAACATTGTCGCCTCCAAGATAGTTGGCATCATCATCTTAATTGTAAGTTGTGTACTATTGCAAAGCTTCATTGGATCCATGTTTTTTTAGCAGCATTACTAGTGGTGCAAATTGTAAGGTGGGAGGCCTTCTGGTGTTAGGGTATACAAAAATTTAAACTGGATAATTCACAGCTTCATCAGCATTTAGGACAGCATCAATGGAATTGTACCTGTGACACACACCTGGCACCTGTTCCAGAAGTTTGATGTTCAAATACTGAACTGCCACGTTCATTGGAGCTAAAATGGCACAGGTTCTCAGCCAGTTGTGGTCTGTAAACTGATTCTTCAGGTTAGGAAACAACCTAGTCATTCTTTTAAATGAGATACCATATGTCCAAAATGCAAAACTGACCCACCAACCAAAGTACCATTGCTAACATCCAATAGTTACCTTAGAAAAAGTACCAGCTTCCTCATCATCACTGAGCTGCATTCTCATGTTGGTTGTGAATCTCAGCTTTCTCCCACTGCTCCACAGACAGGAAGACTTTATACTGGTGTTTACCTCGTCAGCTCATGTCCCTTTTGGAATCACTGGAAGGGTTTGTCTAAAGTCTTCCCTTAGCAAGACTGTTGCACCATCCATGAGCTGTGTGTTATGTCTAAGATCCTGAAGTGCAGTGTCAAGAGCCTCAAAGGAACCTTTATGGCTCATTGTTACCTCATCCCAGATGATCAATTTGCAATTGCTGAAAAGTTTGCCTTTTATAGAACCACGACTGATGTTGCAGGTTACCTTCTCTTTCTTGGACAAATCCAAAGGGAGTTTGAAGCACGAATGAGCTGTGTTGCCATTACTTAGCAGGGTTGCAGCTGTTCCACTTGATGCCACTGCTAGAGCAATATGTTTCATTTGGCGCAGTTTAGCCAGAAATATGTTGATGATAAATGTCTTGCTAGTTCCACTTGGGGCATCGAGGAAGATCTCAAGATCTCCTCTTTCACCTTCAATGCTCGAGTAATCATGTTACAAAACCCAGTTAGTCCTCCATAAATCTGCATTTGTTATCAGCTGTATACGTCGTCATTTCCTTGGTGTCATAGCTGCTCTTCCATATGTACTCAATTGCGAAGCTCTGAAGATGGCTTATGTGAGCTGAAAGGTTAGCTCAAGACCAACTTAATAAAAAAAAAATATCCAAATCTTGGAAATTTTTGTCTTTATTTTTCACCTGAAATTAAAGACGACGTACAAACTTTAGAACAGCTCATGGTCGGACATAATAGACAATATTGTTATATATATTTAACAATATGTTTTTATATATATATATATATATATATATATATATATATATATATATATATATATATATATAATAAAAGGCACAAACACTAATATTCCATGGTTATAATTTATTATATTGGAATCACGATGCAATTCACCAGACCTACAAATTCAAAAGGCTTTTGAATTTAGGTTTGATGAATTGTGATTACGATTCCAATGTACTAAATTATAACCATGGAATATTAGTGTTTGAGCCTTTTATATTCTTGCTCTGTACTGTACATTGAGCTCTACCTGGGTTTTATCCTCTTGGAAATAATATATATATTGACCACTATATATTTTTTTTTTCTAGTACTCATGCTTGTAATCATTTTTCATGCATTTTCTATAGTAAGATCATTTTCCATATATTTATATATCTCTATTGTGTCAGTAATATTTATCCTAATTCCTGACCACTGATAATCCCTTCCTGATTTTCCATGTATAATATAGAGACTAAATGACTCATTTTATTAAAGTTAGGTAAAACATAAAATTGCAGTGTTTGGTGTTTAAATAATAAATTTACCAGGCTACAGAAAATGATGAAAGTTATGTGGAGAGTAAGGGTAAAGTTAGTGGACAGCAGTAAAGAAAAATATAACATGTCTTCTGTGTGCCATATCTCTTCAGGACATGAATGATCAATTCCCTATTCTTTGTTTGTCTTTTTATCATCCCCCAACTCACCATGCTCCTGGATATGAAGATAAACTACATCTGCGTCCACATTTTTGAAGGAGAAATTATTACCAGCAATAGATTTTTAGGGTCTGTCTATATTTCTGAGATGAGGTATTATGTACAGTATTTACATTATGTGGACTATTGTTCTCATCTTTGTCGCCAAATTTGTCACAACTGAACCCTTTATTTCGATCCCTGGGGTAGACTGTTCTAGTTCCACGTGCCATGTTTGATAGATGTCAGTTATCAGTTATCTCCTGCTAATTTTCCCTCTCTGCCTTAACCGGGTATTGAACTCACACTCTTTGGGTCTGTCACTGGATCTAACCAATGCCTTTATCCACTGTGCCATGTGTCCTTGAGGACATCTGGGTATGAATTTCTGGGTATTATAAACCTAATGTTTTCAGCAACCATTTTTTTACCAGTGCTCATATTGCAATTTTGCTGTTATCATTGCATGTTTTTACCAGAGCTCATATTGCAACTTTGTTATCATTGCTTTTCTCTGGCACTCCTTATTACTGGTTCCCATATTGTATTTATTTCTATGCTTGGTCAGCTCAGGAGATTTTTGTGGCCTAGCATATGTGCTGATTCCTTAAGTTTACGAATTTTCCAATAGTGTTCCCTGTCTATGATCTCAACATGATCCCACAGGGGACGGTGATCTCCCTTCTCTCTCCATATGTGGTCAGCCACACCTGATTTTTCTACTTCCCCTTGCGTTACAGCTTTCTGGTGTTCTTGAAGCCTTACCTTGAGGGGGCGGCCTGTCTCTCCTTTATATTCCTTTCCGCAGCTGCACGGGATAGCGTACACACAGTCTTTAGTCATGTTCTCCTGTATTGGGGGGGTCTCACTCGAGAGAGATATCTGCGTAGTGTTGTCAAGCTCTTGAAAGTTGTCCTGATGTTATATGGACCGCAGATCCTTTGTATTTTCTCTGATAACCCCTTCACATAAGGCAGGCAGACTGTTTTCTGAGTGTTGTTGTTCTCCTCCTCCTCCTCCTCCTCCACCCGCCTATCCCAGTTTTGGGGGGCTGCTGCCATGTACCCAGGGTAGTTGTTACGTTGTAGAGTATTACTTATACTGACCATATAACATAAGTGATTTTGTTACAAAGAATTACATTTTTTATTCATATATAATTGTTGGCATTAAATAAGACTTTGAAGTTGATATGTCATTAAAAAAAAAAAATAAACAAATAAACCAACTCCTTATTCTGAAATGCATTCGCATAAGTTTGTCAGGTAAATGGCCCACTGCCTCCTCCCATTCCTTTTGTCTTTCAGTATGTCCTGTGAGTGTCAAATTATCCAAGCTGTCCTTCCACTTTTTGTGTCCCAGAAATTTCAGCTGACTCTTTGTAATTCTCAGAATAAGTGCCTTTTTATTTCCATTTTCCTGAAAACTTGTTCGTTTTCATGCTTTATCCATAGTATTATCATGATCCTTCTTTTTAACTTTTTTAATATTTCAATTGCCTGAGATCTTCATCTGTGAGGAAATTGGCCACCATTCACTGCCAAATAAGAGAATTGATATTACACAGCAGGCCTTACATCGAACAGGTTTAAATACAGTGAGCACTGAAATACTACTGCCAAGGTTTGTGGTGTCACTACTAATGTTCAGATTAACAATTTCAACCATCATCCCAGAACAGTCCCTAAAAGTAGCTTAATCATCCTGAATAAATTTTAACTTTTACCACACCAATTTCTTTCTAGAATTTTCCCCTCTGCTACTGCATTTTTTTTTTTTTTGTGTGTAAGGGTGCAAAAATTTGAACACCTACTGTTTTAAAATTGTTATAACTCCCTTTGTATTTTGCGTATACATTTTAATTTTTGTACACTAATAAAAGAATGAATAAGTAATATTTTGATGTAATATTTTGCATGTTTTGATGTTGAAAATAAAAAACAAATACATAAATATCAATCCCTGGCCATTCCATAAAAAAACTTGCTTCTTTGTTGACAAATCCTACCTATGATGTCCTGGCCAGATAGTGCTAAATCCTGATCATGTGCTGAAGCTTTGTGCTTTTGACAGATATAAGAAGAATAGGGTTCTTTTTACAAAAGGTGCTGAAAAGTTCTTGTCCCAACCAAGAAGAGCTTTCATAAAAAAAAAAATTGGTTTGGTCATTTGATCTGACTTTGAGAAGTCAGGAGTTGAGAACTTTTCAGAATCCCGTCATAATTCTATTCCAAAGTCTGTATAATTCAAAGAGTTTCACCATTTGTGTTTCATTCTTATACCACTTTGCCTGTCACCCCACCATTTTTATCTGCATTCTCTCAATAGTATCATGGGAAGCAGGTCTTGGTTGGTCTATTCTCGCTCAGTAAAAATGGTTCCATTGACTAATGTATTGGAATCTCCTTGATTAATTCCAAAGTTGATAGTCCAAGAGGACGTTTCTTTGTATTGCTTACAAGAATAAAGTTATGTGTCTGTCTATTGCATTTATTTGCCTCTTCTCCTTCAAGAACGAACATTGCCTTCTTTTTATCTGCACTTGTGATGAATAATCAATCGATGCCTGAAAAGAAGTTTTTTCCCCATCTGGTTTCTTGTCCAGCTACGAGTGAAGACAACATCCCAATGCTTGTCAGTTGTTGTGATTTGTAGATAAAGGCTGTTGCAATTGCTTCCTTCTCTCTTCTTTAAACACGTGTTTTTTCTACAAAGGTGAGTTGCTTTGCCAGGAGACTTTTACAGACTCGCTTGGGACATATAATAAACTTTATCTGATCCTTTTCTGCAACTCCTCAGGAAATAGTAATTCTTGATTCCAACTAGTGCTCTGCTCTCCAAGGCTTTCAGTTTTAATGAAATTTGCAGGTCTCAGCAGTTTTTACCGTTAATACTATAATGTCGAAAGCAGAATTAATTTACAGTTTTCTGTTTTCAAATTTGTTTTTTTTATTTATTTTCTTTAATCATTTCACCACAAGCAAGGCAATAATGCCACTATAACAATGAAGGTTATAGAGTGAAAGAGAATGAGAAGACTAAGAATGGGGAGGATTGAGGAAAGGACAAAAAAAGGAATGGGGTTCTGATGCCGATTGACATTGCATTTAAATTTTTCAAGATTGTAGTTATCAGGGAAGCAAGAAATAAGAATCCATTTATTCAAGCTCACTAAGTATGCTATACATTTTTTTTCCTCTGTCCCTCTTGCCTTCAATATGTCCTGTGAGTATCAGATTTTCCAAGCCCTCTTTCCTCATTATATGCACTAGAAATTTCAGCTGGTGTTAAGTATAAGTTTCCTTTTTGTTTCCATTTTCTGTAAACCTTTGCTGTTGGTCACATATTCAGTCCATGATATTCTCACCATCCTTCTGTAGAACCACATTTCTGTTGTTTCAACTCGCATCATCTTTTATGAGATTGTCCAACATTCACTGCCATATGAAAAAGATATCACATAACAGTTAGTACTCTTTTCTTTGTTTCTAACAAAGTTTTTCTGTCTTTTAATACTCTTAGTTTTTGGAATGCATCTTTTGCTATCCAGATGCACCTTCCGATTTCAGTGTTGCACTTTCTGTCCTCTGTTAAAACACTTCCCAGATATTTTTGTATTTGTTTGATTTTGGTATCTCCATTTTGTAATTTGCATTTTGGGCTCATCCTTTTGCTAACAACCATGCATTCTGTCTTCTTGCGGTTAATGTTTAATCCTTTCTTCTCGATTTCCTTCACTACCTTCTGTAGAAGTTTTTGTAGTTTTCTTTGCACATCTGCTATCAACACTGTATCATCTGCATATCTTATGATGTTCAGATTGAGGCTGTCAATAATGATTCCTGGTAGGATTTCTAATTCTCTTGGAATCGCTTTACTGCATAGGTTGAATAAGTCCTGTGAGAAGACACATCTTTGTCTTATACCCCTTTCTGTTTTTGTATATCTGCTGAACTCATTTTCTATCCGTATACAGGTGGGGTTTGCTGCAAGTATAAGTACTTAAGTTATTGTTATGGCCCAGGTTAGGACCAAGGAAGAACAACACGAACACAAGAGTAGAAATAACGAAGGTATATTACACGAAATAATAATACAAGATGTGGAAGGTGTTAGTATGACTGTCAGTCTGGTTTGGAGTGAACTATCAGCTCGACTCGATTCGTCCCTCTCTCTTGAGAGGCATAGTATACAGAGAGTTCATTCTGTAGTTATAGGTAAAGACCCATGACAGGAATGGTGAAGAAGTATCCACACACATGAGATCTGATCAAAATATTATCAGGAATGTTGATATGGGAATGGATCTAAAGTATGCAGAGCGAAACAGCTTGGCACAGATTAAAATCATAAACTTTGTCATGCATGCATGCTAAGTTATAATGTTCTTGCTCATTTCTGTTGTTTATAGTTGGGCTTGAAAGGGAAGTGTGTAGAGTGTGATCATCTCACTGCACCACAGAGGTTCCATCAGTGACCCTGGCTTCTGCAGCAATTTTTGGCACAGTACAGCATTCCCCAGGTTTGACAACTTCTATATTCTGCAGATCTCATCCCTTGCAATTTTTTGCTCTTACCAAAAATCAAATCCCTCTTGTTTGAAAGGAACAAGATTTCAAAATGTCAAGGAAATCCAAGAGAATACAACAAGGCAGCTGCTCTCTATCCTCCAAAAAAGGAGTTCCAAGAATTTTTCCATTAATGGAAACAATGCTGGATAAAGTATGTGGCTTCAGAAGAGGACTACTTTGAAGGAGATTAAATGTTGAATTGATGTGTGTTGTAGTTTTTTTGTTTTTTTTATCGCACTAGTCCCAATATTTCCAGAACCATAGCAGATTATCCAACTGGAATAAAAGAATAAAGATTCCATTATACTTTTCTGATGCATCTCTTATATCAATGAGGAGGCTTATGGCCATATAGCATAGAAACACCATCATGATCATCAAGTTAAGCAATGCCAAACCTGATCAGTACCTAGATGGGTGACCGCTTGAGCATACCAGGTACTATGAGCTTAGATGCGCAGCTGATCTGATGGATAGCAGCTTGGAAGTTTTAATCAGTTTTGATTTTAGTTGGGTTCATTATATTCGCTTACTTACAAATATACTCATTGGAAAGATGAATCCACCTCTTCTCCCTCCAGCTATGGGTTAATTAATGAAAACTTGTATCACTAAATCATTATTACTTCCCCCACCCACCTCAAAATCAATGACTTGTTGCATTGATTTCAAATGGTGTTTACACATGACAACACCACAGACACTTCTAATTTGTTTTGAAACTATATCTAGTGATACAAGATCTTTAGGCGAGGGTTTACACGAAATCAGTGGAATTGAGCTAATCACACTAGTATAAACAACTATACACACAGGTGCTCACATCTTTTAGCATAACATAGATACTGCACTCTGATCTGGTATTTTTTTATTCCCCCTCCCCTCCCTGTTAATATGAAGCGTCCATAAATGTATATATCGGCTAAGGCCAAAAATATCCCATGACCACTGTCATGCTGGCATTGCTGTTTACTAACTCTCTCACTTTCATGCAATGAGGGAGGTGCTGCCACAGTGTTAGAATCCTTGGGACTATACATTCCTCAAAGATTTCTTGTGCACTGCCCAAAGATAGAAACACTGCAGAGAGCTAAAGTGCAGTTATTTCACTTAGGTGCCAGCCCAAAGGCCAGAGAGTGTTTCACTCTGATTCAAAGCAGAAGTACTGATCCATAAATAACCCCATTGTGTTTGACAGTTACATTGCTAGTACAGAGTTGCCGACACAAGACAGATGATGTCTATGGCTATTTTTCAGTATGCCCACATCACTACTGAATATGACACAAGATTGACGTTTAAAGTGGGTTTACTGGCAATACAATGGGAAAATTGCCCAAATCCTGCTTGGGACTTCCCATTTTGGGGGCACCTCGGGCACCAGAGAATAAACCCAGCTTCCTCCTGAAGAAGAGGTACTGCTTAGATGGAAGGCCCCTGGGGCTTGGGCTTAATATCTTTTAAACTTACCCCAGTATGTGCCAGGTAAGTATGTATATGTTATGTAATTGATAAAGAAGTTGTGTAGCTGTGGCAGCCATAGCATGCAGGCAGGATTTAAAACTGTTTGATTGACAAATGATTGTTGATGCCAAAAGATTGCGAACTCTTTCTCTGAGGTGTCTGAGAGAGTCTCAGGGTTTGTTTAAAAATCCTAGGTCTTTTGAACTGGAGCCAAGGCTTATCACTTGTTTGCTGTTTATGATTGGCTTTCAGGATTCCTTCCAAAGCCTTTTTCTTCTTCACTTCCAGTGGCCTCTTATATCTTGGCATTATCTTGGGTGGGTGCCTCTTACACTGTGACCTTCTCTCTCGAGTAGCTCTTGGGCCTTGTACAAAGTGAACATTACTGTAAAAAAAAAAAAAAAAAAAAAAAAAAAAAATAATTTCTCTTCAAATAAATCTTTGCTGATGCTTTGTGTGTTTGAGTGGAGTTTATTTTCAATTGTGACTTTGGAAACATTTTGCTTTGATAGCAAAGATGGGAATCTGATCAGTCACTTTTCTCTTTTATAAAAATGGCTTGTTTTCTAATTTCCTGATACTAAGCCTTTCTTGTAATCTTTGACAACTAACACTTGGATATCACAATGTTTTTGATTATATGATTACTAATTAACTGTAGGTGCCATTTTGTATGGGTGAATCTTGTTAAACCTAATGTCCCAGCTCGCGGTTGATTTTATAAAACATTGGCCTACTTTCCCTCCTCCCCCCATATGTGTTGTTGTTTTTGTTGTTGTGTCAATTAAGTTTATGAGTTCTGTTCTCCTTTCTCGTAATTGTCACTGTACAAAAACAATTGCTCTTCTATGTCAGCAGACTTGACACCAGTTAAAAAGTTATTAAAAATGAAACCATCAAAATGTGTACACGTGTTAATTGCTCATCTCATCAATAGAGAATTGGTCGTGTGTTGATATTCTTATTCAATCAGACACTGAGAATATTGATCTCTTCACATAGATGATTTTCTTTTCATAGCACTCACTCGGAAGAAAGAAAACGGAGAAACTAAATAATTTACAAGATTTCTGTAGTTATCCTGAAAATGTCTTGGAATCTCTTTGTCGGACTAAATTATTGTTCTAACAATTTGGTCATATAGGTAACTGTTTTACTTAGTTGGGTAAGATTATCAAGGTTAGCACTTACTCGCGACTTACTTTAACTAAGTATTCTCAAATACACGTGTAATATATATATATATATATATATATATATATATACTATCATTAACTACCTGAAGAGACTTTTTATTTAAATGTCGAAACAAAATGTATAATTTTGTAGTGGATACTTACATGTTCTAATGTAACAGTATATAATAAATATTTATTGCTCTACTTTTGTATTGATCCCTGTTCTAAATTAATGTTTTGAATGTTGAAATTTTATTCTTTGTTCTTTTACATTTGGAGATTGAAGTCAACACTCAGAGGCGACAGACTGTTTCATGCTAAACAGAATATCAGGTGGCCTGCTGATTGCGTTTAGCATGAGACAATCTATTGCCTCTGAGTGTTGACTCCAATGGGCACTTTTATATACACTCTATAAACTTATCTTAGCCTACATGTTTTGTGCTGTGATGGACTTTACATTTGACTTAATAAAGCCCATCAGAAGACAAAATATGTTGATCACCGAGATTTTGGTCCATCCAATGTACTTTCTTCATTTGCAGGGGTTTTTTTCTGCCGTGTTGAACATCTTAGTGTTCATGAAATAAAAATTGTAAATGAAATGGATAATTATATTTTATAAAAGACAATGGATACTATATATATATATATATATATATATATATATATATATATATAAACAGAGATTTGTACCTGAGGAACTGATATATAGCTTTGAAGAAAGTGGACGTCATATCTAAGGCACCTTTCGACCAACGCTTTGTCAAAGATATTCGTTGGCAATATTTAATATAAATGAATACAAAGGCAATAAAGCGACTGAGGAGGGAAAGGTGGAAATTGACTAAGAGACAAATTTTAATTATATAAATTAAAATCGAATGAAGGAGGATATCAATAAATAGTTCCACAAGAGTATATAAAATAGAAAAAGGGAAACTCACAGACTCTTCAGCAGACGTAAGGAATGTAAAAAGTGTTCCTTCTGTCTGCACAGACTGGGTTGCTGACACTTAATGCAAATGGCTTCAGAAACGAAGATGATGTATAGATCGAGCGCTCTGTAATACCGAAAACCATGTGTCTTCATACTCAGCGGCACAAGCATCATTGTCCAATATATATATATATATATATATATATATATATATAGAGAGAGAGAGAGAGAAGTTCAGGGAATTGTAAACTGAACTCTATATTCAATGAGAGTTGCTCATTCTCATTCTGCTGACCCTGCCTCTGGATATCTAGTCTTTTTCTTATTTACAACTGGTTGGTTGTCATTGCTTGTTTTCATTTCCATTGTGCCTTTGTCCGCACTGCACTACCAGGTGAGGGATCTCACACTATGCCGCCATATTCACAAACCAGTACGTTAATCCAAAACGAATAATAACCTTGTGGATTATAGCATTGACTTTTGAATTTGGCGACAATAGGCAGTGTGTAAATACGTAATTTAAATAGTTTTATTTTATTTTATTTCTGATTTGCACAACTGACTAATGATTGGCGAATGATTAATCAGAAGTTACAATATAAAAAATGAAATGATAATTCACATTTTATGACTAAGACTGATTTCAATTTTTTTTTTTTTTTTTAGTTTCTGTGTTGACAAAAAATTTTAAAGATAAACTAACATGTCATATGAAACATACACAGGTACACTAACGATTTTTTTAATATAACCCCCACACACACACACACACACACACCTTCAGACAAAATTACAGACTCCGTTACCAGACTAATTCACGAGGTGGCCACAAGTGGCATTTTACATGACACACCATTTAATTGTTTACAGTGGTGTCTGGTGCAATGCTATCAATTTTGTGTAAATCCTTGCCTATTCTGCTTAAATTTACTTAGTTATCCAAGCAAAGTACAAGTGCCCATGATATTGTCATATATGTTTTATTCAATCATTTAATTTTTTTTTTTTATCAATTCACTCCAAGCAAAGTGATGATTCCATTAAGACACAAGGGCTACTGGGAGTGAAAAAGAATGAGGAGACTTTAGAAGAAAAAGGAAACCCAATCCTAAACAGAAAACAAGGGATAAACCTCTACTCCTGTTCAAAAGACCAAGGGAGGAGTATGAGATACACTTTATATTTAATAATATTTTAATGTAAATTTCTAACAACTAATGATACTATAGAGCAGAGGGTCTCAAACTTACCCCCTCTCTCTCTCTCTCTCTCTCTCTGGGCCACATTTTCAGAATTAAAATTTGCTCATGTCTCACCAAATTTTACATGATAAAATGTACATTTAAAAATAAAAAAAAGCAAAGCAAGGGTCAAAGGGAGATAACTGCAGATTTGAAGTAGGAACATTGAAAACTCTCTCCTCCAATTTGTGGACCCTAGTTAGTATATTATACTAGATATAATGCAAAAATATCATAATAAAATCGGTCAATAATTACTTATGACTATATTGGGGGTCATGCATGCAATTACAGATGATTTATATTTAAAATTTTGAAATCCTGTTTATTTTTGACTAATGAATTTTAAAAAATTGTCTCTAAATCTTTGATTGTCTTTCAATCATTTTGCCTCACCTGCTATCCTCTTCCACCAAACCTGTGAGAAACACTGCTGTAGAGATAGGAAAGATGTATAATTATTGAGTCAGGGGGATAGTATTGAATTGTTATTATGAGTTTTGTTGGTCTGGTAAAATGAAGTTTGTGAGAAATCAGTGGTGTACCTGTAGTATTTTTCAGATTTATACGGTGAGAATAATTAATCTTATGGCTTTCATATATAGCATAATGGTAGATATTTCAATAGGCACAATATCCATGAGAGGTATAACTTCAGTTATCTAAAAAAAAAAAAAAAAAAAAGTATTCAATGTTAATTCTTTTAACTTATAAGCCTGATATTTCAGGCCAATCCCTATCTTACTATACACCATAATCCCTTTATTATTTCAGACTCGGAGAGAACAGTTGCTAATAATAATCAACAATGACATTTTTAAAATACAAAGTCTGCAGTAGAAATGATCATATTTTAATTGCTCAATTTTAATTTGAATGTTAAAAAGCATTCGTCCATAAAATTTATCTATTATGAAGTTTGTATTGCTTAAGATCCAGAAGAAAAAAAAAAAAAAAGGAAGTAAAATTTCTTTGAAAAGCTATTTCCAAAAACAACTCCAGCTTTTTTATAATACCAGTAAACCACGAATTTTCTGTTAACTGATGGTCAGGCACCTCTTTTAATCCAGAGAAAATTACAAACATTTGAATTTCACATGAGTACTGGGTACATTCACCAAGTGGCTACAGATGACATTGCATTTAATTTAATTTTCTATCAGTTGATAATAATGTGGATATACGAGTGATGGATAATTAGTGAGTTAGAGGCATATTATTGAATTGTTATTACTAGAGTTCTTTTGGTCTGGCAAATTGCATAATCTAGCATGGTTCTGTAAAAGAAGTTTCTGAAAAAATCAGTAAAATTTATTTTTTCCAGTATAAATACAAAACCATGTTAAACTTTTTGCCATACATGTTCAATTATGCATTTTCTTCAGTAAAACAATATTATCACATTGTGAAAATTATCAATAGTATAACTTTGAGCATTTAATCTTTTTCTAGTTTAAATTACAAAAATGTTAAATATATTTCTGTTGTCATAATTATACTGACTTTAATATTCAAGTTTTGACAATAACATTTTTAAAATACAAGGTCTGCATTTGAAGTAATTGTATTTTAATAGCTGAATTTTAATTTGAATGGTATTTAAAATTTATCTATTATGAAAACTTGTATTGCTTGAGATCCAGAAAAAAAAAAAAAAAAATGAGAGAAAATTTTGCTTTGAAAAGCTATTTCAAAAATCAAAATTTGTTTTGAATTCCTATTTCAGTTATAGTATTTACAGAAGTATCACAATATCTACTTTATGAGAGAGAAAAAATAATAAACTCCAATATGCTTAAAAACATGTAGATATTTTTTATTATACCAGTGCACCACAAATTTTATGATAACTGATTGTTCAGCACTTCTTTTAATCCGGACAAAGCTACACACAAACATTTGAATTTCATATCAGTACTGGGCACATTCAACAAGTGGCCACAGATGTCATTGTGTTTAATTTAAGTTTCTAACAGCTAATAATAATGTAGAGATACAAGAGATGTATAAATCAGTGAGTCAGAGGCATATTATTGAATTGTCATTACAAGAGTTCTTTTGGTCTGGCAAAATGGATAATCTGGCACTGTTTTGGAACAAAGAATACTCTTCTCACAAATATAGGTAAAAGTAAAAAAAATTCAATTGACATACTGTATTTAGTGTGGGTATACACAAAGATAAGGAAGGGTCTCTGATGGAAACCCCTTGCCAGCCTGCATGGGTATTATGGTAAGCGTCTTCAGTCAAAGCCTTAATGTCAATGACATCTGTAGAATAAGTGTGGGTGAATTTTTTTCTTTGAAAGAAAAACCTGCTGATGACCTATACACACACACGCACAAACAGATCTGCTGACAAGTTCTCAACCAAACAAGAAGGGACAAAAAAGAAAAAATGTTGATTTTTGATTATATGGTGTACCTTATTAAGTCTCATATATTACAGGCATTGTTATTACATCTTCACTTTTTCTGAAAAATATTTTTTCATACTTTCTGAAATTTTGCTTCAAAAGTTTCAGCTTACTGAATTTACTTTTTATTTTGATATTTATTCTCCAAAAAAAAGTCAAGATGGTGTTTTAAATATTATTTCTTTTTTTTTTATTTTCCAGGTAAAAGCTTAAAAACGAAGCAACTGCAGGTGAACAATTATGGCAAAGAGTGAGAAATAAGGATGTAATTCTTACGTGTATATTCTTGGATCCAGAAAGCACCACATAAAAGAAATATCATAGAGAAACCATATCAGCGATGAAAGAGAAAACAAAATCAAAACGATTGGAAATGTGTTCCTGTTCACCTCTCCTTCAAGAGAGTAAACAATTTAGTAGCCAGTGGCATGAAAGGAATTGAAAGTTTAAGATGAACGACTCTGAGAAATTAAAATCATTAGCTAAAATTTGTGAAGGATGCTGCTGTGCAAATAACAGATTAAGATGATAGCTGTGTCTGGCTCAAAGCCATAAAAATGAGGTACCTCAAGAGTATGAATCTCATGGTATTAGCGGATGGTCCAGCTGGTTAACCATTACCCTATAGTATACAAAAATATGTGTGTGTGTATGTATTTTTATGAGGGTATGGTGAAAAGTTATTAGCCCAAACAAAAGTGCTTCAAGAAAAAAAATATATCAAACATTTTTGGTTAGGCCAACAGCTTTTCGACATCTAATATTTATTCCATCCATTGGACACGTGGCCAAGTGGCTGGAACCATGAAATCGGGGTTTGAATCTCACTATGGTTGATTTGCCAGGAAGGAGATTTCCTTATGTTATCAAACTGGAGGGCTTGAGCGTGCTGGCTCTGTTCAAGTTGTTGATCATGCTAGATAACACACTCTTTCCCAGAAACTGTAACTAAGGCCTGCTCCGCATAGTTGCAGTATAAACCACAGGTGGGCTCTTTGGGTGTTGAAATAAACAGAAATACACCTGAGCAAGCATCTGCAATAGGATTGGCTAGCCACCTAGTAGATGGGTATCCTCAAATACAAGTGAACAGCTATATTATTTATTCCATCCTATAAAATTCATTTAGATGGAATCGGCAACCAAAGCTTAAATTTTGGCTTTGTGAGTTGTTCATTTCAACCCAACTGTACAAGAAGAAACTTAAAATTATTGTGTAAAAATTTGCTAATATGTGGGGAATCATAGAAAATGGCAAACATTTTCTATGATTCCTCACATATTAGCAAATTTTTTTCTTCAAACAATCAATATGAGATCTGTTGCAGGAATGGAAAGTATTATCATTTCATGCCTTCTGATACATCTGTTCTGTAAACAGTATTTGGCAGACATGTGAGTCCGGGTAAAAAAGAAAAAACTGGCACAAAACATAGAATTCAAACCAACAACAATTAACAAGACCTGTTTACAGAAGATTAAAGAAAGAAACAAAATTGGAATTATGAACAGTTCAATACAATCTTCAGTCTATGTCTCTGAAGTATTTACATGCCACTCCAAAAGTCGAAGGGAAAAGAGGAAGAGTCTTTTAAATACCGTGCCACCTCAATAGGGAGTGGTAATCCAACAAATATTACATCAAATTCTACTGAACTACTTAGACTTGGTGGTTTTCTGTTACCGCTATAAGTTAAACCATAATTTTTTTTTTTTTTTTTTTTTTAATTTTCTCAACATTTTCAATTGCCTCACCATTGGGTAATGGTTAACAGGCCTACTCCTGTTGTGAATTGAATTGAACCTTCAGTTGATGTCCTATACAAAATTCAACATTAAATATTCTAACAATGATTGACCTTCTGTTAACCAACCCAACTAAATCAGCACATCAGTGTGGTGTTATACTTAACAAGGCAAGTCTGATTAGCTCTTACTACTGAGTCATCAGTTCAATTCTCACTAGGTGCACCATACAAAATTTTGATATTCAATATCTCAACAAGGATCGGCATATAATAAAATTAACCAACCTATTGGGTTATGGTTAACAAGGCTAGTTTATTTGACCATTACTACTGAGTTGTGAATTTAAACTTCACTGGGCACCCCATCCTAACTAGTTTTGAAATGTAATAAAATTAACCAACATAACTAAATAAGTATGTCAGTGGAGTGTTATGGTTAATGAGTCTGGTCTTCTTAAGCATGACTACTGATTTGTGAGTTTGATACTTACTAGATGCCCCAAACAAAATTCAACAAGGATTGACTTAATAAAATTAACCAACCTAAATCAATTCATTTTATGAATGATCAGAATGTGAATATTTGACTGACTTTTTGTCTGTTTTAAAATTCACACATCGCTTGTAGAATTATTTTTGTTTCTCATTGCCTAAAATGTAAAAAACTCATTTGAGCCTTGTGACTGCTTCAGCAATAATTGTATATAGCAAAATTTTACCCAAAATCTTTGCTTAGAATCTTGTCAGGGCAGCATGCAAGGAAAAATTGTCAAAAATATGTGCACAATTGTAGAAGAAACCCTCACAACACATACTCTATCCATTTAACACAATCCCACTTGGTAGACTGACTCGCCATGCTAGGGGTCATGCATTGCTTTTGTTCTGTTGATGGATTCTGGTAATTTTAAGGATTCTTATTTTTCATATATATATATATATATATACACACACACATAAAGAAATGGCTTTTTCTCTCAAAATAGAATCATCTTAGACTTTATTTAATACACCTATTTAGAATCTTCTATGTGCTGCATGCCTTCAGGATGTTGGCAAACATGGCTCTCCACAATTTCCTGGTTTTTGTTGCTCTTCATAAATTTCTGTTTAGAATATTAAATTCAATTGATGACAGAAATATTCCACCAAGAAAAAAAGATTCTTTTTCACAGCGGGTAATGAATGAGTAAAACACTCTCCCTCTTTTAGCAGTCAGTGCAACAATTTTAAATGATTTTAAAAAGAAGATTCAAGTATATTTTGATTATATTGACAGAAATAGGAATAGATAGGTTTTCCTGTCATCCTGTTCACACTCCTTCCCAGTCTTTTGAACAGAACTAGGGGTTTATCTTTTGTTTCCTGTTTAGAATTGGGTTTGCAGTTCTTTTGAAAGCCTTTTCCTTCTCTTCCTCGTGGCCCCTTGCATCTTGGTAGCATTATCTCTTTGCTTGGGGGTGATTCCTCTTTCTTTATAACTCTCTACAAGTGGCTCTTGGGACCTTGTACAAGGTGAACATTGTTTAAAAAAAAAAAAAACATGCATGATTGATTATTTTTTTTTTTTTATATACTAAAGTTCACCTATACAGGACTCGAGACCTACTCAAGGCATAGGGTTACCATTAAAATGGTTATGATGAACAAAAAAGGAGGTGGAAAGAAGTGGAAATGCTGAGGATAGATAACAATTGACTCTGAAATTGAAGAAGTTAACACTGGTGTTTAGGGAAGCATTCAAGTGGGATTCTACTCCACAAAGTAAAAGTTCTTAGGAAAAAGCTGTCCAAGTGGAACTTCCTTTTCCAACATACAGGAAATGAGGGTGATTCAACTCTGTGAACGTCCTGGGTACGACTATAAACTACATCCGCGTCCTGGGTATGATGATAAACTACGTCCAACAACAGGGCTTCAGATATTGTTTTCGGAAAAATAATGTTGCCAGCTATACGTTTGTTGGAAAGAATAATGTTGCCAGCTATACGTTTGTTGGAAAGAATAATGTTGCCAGCTATACGTATGTTGGAAAGAATAATGTTGCCAGCTATACGTTTGTTGGAAAGAATAATGTTGCCAGCTATACGTTTGTTGGAAAGAATAATGTTGCCAGCTATACGTTTGTTGGAAAGAATAATGTTGCCAGCTATGCGTTTTTGAAAAGATAATGTTGCCAGCTATATGTTTAATAGTACTGTATAATTAATATATGTATAGGTATATGTGTATGTATGTATGTATATATATATATATATATATATATACACACACACACCTTAATTTGGCATTAAATGACCCACAGTGGTTGATATGCCATAAAACCCAACCAACCAACTCTGTGAAAGCATCATAGCGTGTCCTAGCTGTAAAGATCTGAACTAGTGGATCTAAAAAAATGGAGCTCCTCTGAATAAACTTGCATCAGCTAACAACATTGTATCTGTGGGGGGGTGGAGCTGCAAAGTGTAGAATAAGTATTCCCCCCACCCACAAGCTTGTGGGAACTCTTATCAGCGCTTGAAAGTGAGAATTGAACAGATTCATTTACTTTTCTTTTCTTTTTTTTATCCCTCAAGGTAACAACAACAAACATTTGTATGAAGTGGAGGTATATGGTAGGCATATTTTTACCCAGATGTCGCAAACTATCAATACTTGTACCAAGCTTGAGTCGAAAATACTGTGATAGTAAATATAAATAGGGGTGTCACCTATGCAGAATTGTGACATCTGATTAGCAAATGTTTAGTGATTTACTATTAGATCTACTCAGTCTATCTTGATGATCAGGTAATATTATTAACTTCACATTTGGGCATTATTTCAAGTGACAAGCCACTGCACTCAGAAAGGCTAAACCAATTTTGAGCTGAACAATTTGATTCTTCAGCATGTTGGTGTTGTTTATTAACAAAACTTTTATTGTTATCTGAAAATTTATTATTCTTTTAATTGTTTTTCTTTGTTTTATTTTTCACTTTTACTTCTTTTTTTGTACTTTATTCCTTTTCCCTCTATCATTCTCTTCCCACCCTCTTTTCCCCTCTCTTTTTATCATCCTCCTCTCTCTCTCTCTCTCTCCCCCTCTCTTTTTATCCTCCACCCTCTCTCTCCCCCTAACTATTTATCCTCCATCCTCTCTCTCCCCCTAACTATTTATCCTCCATCCTCTCTCTCCCCCTAACTATTTATCCTCCATCCTCTCTCTCCCCCTAACTATTTATCCTCCATCCTCTCTCTCCCCCTAACTATTTATCCTCCATCCTCTCTCTCCCCCTAACTATTTATCCTCCATCCTCTCTCTCCCCCTAACTATTTATCCTCCTCCCTCTCTCTCCCCCTCTCGCTTTTTATCCTCCTCCCTCTCTCTCCCCCTCTCGCTTTTTATCCTCCTCCCTCTCTCTCCCCCTCTCGCTTTTTATCCTCCTCCCTCTCTCTCCCCCTCTCGCTTTTTATCCTCCTCCCTCTCTCTCCCCCTCTCGCTTTTTATCCTCCTCCCTCTCTCTCCCCCTCTCGCTTTTTATCCTCCTCCCTCTCTCTCCCCCTCTCGCTTTTTATCCTCCTCCCTCTCTCTCCCCCTCTCGCTTTTTATCCTCCTCCCTCTCTCTCCCCCTCTCGCTTTTTATCCTCCTCCCTCTCTCTCCCCCTCTCGCTTTTTATCCTCCTCCCTCTCTCTCCCCCTCTCGCTTTTTATCCTCCTCCCTCTCTTTTTTATCCCTCCCCCTCTCTTTATACACCTCCCTCTATCTCTCCCACCTCTCTTCATTCCCCTCCCTCTCTCTTCCTACTCCCTTTTTTTCTTTCTTCCTATTTCTTTTTCTTTTTCTTTTTCTTTTTTTTACTTTTTTCTTTTCTCATTTATTTTTATTTTTCCATATCCTTTAAAGTTTCTTTCTGATATTGATGTTACTTTCTTTTTATTCATTTTTGTATTTTTTTTTTCTTTTCCTACTTTCTATGAATTTGTCAGCATGTTTCACATTTGCCTGGGATTTCCCTTGATATTTCTTTCCTATTTCTCTTTTAAATTCTGTTTTTTTTATAATTTTTATATTTTTTATGACTATTATGATTATTAGCATAGTACCCATAAAAAATGACAGAATTTAAAAGGATCAATGCGTAGTATATGTTCCACTTGCCCTGTTATGTTTCTGTACTATAATGTGGATGTGGGACATGAAACCATGTTTATATCTTTGATATAAGGGAAGCCTGTCAGAGTGGGTGGGGGATTTCCTCACACATTGCATCTAAGGAAGAGGGTCATACTACACTGATATGTGTATAACATTGGCTGCACTAATAACAATTCTTGCCTTGCCTCGTATGTACACTTTAGGCCCCCCACCCATATAAAATTGATGATGCTACATTCTACCATTCAGCAGATGGATTAATAAATACAGGCTTTGATTGTAGAATCTGTGTGTATATATATATATATATATATATATATATATATATATATATACACACACACAGAGGATATAAAGAATGTATATCGTATATCAAAATGGCTTTTTGATACTTTTGGAACATTCTGTAGAATCTCCAAACCTTCTAATTATCACATAATCCATCACTAATTTTTTTTTTTTTGATTGCAGCCCACATGTATTCTGAATTTTCAGGTATTTTGCTTGCTCAGGGTCTTTCAAAGGTTGGACCACTTTCAGTAGATTCCTGACCAAGTTTGAGACATAGGTACCAATTGTATCAGCTTTGCTCATTGGGTCATCTGGCAAAGCTCATTCAAAATGTAAATGTTTATCCTGAAACTTGAAGCACATTTGTATGAATGTGAAAATCATTCAATACACAAGCTTACACGATATGTCACTTCTGACTGAATAACCTTATGGGAGAATGTCTGTTCATGCATGTAGTTTAGGGTTACTTCTAATTGGTTGTCCAGTTGCATCAAGGAAAAGCAACCCCTTTTCCTGATATTTGAAATAGTTGGTTATATTTCAGACAGATCTTGAACATCAAAATTATCTTTGACAAAATTTTGTTGGGTTAATGTTTTTTTTAGTAACATATATTTCTAGGGTTACTTTGATTTTTCACTCTATAACATCTTTGCAGAAAATGTTTATGCATTGTATTTTACAAGTCGGTCCCTATTGACTTACCTAGGCTTGGTCCAAGGGAAGATGAGCCACTAGGTTTTGGTTATCTAGAATTTTGAAAGTGCACCAATAAAATGCCTAGATATTCACTGATGATCAAGTGTAATGTTCTCAGGCAAATCAAACTGTGTTGTCTTCTTTCTCTTGTATATTTTTGTCTCTCTAAATATTGAAATAAATCTCTAGTGATGTATCCGTATTGTATCTGAGCATAATAGACAGACATGTCTCGATTCCCTGTGTCATTCGTGCTTGTGAGGTTTATTGGACGTAATTTGATTTTTTACTTTTTTTTTTTTTTTTTTTTTTAAAGGCCTGCTTTTAAACATGTGGATTATTCTCAGTGATTTATAACTGGAAAACATTTTTTAATTGACTTGGCCCCATATTTACCCGCTCAAAATATATTTGATTAAAAATAAAACAAATGGTGTTGCTATATTCTGTTATAAAAAAATTTGTATGATTAAGAAAGTATATAGAATTTGTTAAGAGTGGAGTCTTTTAGTTTGTTAAATCCCAATTATGATTTAAATAATAGGGTAAACTGGGCTCTAGCCTTGGGTAGCACCGAGTCTAAGAAAATGGTGAATTCCAGACTGAGGAAATCATCACTCTACTATCTTTGCCAAGAAATCATAGCAATATACAGATTATAAAGAATAGGAATATCTGGAGAGACAGGATCACCTACATCCTGAAAGGAAAATAAAAATGGGCTCAATCCTCTTTGGTTTCATGTTCCCATGGCCTTGTAGCAGACTAAGCCATGCTCTATAATTAATTATTTATACACCTTATGAATGTCCTCTGGAAATAAAATGTGTCCTGGTTTAATTAGGCTCACAGTCAATATCATGAAGCACTCGGTAAAAATCAAACTCCGAAGAAATAATTAGCCAAATTAACCAGCTAATAATTGCTTTAATATAAGAAAATGTGTATATTTATTGAAGACCCCTTATGCAAGTGTAATGGATAGCAAACTAATCAGGGCTCTCTGGCCATGGTTGGCAGTCAGTCTAGGAGGAGGAAAATGTTGGATTCAAAACTGTGAAGAAGACAAGGAAACTTCTCATTATCTTTCTCAAGAAACCATAGCAATTCACAGATAATAAAAGTAATCTCTGGTGAGCCATGAAGGGATATGGCATTGGGTTGATTTTTTTTTTTTTTTTTTTTATAAAATTCACTCAATACAAGGCTCGAGAGTCACTCAAAGTAGAGGATTACTGAATGAGATACGTGATGCAAATGTAAGAAGTGGTAGGAAATGAAGAAAGCAAGGCAAATAATGATTTTTTTTTTTTTTTTTTTTTTTGATGAGGTTAAGTGATGTATCCGTATTGTATCTGAGCCAAAATATATGTATCAGGGCCAAAATATTTTCAGCACCCCCCCCCCCCTTTGTAAACGTACAAATTCTATGTATGCTTGTGTTTTATGCAGTTGGTGATATTGCATGGTGGGATATATGATAGAAACATTAAAAATTTTATTTATTCTAATTGTTGCTTAAATAGTGACTGGTGTCCTCATCCTGGTTATTTTAGTCTTTTTTTTTTTTTTTTTTTTTTTTCTAAATCTACCTCTTGTATTTAGTAAGTATCTGGTATTATAAGAGCAAATACTTTACACAATCCACAGAGTTGTTTTTCTTATGTTTGGGAAAATAATATATTAGTTAATTTCATTTTTTTTTTTTTTTTTTTTTCCACTTAATCCGATTATATGACTTTTATTGCTTCACCAAAAGATTAAACTCTCACCCACCAGGTAACTATATTAACTTAAAACTTAACATTCAGGTGTTGGAATTTTGGGGGCCTTTAATCTAAAGCCTGTTCTTTCATAATTGTTAATATGATCCTCATGAACATCCTCAATAATATTTTAATTATTGCCTATTGAGGGATGGATCCAGGATTTAGATCACTAAAGGGATCCAAATGAAAAAATTATGTAGGGCAGAATTAGGGATTAGTATTGTTGTAGAGAGTTTGTGGGCTTTCTGTATATTCAGGCAATTTTCCTGTATAAAATTATAACAACAAAGAAAGTTTAAAAAAAAAAAATAATCAAAGAAATTTACTACAGGTTATTTTATACGCATATATTACACAGTAGAATTCTTCCTCATGATGGCTATTTTGGGGGTCATCGAAAGTTTCAAGCCTCCATGACATCAGACTTTCTCTCCCATGGGCCCAGCCAAGTGTGATCATTTCTCAACTAACATTCTGGAAGAGCAATGATTACAAGAATTGTAACATTATTTGTGCTTATGCAAATGAGATCCTTTTGTTGAGTTCTTTGTAGCAATTCTGACCAGTCGAGATAGTTCTTTTTTTTTTTTTTTTTTTTTTTTAAATGTTTTGGCCAATCAGAGAAGCAAATTCCATTTTACCTTTTAAAACAAAAATATAAAAATAAAACAAAACTAAAAAGACATCTTGATTTGTGTGTGCGCAAAAGTTTTCAGTGCTTTTTTTTACTAAAATAAAAAAAGTGAAACAGAATACTCTGTTTTAAAAAAAAAAAAAAAAAAGTTTTTCGTTGGAGACTTTTGCACGCACACATCAAATTTTGCATGAAAAATAAAATAGTAATTTTTAGTTATTTCTATTTTTATAAAATTTGTTTATCTCAGTATTTAAAAAAAAAATTTTTTTTTTTTTTACTTTTCCCAAGCAGTGTAGGTTCCAGACCCCTTGACATCCCACTTCCCCCCTGGGTCTGCATCAGGTATTATTACTTATCAAATAGATCTCATTTTATTACAAAGAATTTTCCAAGTGAATGTTTTTGCAGAATCTCAATGTTTTCCAATTTTCCTTTCATTTTTTTTTTCCTTTCTACCTCTTAAAAAGAAGTTGTCTTTTCTTGCTGATTACTGTCTCTAACAGGCTGCTTGATTATTGAATACCGAATCTATAAGTAAATGGCTCATATTACCATTATCGTAACTTCATAATTTTTCTGATAAGTCCAAGAAAAGTAAAGAAGTGAAGTCTTTGAGTTTCCTGCCTTTTTGTATTTGGAATATGCAACCCTCTATCATTAAAGTGACATAATACAATATGTTAACATATAAACACAGATAACAAGATTAACGTTTTTCCAGTATTTTCCTCGTGTGAAAACACAATTTCAGTTGCTACTTATTTTCCTGTTGACAAAGAAAAAAGTTTATTTAAAATAAAAGAAAACTTCTTTTCCCTCTTCTCTTATACAATTTTATTTTCATCTTAAAATTGGTGCAATGATCCATTTTGCTAATGTGATAAGATTGTAATCCGTGTCCTTTTGTGAACGTTATTAATGTCTTTTGTTTTTAATTACATTATAAAGTTTCATAATATGAAAACTTTTAGTTACCTTGGTTGTCTGAAATCTGAAAAACTCTTTGGTGTCAGATTTGGAAGACTAAACAAGATTCTTTGGTTCTTTCAGCTGAAGACATTTATTTTCCGTGTCCATCCATATTTTATCTCTCCTCTGCTCTTCTTTTCTATTTCATTCTTGCTTCCCTTTCTCTTACCCTTCTTTGCCCCCTTTCCTTCTTTGCCCCCTTTCCTTCTTTCTCTCTTTCTCCCTTCTTTGCCCCCTTTCTCTCTTTCTCCCTTCTTTGCCCCCTTTCTCTCTTTCTCCCTTCTTTGTCTCTTTCTCCCTTCATTGCCCCTTTCTCCCTTCGTTGCCCCCTTTCTCCTTCTTTCTCCCCCTTTCTCCTTCTTTGGCCCCTCTTTCTCCCTCTTTTGCCCCTCTTTCTCCCTCTTTGGCCCCTCTTTCTCCCTATATCTCTTTCTTTTCCCTTTGTGTTCAGTAGGTAGAGGGTTACTTGTCTCTTTTTGGTGGGGGTTTGATATAAAGTATATAGAAATAAGAGTACAGCCTCTCCCCAAACCCTAAAATTATATACCTGCAAAGAATCCTACATAATTTGATACAAATTTATTATAAAAAATAAGAGCATGAGCAGCACAGAGAAAGATGACTGGAGATTGTGTGGACTAAATCTGTTCGTAATATTGCCTTTCTCTTCTTAATTTTCAATTAGATATTATCAATGATCAGTGGGCTATTCTTTTTGATTTCATAATTTCTCTATTCTAAAAATTCCCTGACTCCCTCCGCCAGTGGTCACTTGTATTTGCTTTTGTTTATTTTGAGTGTGTGTATTTGAATTTCCATTTTCTCAAGAGCTGAAAATTTCTTGCCATAATTCTTCTTTGCTCTTGAGGAAAGGGAAAAATACTTCAGAATTTACCTAAACTGTATAAGTTTACTATATTGGGAAAAAGACCAACTATGTTCACCATTTGGTCAGTAGTCAAATAGATCCAACTATTATTCTATTCAAATTGGATACATATGGTTTCATTCTCAAATTTATTTTCATAAAAAATTAAGCAAAGTCGTGTAAAAATTCAAATCCTTGTCACATACCCTGACTTTGATCCTCACTGGATATTCATATTTGTAGTCTTCAGCCCAAACTAAGTGTAACCGTTTTAGCACAAGGATACAAATGTGTGCACCCAGTGAGGACCAAAGTCTCTACTAACAGGCTACAAGTCCTACTGGCTGACTATTAGACCACAATGAGACAGACATCTTGCATTTCTTGTTATTTCAAACATATGTAAAAAAAAAAAAAAAAAAAATCTGCCTATTTAAGCAGATGTATCAAATATTTTTTAAAAAATGTGGGTTAATATTTTTCAGAATTATTAAATTTGAAATATCAGTTTAAATTTAAAAGCAAACAAGAAAAAACAAAGCTCTGATGATAGTAATTAATTTTCTTGCATACATCCCATGATTTTTTTTTTTTTTTTTTTTTTTTTTTTTTTTTTTTTTACATGCAAACTTGTTTGAAAGAGAATAAAATAGTCTCTTAATAGATTGATTAGTTCAGAATATTGTTCTTGGCTTACATTATTTATATTCAGACTAATATCCTCATCTTTGTTGTTGTTATCACCTGATTGCCTTCTGCTTGAATTTCTGGGATGAAGAGTTATCATTATTTATATTGTAATATCTTCATCTTTGTTTTTCTTATCACCTGATCACCTTCTGTCTGATTTTCTTGGATGAAGAATTATTATTTACATTACATTCAAACTATCCTCATCTTTGTTGTTGTTATTACCTGATTGCCTCCTGTGTGAATTTCTGGGATAAGGAGTTATCATTATTATTATAATCTAGGGAATGTTACTGAATAAAATAATCACATGAAGGTTGGTAATGAATGATAATACTTAGGACAAGAACAACACATATAAGATTCATCAGTGGCGCATAGAAGTAGTAGTCAACTGTTATAAGTGAGTCAAGTAAATTTCACAATGAATTTCCAACTACTGACCAACATACAGTATTTACTCCTGTATTTATGGGAATGGGGACATACTCATTATCATCCATAGGTATGCTACAACAATTATTTACATTCAGACTAATATCCTCACCCTTGTTGTTGTTATCACCTGATCATCCTCTCTCTGATTTTCTGAGATGAAGAGTTATCATTTACATTCAGACTAATGTTTTCATCTTTGTTGTCATTATCACATGATCGCCTTCTGTCTGATTTTCTAGGATGAGGAATTATCATTATTTACAATCAAACTAATATCCTCATCTTTGTGGTTGTTATCACCTGATCACCTTCTCCCTGAATTTCTGGGATAAAGAGTTAACATTATTTACCTTCAGACTAATATCCTCATCTTTATTATTGCAACACTGTTTCAGCTGTTGTGCCCTCTGGCCTTCTTCAGCTCTCTGAAGTTACCTTCAGGGAATTTTGAACTGAATCCTTCATTTAATCCTCAAAATTAGGTTCTTGTTCCACATTTCAGGTCAAGGGACATCTTGTCTTTTTTGGTTATTTCTACTGTTTTATCTGATTCTGTAGTATTTATCCCAGGGACTGAACTCACAATTACTATGCCACCAAATTTGAAAAACAACACTTTAACCCTCTTGGTTGAATCTAGAATTGGAAACCATGAATCTAAGGGTCATATTGCCTGCCTCCCTGCTGCTGCTCTTATTTATGCTTAACTTCCTTTACCTACTGTTTCTCTTTCTTACTGCTGCTGCTGTTGAAGCCTTTGCACAACAACCAAAACATTGTGATGATAATAGCAGAGATGAGGATATTAGTCCAAATGTGAATAATGTCAATGATCATAACTTCCCATCCCCAAAATTCAGTTTTGTTCTTTATTTGGCTAAGTTTGTTAATATATACAGTAACAGCTTAAAAACCGTCTTATCGGACGGCATTTGAACTAGCTCCTGCAGAGGGCTTTTGATTGGGCCTTCGTCCTAATAGCTAGGGAGGAGTAGATGCGATAGGCAACAATAAACTACAGAAGAACTCAAAACTGATCGCTGCATTTAAGTATTCCATTAATATTTAAGCTTACTTTTTGAAAGTTCAACAAAGAAGCAGATGAGCTATTGAGAGTTGTGTCCCTTTAATTGAAAAAGTGTGACACACTGATATTGACATTTATTATATAGATTAGTTTATGATACAAAACAAAAAACAAACTGACACAATTAGAGTAAGAATTGGTGTGAAAAAGTATTCAGTTATTTAATTTTAATGAAAAACATAAGCCCACCACAGTAACATCACCAAGTGGACAAGGAAATCATCTTACTCCTATGGCATCCTTCTGGAAGTGTCTTCTCACGAAAATTGACTTTCTTACACACCATAGCTTGGGGATATGGGGAACAGCAATACAGGATCAGACAGTGTGAAAAGGGATTGTCAATGGAGTTCCAATCAACCATAGGGAGGTTGAAGGATGATGATAAATGCCTAAGTCGTCGCCTTCAAAGTACTTCTTTTTTGGACGACCTCATACACTTATCCACATGTTTCTAATTCTTCCACATCCTGTAACCCTCTTGTGTTTTAGTTGCATTACTGCCTTGCTTGGGGTTTTAAAAATAAAAATAAAAAATGCAATGAATTAAAAGTTCTATTGAATTTGGCCAAATTGTGAGCAGGGACAAAGTTCCAATAAAATTCCAGGTACCACTGAACAAATTAATTTTCAAATATTTCCAGAAATCTTTAACTGGATGAAGTTCCAGGATCATCCAAGAATGGTTCATTTAATTTTCCCAACTGGGTGAGTGGTGTTTTATGCATTACCGAATACAGTAATTAGAATTTCAAATGCATCAGTGTCTCTGAAAAGCTTTATGCTTTGAGATGTTTACTTAAAATAAACAATCATTTTGCAATCCATTTCCCAAAGACAAAACCTCACTATTCTCTTGCTGCTCTATTGCTATTTCCATGGCATGTGTTCTGACAAGCTACATTCCTTAATCTCACCAGCCCTCACCCTTACAACTGGGACCCACCATACCATGTGCACAAGTGTCAATCATCCCCATTCTATTTGTATTCCATTATTAAGGAGGAGGATGTTTTCCCAATCACTATAATCTTGATCTCTTCAAGTCTAGGGTTAACTGTTATCTTTGCTGCATAATCCCATGAACTTCACTTCTTGCCTTTTCTTACACTCATACAACACCACATTGTAACTTTCTACCTTGAGTGACTCTTGGGACTTGTATTAGGTGAATGTTATTAAAAAAATCGTAATGTTGCATTTTTTTTTATTTTTATAATGAACTGATGTGAATTTAAACTACAATAATACTTATAGTGCAGCAGTGTATATGTTAATCTCTTAATCTGTTGAGAGTAAGTTTAGGCCAACAAATAGATTCAGAGTCCCTATTCTAGAGTGATGATAATTAGCATCTCCCTTCATCTTGTTGGTGCTTAGTTTCTGGGTGTTCTAGGAATTGACAAAATTGGTTTCATAGAATCACACACACACACACACACTGATCATCTGTAACAATAAATAATAACTAATGTGAAAAATGGCTGGCCTTTGACAAGGCTGACAATAACGGGTTTATATTGTTAATTTACACAATAGGTTAGTGTGTTTTTAATTATTGCTAGTTGAACATCAGTAGTCTCAGTTTAAATTTAAATTTGGTTTACTAGTTGTATTTTCCATGCTGATAACCGTTATGCTACATTGCACTGCCATTTAGTGTGTATATATATATATATATATATATATATATATATATGAAATATAGTAATGATACGATATAGTAATCCGTATTTAATTTCCAGGCGGTTATATATCCAGGGAGAGCTCTATGCAAAAAGGCAGAGCAAAATTATTTTTAATTAAAGAATATCAAACACTTAAAATCCCATAGGTAATAATTTTTATTTCATGGGAGCTCTAAAAGACAGCAGCTCTCAATCTTCAAGACCTACCTGTTTGTAGAGCTGCTGTTTTTAGAGCCCTAATGAAATAAAAATTATTACCTATGGGAATTATTACCTATATGAGCTGAAATTTGAACTTGGTTTGCCAGTTCTATTTAACATTTTATGCTATGATGCATCTCCATTTAGATATATGAAATGCAGGGAGAACTGGATTCCTGCCTCACACTTCTGATGACTAAGATAATGTGTTAAAAAATAAATAAATCTATGATACTTTTGTTTACTACCATGTTGATCTTGAATTTTAGTTTCCAATAAAATATGTTCAGAATCAAATCAAATAGTCACTTGTCCATGTTTTATAAGCCAAATAGGAATAGCTGTTTTATTGGCTATCATAGGTCAGTGTTGGATGGAATTCAATAAAACTTTACTGACCCGTCTATTATATAGTTACCATGTGTTTTTAAGTACCATAGATTAAGAGAAAAACTAACAAATATCAAACGTAAATAAGATTTTTCGATTAAATGTTTGCGGAATTGGAAGAAATCTGACTGCAACACTTGTATTATCAAAAATATTTGTCTTTTATGATTTTACAAGATTTTTTTACTTTTTAGAATTTTGTTCTGATTATTTTTTTTTTGTCTTCGTTTTTTTTTTTTTTTTTTTTTTCCCTGCCTCTTCTCAAGTGAAAAAGACAAAATGAATGAACCATCTCCAGAAGTTGAAGGCCGGAAACGGACCTTTTCTGACCGGCAAAAGGTCCTTGAAGAAAAGAAGATGCAGCAACAGCGAGAAGAAGCTGAACGTATGAGAGTTGAAGAAGAGAAACGGATGAAGCGTGATGCAAAGAGAAGGGAGAGGAAGGAGCGAGAAAAGAGAGAAGCGATTCGAATCCAAAGGATTGAGGAACAAAGCCGGAATGAAGTAAGCAGTGGCAGCTACTATGGGCAAAACTACTCTGTCCATCCAGCATTAACAAGTAAGTCAAGTTTCTTTTGGACTCCGTCTTGACTTGCAGAGAAATTGCTCAGTTTACTCAGAGCCACCATCTCTATCTTCCTATCGATCGATCTTCCTATCTCTCCCTATATATATATATATATATATATATATATATATATATATATATATGCAAGTTTAATTAAAGATGACAGACAAGGTGCATTGATTAATTTTATATATATATATATATATATATATATAATTTCTCATATATTTTTTTTTTTTTTTTTTTTTTCTTTTCTTTTCAGTAGATAAATTATACAAAAACTGCCCAATGTTATATTTTTCCAAGCACTTTCGGCTATACATTTAACCATTTTCAAGGAAGAAATATGTTAACTGGAAATACATAAAACAATCTATTTCCAGTTAACAATAAAAATATTTCATCCTTGAAAACAGTTAAATATACAGCTGAAAGCGCTCAGAAAAATATAACATTTGGGCAGTTTTTGTATAATTTATCTACTGAAAAAAAAAAAAAATTATCACATGAGAAATTATATAAAAAAGAAACTTAGTCAAAGCACCTTGTCTGTCATTTTTAATGAAGTTTGCATATATATATATATATTTCATTAGATACTGATTATTTGTTAGTATTTTGGCAAACATGGATAAATGTGCCCACAATAAGACCATGACACCAGTTTTTTCCACTCTGGTAATGTAATAAACCCAAAACATATGAAAGTAAACTCATGCATTTTCTTTGTTCTTGAGAAATGACAATAAAAAATAATAAACAGTATTAGGTTGGTGCAAAAATAATGTCGGTTTTTTGATGTTAAAAATACGTCAAGAACCGATATTATTTTTGCACCAACCTAATATTTATAAGATTGTTTATTTACACTATTTATTATCTTATTTATTGGAATGGTTGACAAGACATCGGCTAATTGCCAATTGATTCAAATTTTATAAAATGGTAAATAAGGATTTGCTTATAGTTGGTTCACATATTTTAATAATTTAGTAAATATTTCTAAGTTTATTAATAACAAATTGTTTTCACATTTATTTCTTTATAGATTGGTAGATTATAAAATATTATATTAGTTTTTAGAATGTTGTAAATAAACATAAATGATTAGTGTCATGGGGAAAAAAAAAACTGCCATTTTGACATTATATCTAATTGTAGGCACATTTATCCATGTCTGACAGGTTGTCTCCACCACCCCGCCACGAACTGGAAGTAAAGACTTGTTTTTTATCGAATTTACACTGAATTCCACTGGGTGCATGGCCAAGAATGTTAACTATGAGATCTAGGTTCAATCCCCAACATGCAGCACAAATTGAGTAGTACTTGAAAACCATAGCACAGGTTGATCTAAGTCTTTTGTATTAAAATTGGTAGACCAATCTGTTCTGGAGCACTAAGTCACAAGTACTATTCTTGTACAAACTTGTGTTCATCCCAAATTATGCATTCTCTCCCAGAAGTTAAGGCCCAGTTGGCTCTGGATGTTAAGCACAAATATGCCTGAGAAGGTGTCTTCAACAGGGATTAGCTAAACATGCTAGCAGACATTCCAAGAGTTGTTTGAACAACTGGTTAGTTTGCTTTTGCTTTTTTTTCTTCAGTCTATTCACTGATTTATTGACCATCTTCAGATATCTAATTTGTACAGAAATGGGGTGGGTAGTGCAGACCTAAGAATAGTAAATATAATATTTAGACCAATCACCACCACTACCTTTCCTTTATAGATTGTGCACCTGAAGATGGCTGTGTGATAGATTCATCGAAGCGTTGCAGTGACAATGAAAGCAGTACAAGAAATGATCTCAGTAATCTTCAAATTATAGAAGGTCTTCTTTAAACTCTTGTTTTGGACTTGTGCCCTTGTCTTTGTTATTTTGCCCTTTGCGATCTCTTACCATTTTCATTAACATATTTGTTGTGTATCACTCAGTATGATACAAAGCAGCAGCTAGAATATATACAAAAACATTTTACCAAAATGATTCCTGAAATTAAAAATATGCCTTACCCCAATAGACTTAGAAGAATTGGAATCATTTTCTCCTTTTATTTAATACACCTATTTAGAATCTTCTATCTGCTGCGTGCCTTCAGGATGTTGGTGAACATGGCTCTCCACAATTTCCTGGTTTTTGTCGCTCTTCATAAATTTCTGTTTAGAATATTAAATTCAATTGATGACAGAGAAATATTCCACCAAGAAAAAAAGATTCTTTTTCACAGCGGGTAATGAATGAGTAAAACACTCTCCCTCTTTTAGCAGTCAGTGCAACAATTTTAAATGATTTTAAAAAGAAGATTCAAGTATATTTTGATTATATTGACAGAAATAGGAATAGATAGGTTTTCCTGTTATCCTGTTCACACTCCTCCCCAGTCGTTTGAACAGGACTAGGGCTTTCTCTTTTGTTTCCTGTTTAGGATTGGATTTCCATTTCTTTCAAAAGCCTTTTCCTTTTCTTTCACTCCTAGTGGCCTCTTGCATTTTGGTAGTGTTATCTCCTTGCTTGGGGTGGTGCCTTTTATTCTGTAACTCTCTACTGCAAATGACTCTTTGGTGTTTTACATGGGGAACAACGTAAAAAGAAAAACATCTATGATAAACTTATAGCTTTATGGTATGGTATATTTCTGAGCGAAAATACAAAATATATGGGGGAGAATGTATGTAAATCTAGAATCTAAAAATGTATACTGAGATCATCATTGCGGTAAAAGTCTGTTTAATGCTTCAAGACTATTTACATGCCAGAAGATTGCCCTCAAGCATGAAACAGACTATTGCGACATATATATATATGGATTGGAATCCAACAGAAAGATAGGATAAAGAAGAAATAGCAAAAGTTTATCAGTCTAACATTTTTATTAAAAATTCATCAGATGTTAAATTGCTAAATTATGTCCTATTTGTTCTTTATCATCTTATATATAATCTACCTCGAGTGGCTCTTGAGCCCTGTACTAGGTGAACCTCTGTAAAAAAAAAATAAAATAAAATATTAACTGTACTCTTGTACAATGTTCGGCTTTCATCCTATTCCTGTTCTCTACTTTCTACTGGTGTTCATTTTTGTCTTATTTTACCTTTCATACATTTTCCAATTTTGGCCTAATAGTTGCTCGTTTAATAATGATCAAGTAAATAAAAACTTATTGTGGATTTAGAATAGACAGAGGGTAAACATCAACTATGTTAACAGATTTATCCATTAACCAGTTATTTGTTGATAAACAAAAATTCTCACTCTCCCTGCCTGACCCAGGGATTGAACTTACTACAACTAGATTCACTTAACCAACACTTATCTACTGGAGAACAATTAAATAGAGAAACCTGGATCCTTGAAACCAATGTCTGTTGTCTTCTAATCAAAAAAAAAAAAAGAAAAAAATCATCGGACAAAATTATTAATTTGGAAGAATTAACTGATCCAAAAATACTAGTTACTGTAAACTTAGAGATGTGGGTTGTGCAATGGATGACAGCTCGGAATTGTTAATTGGAGAGGCAAGTTCCAATTCCAGTCGTCGTTCATTATTCACTCACGTGCGAATACTCTTGAGGGAGGTATGAATCCACCTCTTCTCCCCCCAGCCATGGGTTAATTAGTAGGATTTGTATCAGTAAATTATTAGTATCTCTGAAATATTCTTACAATCTAAATATATTTTCTGGCTTTAAATAACCAGCAAAAGGTTGATAAGCCCAAAAAATCAAAAATGATTAAAAAAAAAATATCACTGCATTCAGAAATGCTAAAATGATAAACGTTTTTGCCAATACTTCAAAATATGTTCTCCGAAAATGTCCTGTTAATTGTTGTTATTAATGTAACCTATATCTTTGTCACTGCTGAGAAATAGTCCTCCTCTTTTCCAAAATAGGAAAAGTTTGATACAGGTTTTTTTTTTTTATCCTGTGACCCATAGGGTCATAGGGGTACCATGTGTACTGCAGCCACAGTAGAAGTGGTATTTCTTAGGCAAGATAGCTTGACAGAGCCCCTGACTAGAAAAGAACAAATAACATTATCAAGACTCTGTATGGGACACTTGAGCATCACCCATTCTTACCTCCTTAAGAAGGAGGCGGCTCCAATCTGTATACCATGCCAGGAGGCTTATACAATATGCCACCTTTTGACAAATTGTTTAGACTTGAAGCAAACTCACCAAAAGTACTACAAAGAAACAAACCTGAAAGAAGTATTCCTCCAAGTAAAACCTTCAAAAATAATAGAATATATAAGAGAAACTGGTCTCGATAGCAAAATCTAGAAAAGATTGAAATAAACACAAATATACCAAGCTATATACCTCCATGAAACTACTTACTTCAAGATGCCTACTCAAACCAAGAAACACATTTAACTTAAGATTCTTTTAAAGTCACTCAAAATCATTTTCGGCATAAAGTGACCACTAAGGTTGGAATGCCGTTAAACAAAACAACCAAACCAAACAATGGCAGAGCCCAACTGTCTCCAGGACGGGTTTGAATTCAGTTGTCCTTCTTCTAGACTGGTTGCCACCCAAGGCTATAGAGCTCAGTCTGTCCTGATATTTACCCATAGCTGGGGGGAGAAGAGGATTCATAACCTTTCCCAAGGGTATTAGCATGTAAGTGAATCTAATGGATTCGACTGGAATTCAAACAGCTCTCTGATTCCTCAATCCGACCCACTATCCATTATGCCTCCCTAACTGTGCCAAATCTTTATTTAGCAAAGAAGCAGCAGTTTTTTCTTTTTTTCCTTCTCCTTGTTTTATTAGCAGGCTTGATAAATAACAAATTGAATACTGGCAGTGGATCATTCAATCTTTAATTGTGGATCCATTTGTTTACAAGACAAACTTGTTAACCATAGCGCTATAGTAAATCCAACACAGTTGTCTTGCACAATAGAGCCAAACCGACATTTATTGATGGATTTTTTTTTAACCTCCTTAACGATTTTCAGCTCAATTATGGAATTGTATTAATGTTATTTGTACTTAAATATTTTCATGGTGAATGTTCAGAGCTCTCCTCCTACCTTGACTAGCAATTAGGTCTCACGGTTTTATTATTGAAATGGCTAGATGTAACCATAAGTTTTATTCTGATAGTTTCTTTTCTCACACTTCTCACCTGTGAAACTCACTTTCAGTTTTTTTGTTTTTCTCTGCTACTTAGGTACTTCAAAAATTTAGGTGCAGCATCAATTGCCATCTTATGAAACCTGTTCTTTTATTCTCCTTTCTCCTCACTAAAGATTTCTCATTCTCTTCTACTCCCTGTAGCCCCTTGCATCTTAGTGGCATTATCACCTTGCTTGGGATGAAATGATTAAAAAAAAAAAAAAAAAATTAAGAGGCAGATTAAAACAAAATGTTCACATTTCTAATTAAGAAATAGAGATTTACATCTAGATACCCTCGAAGGTTCAAACGATTAATTTCAAACAATCGTAATTTGACAAATATTTAGAGTTAGGGCAAAGTTCGTCTCAGGATTTTAGAAGTTGTCAGACAAGATATAGTACATATCACTTGGGAAATGTTACCAAAATACCAAATGTTCATTATATACCATTGTCTATATAATGTCTATTATAGCAATTCATTGATTTCAAAATATCTGTCTATATCTCTGAGAGGAGGTATTATGATTAATTGCATTATTTACATTATTCGAACTGTTATCATCATCTTCAGTGCCATGTTCACAACGTTTTGGCTGTTGTATGCTCCAATCTTCTTCAGGCTATTGGAATTTCGAACCAGACCCTTTATTTTGTCCACCAGGGTAGATTCTTCTAATTCCATGTGCCAAGCCTCTTCCATATATCTCGGTTATTTCCCTTTAAATCAATTCCCCAAGTTTTGGTTCACTACAGCTGTGGCCTAGTATTGAATTCAATGCAAGGACACATGGCCCAGTGGATAAAGGTGTTGGTTAGATCCAGTGACTAGACTGACTAGACCCAAGAAGTTGGGAGTTCAATACCAGGCTGCAGCAGTGGTGAACCACAAAACTTGGAGTGTTTAGTTAAAGGGAAATAACTGAGACATCTGAAAGAGGCATGGCATGTAGAACTAGAATAATCTACCCCCAGTGCATGAAATAAAGGCATTATATTGTGTATGCAATCATACCACAAGTAATGCTTTTTATAATGCTGACACACAATGTGGGATGCTTATGTTATGGCCAGTAACTCCAGTTTTTCCCCCTTGTTACAAATATGGCCAGTAACTCCAGTTTTTCCCCCTTGTTACAAATAGTAGCTGAGTGGCTGTCAAAACGATGTCTGGTATGAAAGTGCATATGAAATGGACATGCATCTCGTCAGAAAGAATTGCACCCACTGAGATTCATTGACATTTGTTGAACCTTTATGGTTGCCAAACAGTGGATGTAAGCACAGTTGATAGTTAATGTTTTAACAGTGATGACAAGCTATGTTTTGGGCACCCTCGGCACAGTCGTTATCCTATGATTGTTATCACTTGGAAAAATGTTCCAAAAGTGTCTGCTTGTGAGCCAGCCATGTACCAAACATAGACAAAAATAGGCAAAAATGGCTCTGATTTTAAATTATCTGAAAACTATCAGCAAATGGCTGCTGTAACAAAAAAGCAAAAATCTGACTTGATGCATTGTCGTAACCTATATCTCTATTGATTATAATTAGTGTCTTAAGAAGAGAATGATTTCTTAATGTTGATAATCTCGAACCTGATGAGACAGCCTACATACGTATTTCAAAGTAAATAACTTGTTCTTATCATTTCTGCAATGTTTACAAATTAATAATAAAAGTTGTTTATTGGCGTAATCTTCTGTCGAAAGCAAAATTGTCAAGCATGGTTAATTATTGTTGGCTGAGAATTACTGGCTGAATGTAAAAAGATAATTTCTTTTCTCCAACTCTTTTTACTACACCATTGTAAATAAGTCGGCTTTAAATTGATGGCTTATCTGAAAACTTGCAAATTAGAAGTACCCCAACTCCACCCTGCAAATAAACATCCCTGAAAACTTGATGATGTAAGATAAGGCTTTTGTCATTTTGTAAACTTCCATAAAATTATTTAAAGGAAAAAGAAAAAAAATTTCTACTGAAAGAAAATCTTTGATGTTGGAGGTTCATATTCCCCCCCCTCACTTAGGATTGTTGGGGTGGGTCATGTTTCTGTCGCTTCTTAAGGTTGTTGGGGAGGTCATGTTCTCCTTGCTTCTTAGAAGAGGGGCATTCCCCCCCACTTCTTAAGATTGTTGGCATTTCAATTTGGTTCATTTTTTTTGTTTTAATTTGTTGCTACTTGATCAGAAGTAGGCGCTTGAAAGTTACACATTTGACATTCAAGATTTCAGATTCTCTCATCCATTGTTGGCCGTGTGGCAGAAATATATTACATTTCTCCAACCAGTGGCAGAGGTTAGGTTTCAAACTGAGATATAAAAGCAATTTTAAATGCTGATTTTTCTAGTCTAGTAGCCTTACCCTTCACTTTACTTGTAACACAGTCTCCTTTATCTTTTCCTCTAAGCTTAGGAAATGTCTGCGTGGTGGCCAAGGTAGTTGCATATTTTCCAACAGTACAAGATGTTTGAACCCAGATAATAGCAAGAGTTCAAACATTGATTTTTTTTTTTTAGTTAAATAAAAAAAAAAAAAATTCCCAAAATGCATATTAAATTTTACACCTGTATATAAAAGGGTTTGACCATGTATGGGGAATAGGCAAACACATTTTCCCATATATATATATATATATATATATATATATATATATATATATATATATATATATGGGACATGCTGCCCAGGTAGGAAAAGTAGGTAGTGCCTACCCTGAATAAAATAGATCAGCAGCTCCATTTCCTTCTGTGGCACAATATGCATCTAATCCAATAAAATTATGAAAGTTACTCTGATTATTATGAATAAGATGCAAAATATTTTTTTTGTAGATTTATTACATAAAACTGCCTACCCTGTGTAAATACTTGCAGCACATGCTTTATATATATATATATATATATATATATATATATATATACCTTTATGTTTATATGTTCTTTTTTTATAGATACAAATATTTAAGTAAATGCTCTGTTTATAATAGATACAAATATTTAAGTAAATGCTCTGTTTATAATAAACAGTATTAACAACATTTACTGGCCTGAATGTCAGAAATTTTCATTGAAAATATGTGTCCTCCAACAGGAATTGAACTTGTATCCTATGTGGAACCGATGTGCTTTACCGATTTAAAAACAGTAAAATCGATCTTGCTAACCAAAACACTGCTCTGTGGGTAAATCAGTAAAGCACATCAGGCTATATGACGGTTCCATGTAGGATAGTTTCAATTCCTGTCGGAGGACACATATTTTCTATGACAATTTCTCGGACAATCAAGCCAGTAAATGTTATTAATACTGATTATTATAAACAGAGCATTTACTTAAATATTTGTATCTATAAAAAAAGAACGTATAAACATAAAAATATCTTAAAATAATTGCTGGACTTTGTCCATTTCATAATACATACATATATATATATATATATATATATATATATATATATATATATATATAAGGTGTGCTATATTTTGGGTTAAAGTGATAGAGCATATGTAAATATAAAAGTGGATATTGTTGCCATCTGAAAATATATATCCAAGACATTCATTTCTGTAGTTCACTGCTACTAACAAGCAGAAAATTTTTTTTCTCCTGATGATGGCCATGTTGGCCGAAACTAGTCAAGGAATCTAACTGAAATAATAAAAATAAAAGAATATTAATATACAACCAAGTGTCTTTGAAGATCTTAATTTTTTAATATTTTTTATTGTTCAAAACATATATAATATATATATATATATATATATATATATCAATTTAGTAAGTGTACTGTATAAGAAATGTCTTATCATAGATGCTGAACATCAAATGAAAACAAAGGATTTATGAAAAAAGAAAAAAAATCAAAATCTCAGAACATATTTCTAGCAAATAATCTGGCAAAATTATTAATTAAAAATCTGAAACTGTTTTCTATCATGCAAATGCATCATAGTTGAATGTTTTGATTGAAACACACGCAAAGCAAGGGTGAAAGATTGCATTGTGACGATCTTCCAGATGGCTAAAGCCAACCAACTAAGAAAATCAGTATTTATTTATTTGGGATTGAACACCAAAATTCCGCACCAGTGGGAAATAGACAATTATTTCAGCCATGAAGCTAATCTTTGTTCAATTTTGTTCTATCAGAAAGTCAGGTGTTTTAAATTACATCCAAGGTTATTCTGATCTGGATGAATTGTGACGTATTTAAACCCTTCAGACTTAAAATTTTTTAAAAGTTGATTGCTGTCTAGTAATGTAACCTGCTTTGTTTTTACTAAATATTGTTAAATCTGATAGCAAATATGATAATTCAATTAGAGGGAAATATTGGATTATAATTTCCAGTCCTGAAAAATTTAGGCTAATTTTGGTTTGTTATTCCTATTCGGATTTCAGGTTTTCTTTAGTCACGATTAGCAGTTGTGCCCTCAATTAGGTTTTATGCTTTAAACATCTCTTGAGTTCATTCCAGATCTTAAGTTGGATTCATACATACAATCTGCAAGTTACTGGGGAAAATGAATTGGCTAATTTTATGACTTTCAGAAGTACTTGATTCCTTTTCCCATGTTTTATCTTTACAAGAATCAAATTAAACCACAAAAATGGAGTATTGCTCCCACATCTGGACTGGAGCTACACAATCTACAATCCGGATATAGTTTATCACCATACCCATACTGGGTATGGTGATAAACTATATCCGGCAGCAAAAACTCTTATTGGGAGGTTTTGAGGCGAGTGGAACCATCTCTTAATTACTGTTGTTACCAGGTCCATCTTCATCCAGTGTGGTAGCATCTGTCAGGGTCCCAGCTAACGGCAAATAGTAAACCCCCAAACTGCGGTCAAAACATGAAAATATACAGATGCATTAGAAAAAAATTACCAGCAATACATTATTGGAAATAGTGATTTTTCAAGCATAGGTTAGATGTGGCACAAGGTCGAAAATAGGGGGCACCCAGTGAGGATCAGACTCACTACTCAGTCATAATTGTTCTAGTGAGACAAGCTTGCTAACCATTACACCGACTCGGGGTGCCCGCTAGCAATACTGTTATATAGGAATAAAGTGTCATTGCCAACACTTGATTTTGAACATAGATCGCCAGTCAGCAAACACAGGCAACTCCATTATGGAATTAAGTAGACCATGTGATCATAGAGGAAATGCCTATATGGGAGATAGTATGTGACTAATTGATCACCATTCTAGTCTATCCTCTATACACTATTCAGATTGCTATTTCTCCTCAAAACCTTTATTACTATATGGACCGCTATTCTATTCACGATACTATTTCTCTATTCAGATCACTTTACGGTGGTTACTTTCAAGCGAATATTATCGAGCAAGTACTATTAGTGTGAATGATATTCGAAGGCGTCTGACACCAGTATTGTTCAACGGCGTACTATAGAGGTACCTGCGATTACAAAGTCTCTGCTATAACAAGTATTTGTTGACATCACAAAAGTGGCAATGTGTGTTCGTTGACATCACAAAAAATACATTTTTGGAAAAAAATATAAAAAAATTACCAAAGCTCACAAGGAAATAAAATTTTGGCATTAAATGACCTATAAGGAGTTGATATGCTGTTAAACCAAACCAAACTGATGTAATGGAATAACCTGTCACCCACATGAGTGACTACACTATAGGTAGTAACTACCTATAAGTATCTGTAAGTCAATGGATTACAGAGTGTAGCTGGGATCTGTTGAGTATACTCAGACTTTCACGAGAACTACTGACCTTACAATAGTAGCACTCACTGCTGGATTGACTTGCGACGACCTTGTGCATAACTGTTACCTTTATTCTTATTGTATTGGTTTTTACAATAAACCTTTACTTATTTTATCCATCGTGTTTTTCAAGTATATATTCCTATTTGCATGGAATATAACACAAACCAAACACAGTCCTCACTTTCGAGCCTTGATTGATTTCAAAATCTTTTACATGAAATGTGGGAGGAGAAGATTTATTTTCTACTCCGCCACCACTTTTCCCATAGATGTAATTTTGCAAGCCTATCAGAGGATATCTTTAGAACATTTCTTTGTCAACAGCTTTCATCTTAGTTTTCAAAAACAAAACACTCGCAGTTAATGATAAATTTATCCTTTGCAAATGTTTCTGACAGTCATATTGGTGTAAAGAATTCTTTGTTCTGTTGATAGAAAAACACTTGGCAGCACTCAACTTTCTCCAACTGCAAAGAAACTAATTTAAATTCAATTATCAGAATATCTTGTTTTATACATTGGGAGTGTAGGCCTTCCGTTGGAAATTTGTTTTCCAGCTTAATTTGAATTTTGATCAGTCAAAGAGTTGTCCATCATAAACTAGAGAAATTCAGCAATGTCGGAAATGTAAATTGAACAAAGCTATTTCACCGTCGGATTATTTAGCAGTGGGTAAAAGCAAATCTTTGTCGGAAAATATTGGCTTTTTATTCCAGAACAATCAATTTAAAATCTGTGTACTTGTTGGACAATTAAGAGGCCAAAATAAATTACCTGGCACACTAAACGAAAATATTGGCATTGAAAGGCAGTAAAAAATGCTAAAACTCTTGCCAGTTTCTGTTCTGTATTGTATGTCTCTTGTGTTTCTGCCAATTTGTGCAGTGTATGCAAAATTTAATTATCTGCTTGTCGAGTTCATGAATATTATTTGGCTGGGAAGGTCACCGTTCAGCAGATTAAGGTTTACAATGTGTTTAATGATTTGAGATTATTGAACAGAAGACTATCTGTATTTGTTTAATCATCCATGGAAATACATTTTTTTTTCTTTTTCTTTTTATTTTATTTTAAACAGTTACTTAGATTAATTAATTGTGTAATATTAGTGTGTCCCACACGACAAGTACTTCCTCACAGATCAGTCATTGTTTGCCTCTTGCTACTCTGCACTATTTTCAAGGCAAATTCTGCATTCCTTACTTCCACCAGTCCAGACCTTCACAGCTGGGACTGATCCTCATTCCCTTAATATTTCATTAGTAAGGAGTAAGTTCCATTCAGACAGTTTCTTCCCTACGACTGTTGCAATGAACTCCTGAGAGAGACTGCCATCTTAATCTCTTCAAGTCTAGGGTCAACTGTTATCTATCCTACATATCCTAATAATATCATCCCTACTTGTACACCCTTACAGCAACGTCATTTAGTAACCCTCTACCTTGAGGAGCTCTTGAGCCTTGTATTGAGTGAGCAATAATATAAAAAAAATGACTGATAAGAATACAAGATAATCTTTTTCAAACATGAAATAATTTATTTGCTGTTAAAAAGGTGAAGTCCTATAAATTTAACTCCAGAAATTATTAAAAAAAACATGAAGTAGGGTTTTTGTCGAAAGTATTTTTCCAAATAAATTAGCTTATTCAAATGTCATTGATTTGCAAATTGAACAACATGTAGAGTTTGTAAATCTCGACAAAAAGAAATGTCAGCAAGTTGCAAAAGAATTCCCGTTTTTTTAAATGACACAAATGTCATTTTCTGTCTATTAATACTTGAATGCAAAATTTATGCTGATCTCTAAACTCACCTTAAGGATGAGGCAAAGCATTGTGCAAAGTTAAAACTGCCACACACACCCTCTTCACAGGAGCCATGCATATGGGAATTGCAGAAAATAAAATCCCTTTCTTTTTTTTCTTTTTTTTTTCTTTTTTTTTTTTTTTTTATATCACAATAGGGGATAGAATCATATTGCATTGAATATAAATGCAGGAGTTCATATTTTGTAATTTATTTTAAAAATCTCCCATTACAATAGTTGTGTGGTAAAAAGAACGACTGCGGATAGTGAAATAGCCAGAATGCCACTGAGCCCCACAGTAGGCATGACCATTGTCTACTAGCATTACTATTTGTATTTCTCTGTATAGAATACTTTCCGAGTGAAATATTGGAATAATTACTACCCAATTGTCTTTAATAAACTCGGAAATTTGCTTTCGGTTCTTCGTTGGCATTATTTTGAAAGTTGTGGACAGTTGCAGATGGATTTATGGCCAATTCATCTTGTTAATGATAAGCGTCACCCTTTAAATCTGCATCCTATAGGGTTGGAGGTGACAAAGCACTTGTCTCAATTCCTCATTGGCTTTTATAATGCCAACAGCTCTATTGTCCTGCTGGTCAGTGACTCCTACCCAGATGAACGCCAGCCATGAGAGATTGACCATCATTAATGGATTCGATGACCATTGCTCTGACTTGGATGACACATGAGAAAATCGATCTCTTTAGTCATTCATTAGGAAGTTAATCTCTTTGTGAAATTCACTCAAGCATGAAGACGCTGAACTCTATCAAGGGACGCTGGCAAGCTAAAGTTCATGGAGTAATGTCAACAAAACTTTACTGCCATTGCAAATTATTGATGTCTTTCTTCTATTTTGGGGTGGGGTGTAGTGGCACTGTTGACAAAACCAATCTCTTACACCCACTTCCCAAATCCATGGTATCCAAGAATTCACTATTTTAATAAAAAAAACAAAAAAACCCTGTTGATGAAAATGATTAAGTAAGGTCTAAGGGTGATAAAGGATTATTTATATCAAATATAACTGTTGTTACAAGAATTTTTCGTTGTGATGTAGAAAAGCAGATTTGGCCGAGAGTCAATGGACATGTTCGCTTCGTCTCCTAATCTCTTTGCAAATCTAGAAAATTTGTACCAGATAACACGGACAATGTTTCTTTGCTTCCATTTCATCTGACTTTCGTCTAAATATTGACATCACAAAATTCAAGAGTCTTCTCTCTTTACATCTGTTGTAAATTACTAACAGGCTTGCCATCAAAGGACAAATTTCTGAGGCTTGAATTTTAAGATCTAAATTCGCCCACCTCCCCCCCCCCCATTATCTACTTGAAAGATTTTGTCAGTTGGGAACGGTCAATTTTGTTTCAGTTGATCCAAAGCTGATTTTATTTGGATGATGTCGCCAGTTGTCTTTTTTGTCCTCTGATTTTATTTCCAATGTCCTCAATCCAAAATTAATGATCAATAAGAATTGATTTTGTTTTTGCTTTCTTAAATGGAAAATTGACTTTTCTCGTCTGAAAAGTACAAATTAGTTTCTTCTCGTGTTTTACCATCATTTTTTTTTTTTTTTTCTTCTTCTTCCTCCTCTCCCCCAATTCTCTTCTTTCCTCCTCCTCCTCCTCCATGGTTTGGGTTTCCACACACTTAAAAATAAAAACAATAAATGCAAAATGATTTGTCAGAATCTATCGTTCTGACTTTTGCTTGAAATTTTTCTGGAACTTCTAAAACCTTTTAATGTAGTGTTGAGTGATTGTACACCACTCAACCACTGGAATGGGCGTGGGAAGTGAGAGAAATAGTGGGTGGAGCGTGTATCTCACAGTGCACTTAAGAAGCATCGAAGTTGGAAACTGCTTCTTGTTCTCTGTCTATAAAAGCCCCCACCACCACTACCACATATGCAAAAACAAAAAAATAATGTGATATGAAACTCTAAGCTTCTTAAAAGATGTCTTTGTTCTCCCCCCCCTTACCTCCTGAGAAATTGAATAAATTCAACTTTTATTTAGAATGGGATTAAAAAAAAAAAAAGTTGGTTAGGCGGGTGGTGATGATGATGACAGTTTGGATTAAGATACATTGATTTCAAGGCGCTACCAGATTTCTTGACGAACCTTTTATTTAGTAATTTAGTTAGACTGCTCGATGGAATTCTCTTCAAAAAGACCAGGTGGCAAAAGTCTCTTGGATTATTGATTGGCATCAAAGTTTGGTGGGATGCTTCCTGTTGCCCATAATTTTGCTTATATTGTATTTCTAGTAGCACATTAACAAGTACTTTTGTTCTTCTGTTATCAGCATATACATTGATCAGAATTATTGAATTAGCTTCTTCAAGTGAATACTTTTTCTGTTCTCTCTCACTCTCTCTGTTCTCTTTCACTCTCTCTGTTCTCTCATATATATATATATATATATATATATAATCTGCAGTATCTACTGTTTCTCCCATGAGCATTGTTGATATCAAGTTAGCAATTTTTTTTTTTTATTGATCTTTCTCTCAGCTGGTATTGTGCCATCTTTGGGGAGTAAGAAAAATTGTTAGATTGAAGATAGTTGGATAAACAAATTTTTATTTCCCCACTCTCATCCTGACCCCAAAATGTGACTGCAATCTTTCTGCTGATTTCTTACCCCACCCACTGATCGTATCTGCCTCAGTTTGTCGGCGTAATAAACAAGTGCTTACTGTTGTTTATTTTTTGTTCTCACAATTCCATTTGAAATATGTACGATAAATCCAAGAGTCTATTTCGAGGCCAGGAATAATAATTTACTGAATCAAATTCTTCAAATGTGTCTGAATAGGTAGGTATAGGTGGAGAATGAATTAGTATATTAACTGATTATACCTGATTATCATGGTCTGCTCTCATCTCTTGACTGCCTTTACCAGTTCCCAACCTCCCCTCTGCCTTTGCACCTCCATCCCCAAACTCTCGTCCACCTTCCCCCTCCAATACCCAACGCCCCGGCCGCCTCCCCCCAATGCCCAATCTCTCAGCTGTTTTTGCTCCCCCCACGTGCCAACCTCTCAATATTTATAATAGATAAGTTTTTCCATTTCCCTGAAGCAGATGTTAAATGCATGAGAGCATTATTGTCTTTTCTTTCTTTGTTAATGAAACCAAAGAGCATCTCCGATATTTTTTTTTTTCCACCTTTCTTTGTGATCAAGACAGAATAATTCTTTAATTATGATGTATCAGCAAGGCATAACATGAGACAAGCTGAATTGTGATGTTAAATTTCAAAATGTCGATTACTTTGAGTTACATCGAAAGTTTGATCCAAAGTGGACCATACAGCTACTCTGATTCTAAACAGAAGTGCCAACCAATATGCAAATGATCCTGACTTTTTTTTTTCATGGGTATTCTGCTAGTGTTATAATAATTCTGTTCTGGAGAATGATGAACATTTATAGAATCTAAAGATCTCTTAGCTCATAAAATTATTATAATTCCAGACTACAGCACTCTTGTCTTTTACTCTGGTGTTTATCAGGAAAATCAAAATTATACAAGAAGGTCTGTTCATAAAAGATAACATGTTGGGAGCACTCACGCAAATGTCTGGGTATGGGTAGGTGTAATATTTAATGATCATCCTCGTTACTCAGCCAATAAATTGGAAGACACTTACCTTAAAACAAATGCTTGAAATGACAGATTTGAAATCTTATATATTCTGTATTTTCTTATATACCTTTGATAATAAACTTTAATTTATGAATTAGGAATGGTGTGTAAAATAATTAATAATAAAATTAAAAAATTATACAAACTGTAATGATTTATGTGATGGATAGAATATTCGTTCTTACCGTAGATCTTATTAGGCACAATAAGAGATTAACAACAATAACTAATAATAAAATAGAACAATTCTAATCATAGACTGTAATAAAAGTTATGTGACGATTAGTAGATTCGTTCTTACCGTAGATCTTATTAGGCACATTAAGAGATTAACAACAATAACTAATAATAAAATAGACCAATTCTAATAATAGACTGTAATAAAAGTTATGTGACGGATAGAAGATTCGTTCTTACCGTAGATCTTATTAGGCACAATAAGAGATTAACAACAATAACTAATAATAAAATAGAACAATTCTAATAATAGACTGTAATAAAAGTTATGTGACAGATAGAAGATTCGTTCTTACCGTAGATCTTATTAGGCACAATAAGAGATTAACAACAATAACTAATAATAAAATAGAACAATTCTAATAATAGACTGTAATAAAAGTTATGTGACGGATAGAAGATTCGTTCTTACCGTAGATCTTATTAGGCACAATAAGAGATTAACAACAATAACTAATAATAAAATAGAACAATTCTAATAATAGACTGTAATAAAAGTTATGTGACAGATAGAAGATTCGTTCTTACCGTAGATCTTATTAGGCACAATAAGAGATTAACAACAATAACTAATAATAAAATAGACCAATTCTAATAATAGACTGTAATAAAAGTTATGTGACGGATAGAAGATTCGTTCTTACCGTAGATCTTATTAGGCACAATAAGAGATTAACAACAATAACTAATAATAAAAGAGAACAATTCTAATAATAGACTGTAATAAAAGTTATGTGACAGAAGATTTGCTCTTACCATAGATCTTATCAGGTACAATTTGTTCTTTGTACAGCATGAGTTTAGATTTTAGTGTTAGCCTTTTTTTTTTTCACCCCTAGCAAGTTGATCAAACTACGAAGATGCAATGGGTTACTGAGAGGGAAAGAATGTGAGGAAAATCATTATCAATGAGAAAGGACAATAAAAGAACAGAAATCAAGAGGACAGATGATAGTGACTGACATTGCATTTAAGTTTTTGAAAATCAAATTTGAATGGAAAGCAAGAAACTGTTAATATAGAATTTATGGTTGCATCTAGCAAGTTCTACTGTAAATCTAGTACTGCGCTTACATTCAAAAAGGCAAGCTAGTAAACAGGAAAGCTCATTAAGAAAGTTACCATAAAAAATATTTATAGGAAAGGCACAGGGAAGGTAGCTTATGGTGGCAGAAAAGTGACTGATGCCAGGTTAGGGACAATAATATTGCAGATTATTCTTTTGCTTTTGTCAAGAATCTTGATATTTATAGCAGGAGCACTAGACTAGATTTAGTAGTAATATTCAGTGCATAGACAAATGGTAGGTTGATAAAGTTGTAAGATAGATTCAGAGGCATGGTGGTGTAATGGATAGTGGCTTGGTTTGAGGAATCGGAAAGCAGTTTGAATTCCAGTCAAATCCATTACATTCACTTACATGCTAATACCCATGAAGACGGTACGAATCCTCTTCTTCTCTTCCCAGCTATGAGTAAATAGCAGGACAGACCGTGTTTTATAGCCTTGGATGGCAACTGGTCTCCTGTAGAAAGAAATGGCAACCTACTGCAGAAAAAAAATCTGCCTCGTCAGTCATGTATCGAAAGATACATGATTGCCTAAGCATGCATCATGCCTGGCAGATAACAGACTGAAGATGGATTCTAGAGCGACAGCGAACGAACTTTCCTGCCAAAAGCCATTTTTGCAGCATACATTCTCTTTTCTGTATCTTTTGCTGGTTGGTATTTTTCAATATATAAATTAATGATAAATGCTACTTTCCTTTATTCTTCTGCGGACATCAGGATAAATGTATAGAAATGTAAGTTTATTTTATTTTTGCCTTTTTATTATGATTTTTTTTTTTTACGTGAAGAGAAAACCCAAACTGACCAGAAATGGTTAAATTTTCTTTTTTGTGATATTTATTTTCATTTGATACTATTTGTCTACAGTTATCTGCCTTTCACTTTTACTTGTTTATTGTTATTACATTGTAAATAATTGAATTTTGTATCTGCTTGAAGGTTATTTGTTTAATATTCTGGCACTAAATGTTCATGAGTTGTCTTTCTGACCTAGGTTGACCTGTACGTCAACTCTTCAGAAACCATACTTGTCTAAATATAAAGCAAACAATAGGAATCTATTAAACTGCATTAGTTTAATAGACAATGGCAGTTTGGTGCCAGAGCTTTGGCTTTTCTCTTTCAACTCTGTTGTTTGACAGCCGTCCTTTGTTTCAGAGCCTTTTCTGACTTGCCTTTTGTTAAGCCAAGAATTTCACTTGCTACAGCGAGAAGAGTAATCGTAATTAACTCTTGAATCCTGCTGCTTAATTCCTGTGTCAAATGTTTCCCAAGATTCCCTATTCTCGCTTTCTGGCTGCCTGACTTTGTCTTCATCCTCGCCTCTGGCAGGTAGCATAGCGGTTATCATTGCAAAAGCTAGCAGCTGATATTTCAAATTCCAATCAAGTCTGTTGCATTTGCACAAACATCTTTGGAAAGGTATGAATTGATTTCTCTCAGTTACAGGTTTAATTGTTTGGCAACCAGTTTCGGAACAGGACAACACCATAAAACTTATAGAAACCCCAGTAGTGTAGGGAGTCTGCAGCCCCATACCCCATAAAGGGTGTCTACATCTCATGAAACCATTAAATATACATACATTGAGGAAAAAACACAAACTTGAATTTTTGTTCTTAAATGAATGAGTTCATACAAGCTTATTTTAAAAAAAATATTACCGATTACCAATCAGAAGTTGGCAACCACTTCTTTGTCGTGAGCTCTGCTTTGTTTTACTTACATCTCATCATCTCTAGTTGCACCTTTTTAAAAAAGTAAGGCCACTTCATCTGTCTTCCTTGCCAGCTTGGCAATTTCCTGACCGTGACACCAACAACATTTTTTGCTTTTTTCTCTCTTACTACTTGTCTTCCTCCTTTTCAGCTTCTCTTCTTAAAATTCTTCCCCCTTCATTTTTATTCACAAATTTCTTTCTTCAACTTCTCTCTCAACATTTTCTACTTCCTGCTTTACCTTGATGCCTTCTCCTCCTCTCATTTTAAGGGTATAACTATTTGCATTAAATAATGCTTAAATACCCAACCATTTTTTTTTTTTTTTTTTTTTTTTTTTCATTGTTTTCATTGCCCCAACTATTTGGCTCTCCTGCCTCCCCTTACTGCTTTGTCTAGGAGTCCGATAGTTTTCTTTCTGTGTATGTCATCAACACAATGTCATCTGTGTATTTTATTTTGTTAAGACTTGTGCCCATCAGTATTAAATCCAAAAACTAAGTCCTGTACTCTATTAATAGATTCCAGGAATTCCACACTACCTGGAATTCAAAATATTTCATCACTTCAGTCTTTCAGATTTGACTCTTTGCAAACTTCTGGTTTTTCCCAAAGTTAAAATCAATGTTGAGAATAATGACTTTTGCAATTTAAGGACAGTACTAGACTGGTGATGAGATCTCATCGATTTACAGTTTAGTCGGCTAGATGTAACCATAAATTCTATGCTAACAGTTTCTTTTCTCACACTTCTCACTTGTGGAACTCTCTTCTGACTCCATGCTTTCCAGCCACTTTTGGTCTTCAAAAATTTAAATGCAATGTCTATTCCTATCTACTGTCCCCCAATTACTTTTTTGTTCTTACTACTTAGTAATGTTTTCTTCCGCCTCCAGTTACCCACTTGTGTATTAGTGGCTTTACTGCCTTGCAGGGGGTGAAATCAATTTAAAAAAGAAAAAATTAACTCATTAGTATAGTACCTGCCTTAACCTAAAATTCATTATTAATTATAAATATTAAAAAAACAATCCAGCAATAGTTTCTAAAAGCATCCAGTGGTATTAAATTCTTAAAAAATTTGTATTTAAATATAAATTATAGGTTTAAATTAAAATCAGTTATACATTTAATTTAAAAAAAAAAAAAAAAAATTATAGCCCAATTTTAATAAGTTTCTTTAAAAAAAAAAAATTCTTGTTAATTATAAATTTCTTAAATCTCTATAATTATCAGTTTATAAACATCTAATATTAATTATAACTTTCTACCGATATCCCATTAACCCCTACCATTTTCAAAATGAGACAATGGCCATTAAAAGGCTATGGTAAATGTGACAAGACAGTCGATGATGACACCAAATAAGAATATTGCAAAATGTTTTTGAAAAGTGAAAGTGACTCTGGGATAAGTGAGTGTGCTCCCAACGGGAAAACTTTGAAGACAACTCAGGCATCATTGCAGCTAAGCAAGCTTGTTTTTTTGCTGATATTAAATGTTTGGAAAATTTCCAAGTGGACCTCATATTTGGAATAATTGAATTAATATGATGCCTGTTGGTTCTTTTCAGGTAAGAACTTCTATCCCCAGAGCTCTAGGTAGTTTTTACAGGCGTGAGTTAAAATAATTCAAATAAACCAGATCTGTGGTAACAGTTTTTGGATATGGTACTTTGTTGTGTTTCTAAAATCTTTTTCTCTTTTATTTTTTATTTTTTTTTTTTTTTTAGTTGGGTTTCTAGCCTGTCATTTGCCAGCCATACAGCTTCCACTGATAGGGAAATTGTATTTTTGCTTCTGTTTTGGGTGCAATGCCTGAAGAGAAGAAAACATAATCAATCTGTCAGGCTGAAAGAATTTTTTATATATATATATATATATTTTTTTTTTTTTTTATTTTTTTTTTTATGCATTATTAATGATTAGCATTCCTAATTGATGATGTTGGCAGGAGACATGTTTCTTACTTTCTTGATGGGGAGAGATGAGAACAAAAACAATGAAAATGGCTTGGCGGGGAGAAAAAAAAAAAAAAAAAAGCAGCTTTCTCAGAGAGACCTAAAAAAAAAGTACAGAAAGGTTAGCAAAATGTAAAGAAACCATTTTCCGAGTAAGTAATTATTTTACCTATTAATACAAGTGTACAAAAAAAGTCAAAAGCAAATTGTTTAGGTGCCATTACTCTGACATTACTAATGACAATCAAACTAAGCTTTTGTGCAAGGGTGTCTCTGAAAGTAATACCTCTTATTTTATTATATTTGCCCAGAACATCAGAGGTGGATGTGATCTTGTTGGTATGGCTGTAGAGGTTGAACCTTTCCACCAATAACCCATATTGTATTTTTTACGTTGTTACTGATAACAGTTGAACAGCAGGTTTGTCATTTGACATGAAAATACATACCACCATGAAAATGCAGAGGTGTATCATTGTAGAACATTTTATCAACATTCACGGAATAGTTATAGAGACCAAACAAGGGATATGAGCACAGTTTGGCAGTGGATAAAGCATTTCAGTAGTGGTAACATTGATACGTGTATCATTCAGAAACTTGTTCATCGCTACTCAGGAATTACCATGTTTCAGAAGCTAAAAACTTCAAATTCAATTATAGAATTAAATTAAAGTCCTTAGTTGTTTCATTTTCAAGCGAATTCTTGAATTCCAGTATTAAATGAAATACAAAATTCGCTTGAAAATGAAACAGAACTAGAGACTTTAATTTAATTCTATAATTGAATTTGAAGTTTTTAGCTTCTGTTTTTGAAACATGGTAATTCCTGTGTAGTGATGGAACCATAATATTTTTAAGTAAGTATATATATATATATATATATATAGAGAGAGAGAGAGAGATATGTATGAGTAACCACTCAACTAAACAGAATATTCCACAAGGTGTGGTTTAAATTCAAAGTTCCACGTATATAAGTCCTGTGGGTGCAAAAAAAGGTATACAGTAATGAAAAATAAAATGTGTGGAGAAAACGTATTGTATTGATTATACAAATCTCATCAATAATAAACAATCTCTCAAATGTTTAGTTTGCCCCTGTCATCCACACACTCCTTTACATGCAAAATAATTATTATTATATATTAAAAAATAAAAATTATAATAAATGATTTGAATGAATTAAATAAATCCTAAAACTACTATTATGATACTAGTAATACTGATATATTCCAGGTGGTGTGGTAAATAATGGCTCAGGATGAGAAATTGGAGAGCCAAATTCAAATTCCAGTCTGATTCATTACAATCACTTAGGCACGAATACTGTCGGGAAAGGTATGAATCCATCTCTACTCCCCTGCAGCCATGGGTTGAATAGCAGAACAGACTGAGTTTTGTAGCCTTGGTTGGCAACCAGTTTATTGCAGAAAGAAATAGCAACCTACTGCGGGAAAAAATCTTTTACATAGTCAGTCATGAATCGACATGTAACCTGTAGAAAATTGCTATATACCTACTTTTTCTCTGTTTGTGAGATATATACATTATTTATTTTAGAATATTCAAACTTGTTAAAAATCGCTACATAATGGCAATTATGATTCAACACTACAAATTTGTCTCCTTGGGCAATGTTAAACTACTAACATTGCCTGAGGAGACACATTTGTAGTGTTGAAACATAATTGCCATTATGTAGCGATTTTTAACAAGTTCTCTCTCTCTCGTGCCTTCTCTCGTCTCTCTCTCTCGTGCCTTCTCTCGTCTCTCTCTCTCTCGTGCCTTCTCTCGTCTCTCTCTCTCTCTCGTGCCTTCTCTCATCTCTCTCTCTCTCGTGCCTTCTCTCGTCTCTCTCTCTCTCTCGTGCCTTCTCTCGTCTCTCTCTCTCTCGTGCCTTCTCTCGTCTCTCTCTCTCTCTCTCTCGTGCCTTCTCTCGTCTCTCTCTCTCTCTCGTGCCTTCTCTCGTCTCTCTCTCTCTCTCGTGCCTTCTCTCGTCTCTCTCTCTCTCTCGTGCCTTCTCTCGTCTCTCTCTCTCTCTCGTGCCTTCTCTCGTCTCTCTCTCTCTCGTGCCTTCTCTCGTCTCTCTCTCTCGTGCCTTCTCTCGTCTCTCTCTCTCGTGCCTTCTCTCGTCTCTCTCTCTCGTGCCTTCTCTCGTCTCTCTCTCTCGTGCCTTCTCTCGTCTCTCTCTCTCTCGTGCCTTCTCTCGTGTACCTTCTCTCTCTCTCTTGCCTTCTCTCGTCTATCTCTCTCTCTCTCTTGCCTTCTCTCGTCTATCTCTCTCTCTCTTGCCTTCTCTCGTCTCTCTCTCTCTCTCTTGCCTTCTCTCGCCTTCTCTCTCTCTGTTGCATTCTCTCTCTCTCTCTCTGTTGCATTCTCTCTCTCTCTCTCTGTTGCATTCTCTCTCTCTCTCTCTCTGTTGCATTCTCTCTCTCTCTCTCTCTCTGTTGCATTCTCTCTCTCTCTCTCTCTCTGTTGCATTCTCTCCCTACCCTCTCAAAATTGCTCTCACTGGTTGTTTCCCCTCCAAGCCTCTTCTCTAAACAACCTGCTTATCTTTGTCCACGGGTTCTGTTTCTTCACCATTCGATAGACTTTTGCAAAGTTTCTCTGAAAATGGTAAAAAATAAAATAAAATAAAATGCAGAAAATGTACTGGAATCATTTGGGGTGGGGAGAGGAATGAAGTTTACAAATTTGGATTGACAAAAAAAATGTGGGGATTAACAAAGAACTATACTGTGACGAGTTTAACAAAAGTGACTTTCTCTTGCTGGAATGGTCAGTTGCACTCAACACAGGGATGAGAGGTGTCTGGAAGCAGTGATAAGAAAAGGTAGCTCCGCCAACTTCTCTTCAACTTGAGAACATTTTTGTCTTCCCTTAAACTTTTTAAACATTTTTCTATGAAATCACTGCATATTCACCAGGCTAAGTTTTCTTATGTCTACTCATAATTTTTAAACACCCAACTGTCTTTTAGTACAACATATTGTTATTATTTTAATGTCACTGATATGTAATTTGCTACAGAAGCATTGGGATTGAGGGTCAAGACCTTTGCATATTTTTTGGTCATCCATCTGATATTTGTCATTTTTTATGCAATTTATACGCCCTAATGTCACAGGGGTCATATAATTCAAGACTTCTCTGATACTGTGATGGTTTCAATTAGGTAATGACTGCATGATTGTAATATTTATTTTACCTACCCCTGCCGTCTAGATATCCAAATTAGTTATGGCATTTCAGAGCATCATCCATTCATCATGAGTTCATATCTTAAAAGAATAATCCAAAATTGATATAAAATATTACAAATAATATGAAAAGCCAATGTCCATTGATTGATAACAAACGAAACCAATCCATTCAGTTCAAAGGTCAGTGGGGTATTGTGCCTGCTTTTCTTATTAGGTTGGTGCAAAAAATAATGACGTAATAATGTCGTTTTTTGACGTTAAAAAATAGGTCAAAAAACAACATTATTACGTCATTATTTTTGCACCAACCTAATACCTATCTCTTAATTAAAACATTATCTGCTGTGTATGACCATGAACTAAATCTGGCAGCAAGTTCTCTGCTTGGGAACTTGGAGGTTTTGAGGAGTGTGAAACCACCTCTTAATTGCCGTTGTGCCCAGGTAGCACCTGTTGAAGTCCCAGGCATGGGCAAATGGTGAGCCCCAAAAGAAAAATCAAAACACTAGGAAAGTATGAAAATAAATTTTTATAGTAAAAATGCCAGCAATATAGTTTTGTAGTGAAATTACCAGCAAAACATTTTCATAAAAAAAAATATTACCAATAAGGCATTTTCATCACAAACAGACTAGCAATATGTTTACATAGCGAAGTGACCTGCAATACATTTTTTATAGCTGACTGACCAACAATACATTTTTATTCCAAATTGACATTAAAAAAGTATAAAAATTGATTTTTATTGTAAAATTACCAGCAGTACATTTTTTTTTTTTTAAATTACCCACAATATATTTTATCATCTACAAAATATATATATTAAAAAAAAAACATACATTTGCCCTGACAGTATAAAATTATGTACAAAATATCTGTATTCACACTATTTAGCTTTCAGCATTAAATAACCCATAGAGGTGTTGATATGCTACTAAACAGAATCAACCAACCAATTTTATGCTGAGCAAGATGAAGAATTCTATATAACTGTATAATGTTGCATTACAATTCATTTTCTCTCTAAAAAATCTATAGATTCTCTCTGAAAGATTCATACAATAGAAACAATTACTTAATTGAAATGCAATTCTAATTAACTATGGGATCAATGATTTTGCTGAATACAGTGCTCAACATCTTAAAGAGGTTGCCACATATAGGTTGTATACAAAAACACACAATTTTTTTTCCATTGAAGTGGAATATTTATAAGCATTTCTTAAATTTCAAACTTTTGAAAAACTAACATTTTTACTTTATAAGTAGTTGTTGCAAAAGAAAATCATTGCATTGAAAAAGTCCATCAGAGGACTAAATGTATCAGCTAAGATAAGTTTTGCTTTTATTGCTATATATATATATATATATATATATATAGTTTTAAGGTATGCTATATTTATGGGTATAAGTATTCGACATCAGAAATGGAGCGTATATAAACATAGACATTGAGCTCAACAAGTTGCGACAGTCTGTTACATGTTTGAACGCAATCTTCAGGCCATGTGCATTGGCTCAACTATATATTCTGGGATATGATATTTAGCAAGGTTAGAACTTTCCAGTTTATTGTATTATCCTAACAATTGTTGGGTATGCAGTCATGGATTTATTTCAAATTATCCTAAAGGTGACTGGGTAGAAATAATTATAGATCTGAAATTTTATACTTATTCATTATTTGTTATTTCTTATTAGTATATGTTTATGTAAATTAATAGTTAATTTGTTTATTTAAATTTTGGCTTTATTTGTTATTATTTTTTTCCTTGGGGGATCGGTTATCTTGTTTGCATAGTTTAAAGCATTGGCTTTGTCTAAAGTATGTTACAATATCTGTATTGTATATAATGCAGATATTTGCATATATATATATATATATATATATATATATATATATATATATATATGAAATGAAATAAGTCCAACAGTTATTTTAATATATTAAAATAATTGTCGGACTTAATCCATTTCATAATATGTCATTTGTTTACGTTAAGATATGCTTCAAGCAGATATAAGTACTTTATGGGATTGCTAGCCTAAATCTGTTTTCAATTCATTTGTCCTCCTAGATTAGTTAACAATCAAGACTAAAGAGCCAAGTCTGTTGTACTATTTAACCAAATGTATTACAGCGATGTGAAATTCTAAATGGAACCAATAGATGCTCTAGTATAAATGTTCATCAATTTCTGAACGCTATTGTTGCCAGTGTAGAAGAAAATCATATCGGCAAACCAGTGATTGGCCTGTTAGTTTTATGGTCCTAACTTTTTGACACTGACAATAATTTCCAAAGGCAGGACACTCTGTGAAGTATTTGTTATCATCAAATAATCATTGAGCTGCCATAAGTGGGCTGTTCTTGTTTTTGTTTTTATGTCCCTCATGTTCTTATTTTGTTGGCATTTAAGCAGCGGGGGTAAGCTGGATTGATAGACAGACTCTGTAGGAATCATGGATGCTCTTTTGTCAAATGGAAGATGTCTGGGGGAGACACAAGGGTTAGGACAATAGACAAAGAAACTCACAGCTCTTTAGATGTTGGTGAAGCTGCTGAGACACAAACAATAGCAAAGAATTAACCATAAAGAGTGAATAATACAGATATAAAGCAAATTTGATATATATATATATATATATATATATATATATATATATATATATGCGTGTGTGCTTTTTGTGGTATAATGATGAGCAAGCTATACTTACAGGTCAATTACTACTTAATAGTAAATTCAGTTTATATATATATATATATATATATATATAAACAAATCACTACTGTTTCTGTATATATCTG